>JBAJFG010000101.1:0-283571 GCA_037903475.1 Ancylostoma caninum
TCTCCAAAAGTGCCCCGAATGTGGAAAAATGTGAAGTGCCTCTATGAGCATCTCTTCAGCTAACATAATTATGACAAAAAACGCATCGAAGGCATGAAGTCAACATCGATCTAAAAAAGAAGGATCAGCCATCCCGAAATTGAAGGCATACACTCATGCACGAACTGCGGTAGAAAGTATGAAGTGAAGGATTCATTGAAGAAACACCAGAGGCAATGCCATCCAGGAGAGCATCATGACTTGGTAAAGTGCCCAAGCTGTGAAGTAAACCTACGCGACATTAGTGCACTCGTATTCCATTGTGATGAGAACCATTTTGACGAATCTGATGAGTTTCTTATAGAAGAGCTATCCTTCCAAAACATGGAAAGTTTCGAGGTTAGGAAGATTTCTTCCATTTTCATTCATACAAAGGTAATAGTATTCTCTACCTACTCTTTGAAATGAGATTCCTTACTTAGCCTCTGTTTATGATTCTACGTTCTATTATCCTAGGTTGATGATTCTATGCTCTATTACTGAGGAATAAAAACTTCTGTTACTCCTTAATGAGTACGCTCCTTGATTTCTAAGTGCATGGCAGTCCAGTAGGTCATTCAGTCGTTTGAGGGCTTGGAGCCGAACCCTTTTTATCTAGACAGAAGAGAACTGTATGATTTCCACACAGTTGTTTTGGGTGCATGAGCCATGTGTGTTTGAGAAGAAACTCCTCCGAATACCTAGATTGCACCAAAAATGCTTAGGAATACGTGTAATGAGCCGAAACCCCAGAAGAATGGCTCAACTGTTTGTCTTCGCACTTCTACCGATGGAGTTCATAGACTGTAGCTTTTCCTCGAAAAACATGTCAAAATTCTGCTCTAGTTTGCGAATTCGTTCTTCTGCATTCGAAATTTATGATTTTGTTATGCTTCATTCAATAAACCATATATCCTATACGCGAATGACGTACTAGTTTGAAATTTCTCCCACAAATGCCTTGGTTCTTGTCCCTCACTTGTTGTTTTACTGTTTTACAAGCGTAAAAATAGCTGCAAATGTCGTAAAAGCAGGTGCACGAACTCGAGAAATCGCTTTGATTAGTGACTCTCGTCTTGGTAGGTTATGCCCGTCTGGTGGTGTCTCTGGTATAGCCGCACGCGACGCACATTTCATACAACGCCTAAAATATACGCTATTCTGGCCCCTGACTTTCCGGAACCTTTCATCTTCAAATGGAGCTTTCACTCCAGTTGCCCAAACGCAGGACGTCAACTGTGTGAAATAGCGCGCTCCGGCGCCAATTAGGCTTAGATTCGCAGGTTTCGGGTTACTGTAGCACTCGGTCCCCTGACGGCGCAATCTTCTCTGTAATAAGGGCACCGGAACGCGTGGCCAAAACGCGATTTCCCTATACAAGAGGAAGGATCTCTTGATTTTGCTTGCAGATTCGCTTACATATAGCCAACAGAAACGTCAATAAAGTGCCAGTGCTTAATATTTTGCAATTAGACCAGTGATTAAAGCGAAACCTCGGACAGAAAACGGTTTTGTGGTGTTTACCGAATAAAATGGCTGTTAAACTTACTTGAAAGGTCTCCTCCGAATGCTTCTTGTTTTCCTTCTACTCCTACTACTTCTTTTTCTGTCTCCTCTTCCCTCTGACTCCCCTGTCACCGTTTCTTTCCCTATTGTTTGTTTTTTTTTTGTTTCCTTTTCTTCTCATCATGTTTTCTTTGTGTCTTTTGCATGCTGTTGCTTCTTTTCTTCTTCGTTTTTGTTTCTCCTTCTTGTCTTAGCTTTCTATCAGTAGTTTTTCTTCCTTGTTTCTCTTATACATCACAATTTGCCAGATGGTATGATGCATGACGAGGAAAATGCTACTCAATGTGCAGATTGGCTTTGATGTGATTATGCTCCGTGTCGGATCTGGGTAACTTCGTCAGAAATGACTGAAGTCGGAGGTCTGAAGTCTTAATCTACTCAAGAAACTCCCTAGTTTAAAATATTTACCATGAATCATTCTTAAAACAAATTGGTAGTCGGCTGTACAAGTCTACTGTCGATTCCATATTTGACTGAATTCATATTACACCATTTTATGATTCGCATCATTCACGTATAATTCGACTCAAGAGCATAAGAAAGAAATGGCGGGCGTGCTCTTAGTTACCCATGACGTCTGGCAAAGAGGAAGTGAGCGCGCTTCACTGTTGTTGCAGGCCTTAGAACAGCATCGCAGTGCCTTTCTTTTGGTGCCATGATGATCATGACCAAGTGATAGAATTGTTTCACTTCCTCAATTTTCCACAAGCTGTAAAATCTTTCGATTTTCTAGGATTCTGCGTGTATTTGCGAAGGTCCCACTGATCGACGAATGTATACAACTATTTAATGAAATGCAAGCTTCTCAACTAAAGTAACTAAAAGCGTCTCAACATCCCTAGGCTTCGAAGAATCTCGCCGTTATGATTACTATCGATGACAATTCACCTTAGACTTCATTTTCCTTCCTGAATCCTTAATTTCACCATTTCTTCTATGAAGCGAAGATCTTGAAGTTCCGTGACAGTCCAGAGATAGTTCTGCGCAAGAGAATATTTGCTGCAGCAGATCCATACAGCAGACCATCTCGGGTAACTAAGTGCCCCCTTCCTTTTCTTCTTTTAAAGTGTAGAAGGAGAAGGAAAAACTACTGATAGGCAAGAAGAAAAAAAAACAAAAACGAAGCAGTAGCATGCAAAAGTAACAAAGAAAACAAGATGAGAAGAAAAGGAAACAAAAAAAACAATAGGGGAAGGAACTACAAGAAGACACATTAGGAGAGAAAAAAAGAAGGAAAAAACAATGACAGGGGAGTCAGGGGGAAGAGAAGACAGAAAAAGAAGTAGTAGGAGTAGAAGGAAAACAAGAAGCATTCGGAGGAGGGTGAAAAGGGAGTTGGGGGGGGGGGCACTCCTCTGAAGCATAAGCTTAAGCCTTAGGCTTAGGTTTAAACGCATGCTTAGGCATAGGCTTAGGCTTAGGTTTAGGCTTAGGCTAGTGCTTTTACTTAGGCTTACAAGGTGAAACCTATGACCTTTTATAGGGTGGCCCCTCCCCCAACTCCCTTTTCGCCCGGAGGAGACCTTTCAAGTAAGTTTAACAGCCATTTTATTCAGTACACACCATAAAACCGTTTTCTGTCCGAGGTTTCGCTTTAATCACTGGTCTAATTGCAAAATATTAAGCACTGGCACTTTATTGACGTTTCTGTTGGCTACATGTAAGCGAATCTGCAAGCAAAATCAAGAGATCCTTCCTCTTGTATAGGGAAATCGCGTTTTGGCCACGCGTTCCGGTGGCCTTATTCAAATTTCGCGCCGCATTGGCGCTGGTCCATGGGGCGCGCCTCTCGCAGCCGGTTGTAGATTTAGATACGAGTCATGATGGGGTGTGATCGTACGAGTGGAACGAGTTAAACAATGGCTTGAAATGTATATGTCTTTTACGTAGAATACATAGCAGCATTAGCTGGTGAACGGTTCAGAAAAATGCAGCTGAACGAGGTTCTAAGAAGTGTTATTTCCAGGAAACTGTTCTTTTTTTTTTGGTAGGAAGACCTACGGAAATTCTATGTTTATTCTTTTTGATCCAAGAAGGCATACTGTTATTCGTACCCATCCGAAGGCAGCTTCCTGATGATCTCTTTGAGTTGATATGGAATTTTTCGCCCATAAGTAACATGATTGGGGAGACTCGAATAGCGTCGTATGGGCCTCGACAGCTGGAATTCCCTTTATGAGTGTGAGTGACGGGAGGAAAGTTGTTCTCTTCAAACTATAGCGCTTTTCTCACACTTGCCGCCGCGACAATGGCCTCAGACAATTTAACGGGCTGATCGCGGTACCAAGATTTGGCGGACCGTAGCCAACTCCGCGGTCAGCCAAATAATTAAGCGCGGTCGGCCAGATTTCGGTGCGTGGTCAACCCGCGAAAGGTCCGCGGTCTGCCCGTCGAGATGACGTCGTGGCGTGGTGATAACGACAGTAATAGTTGGTGATGATGTGTGGATGACATTTTAACGATCAAATTCAATATCAGACAAGAGACTTCCCCTTTTATCTCTGGAAATTGCGCAGCACGCATCAGTTTTGGGAAACAGAAAGGCCAAAATCGCTAGGATGCATTCGTATTCTTCAGATGTGCTTGAAATTTTCCCTTTTGTTGCCGTTCACCAGGTGCACAACACTAATGGCTAGGCTCTCTTAATGAGAGCTTCACTCCAAAAATATCTAGGATGTGGCATCCAATCCCCGCAAATTGGGGTAGATTCCACTGCTTCATCAAAAAATGGATGGGAGATACTTCCCAATCTCTTCAACATGGTCAGAGAAAGACTGTCGTTTCGTATACATCCCACCCATCACTGTCAGTAAGTTGCATCGTACACTGTGCGGGTCCTACGGCCAAATTTGGCTGACCGCGGACAGTACCGCGGTCAGCCAGATTTTCGACAAAGGGCGGCGGCCAGCCAAACTTTCGGCTAAGGACTGCGGTCAGCCAGATTTCTGTGCGCGGTCAGCCCGTTCCGCATCTCATGGTACCGACAGGAAAGGAAATGCAAGGCCAGGGCTACTCATGTAACAATTGCGACGAGACCCTTGTAGACGAGCGGACTCATGCCTCTTTACAAAATAATCAACATGTACTGCTTCGTTTGTTAGCAAGAGGACCATGGAAACCAGGTAAGCATCGCCACAGCGTGGCGCCTTCACAATTCGGTGAACGAACTGAATAGTAAGCTGAAGAAAATATCGGCCCATTCCAAACTGAATCTAGCCCTGGAATGGGTAGCTCGTCGCTGTAGGTTCGCTCACACTCACCAATTTTTTACCTGCAAATTCCTACACGCCCTGAGATGCATCAAATAAATCGATGGGTCGAACATGTCTAAACACATAGATAACAGGCCCAGTGGTCCCACCACGATTGCCCTCTGCGGGTACTGTTATGAGTAGCCCTGGCCTTGTATTTCCTTTCCTGTATGGTACCGCGGTCAGCCCACACCATTGTCTGAGGGCTCATAGGCCAGAGAAGAAGTTAAAGTGGTAGAAATCACAGAATCCACAACAGGAGATTTCGGTTACAGTAATCCGCGCCCTTTAAATTGCAGTCAGAGCGCGGCATCGTCACTGCATAGAGAAGTTCGTATTTGCAACCTGTAGAATTGTGGATTTCGTCAGTGACTAAGTTCGTCAGTGACTAAGTTGTGAATAAATGTTCGCTAATACTGAAACAGATAGGTTTTTGAATAGGTTTCTGCGTTTCAGGGATGCGGAGCATGACCCTTTGCTCGTTTTCTTTTTCAGTATGTTTCGATACAGTTCCAGGACATCTATAAACTGTTTGGAAATACTCATAATTCAGTAATCACCAGGTTAAGCAATCTCAGTGAATTTCTCCACCTGCACGTATGTTTTTTTCTGTAGGTTCACTGTATGCATGCTATAACTATTTTCTCATTTCTTCTCGAATACGAAACTGGATCAACCCTAGAATCAGCCCTAAACTCAGTCTAGTTCACGAATAAGCGTGTTTCGATTTTGATTGAAAAATAGTGACATTGTTTTGCGTGCTTCAGAAGATGGATGATAGACGTGCCGGACGTCCTTCTCGCATAGTGGCTATTCTTCACAAAGTACGACGGTCGTGTTAAAAGTGTTCGTTGCCCATCTTTCTGAAATCACTCCTTCCGCTTGTTTCCTTCCTGTTTCTTCGTGCTCCTCCCTCAGATGCCTTAGAAGATTTGAGCAAAGATTTGATTAACTAGAAAATTCCTTTTGAAGCGAAGCGCACTGCCTATAGGGCACTGCAAAACTGAGTTTAAATTGAGCGATTCTGAAGTGGGTGAAGCACACTTGTTAACGAAACACTGATAGACCATCTGAACACATCGCGACGTCCACAACGTGGGAAACTGCGTAATCAAACTGTGACTCTCCGAAATGTATCCGAACCAGTCAGGCGTAGTAGCGCATGACGAACGCAGAGCAGATGAGACATTCAGTTCAATCTCTTTTCTAAGCTGTGTGCGCATAAGTTATAGGAAAAGGCATGAATTATTTGCACAACATGATAGCTCAGAAGTCAGATCTGATAAACGAGTAGTTTATTAGTCGTTCCTTGGAAATCGCCACTGGGAACTAAACAGCACTTGACAGAAGTCGTTGTCGTCAAGTAATTCGTCAAGCTCCTCTGTGCGAACCAAAATAGATATCTTTTTAACAGTTTCTAGCTTTGAATATCCTTATTTGGCTCCATTATGTGGCTCATTTCTCAATTCAATGCGACTATAATTCTTTCACAAGAACTGTGCAAGCCCATTTCATCAGAAAAGCTAGTTGTGGAGAGGTCGGGGAAAGAACAGCGAATAGCATACCGAACTTACAGGTTTAGCCGAAAAAAGTAAGCAATAAGCACAAATACTCAACTGTCATCGAGCTTGAGTCGAAAATGAGTGAAGAGTAATGTTCGACATTCTTAAAACGCACAAACCTATTCAAAGCCCACTTGTTTGAGTACATTATCCACAAAGTAGCGAACATTTATCCACAAAGCGTAGCTTAATCGCTCATGAAATACGCAGTTCTACGGTTGCAGACACGCGACGATGCCGCGCTCCCACTCCAATTTAAAGGGCGCGGATTACTGTAACCGAAATCTCCGGTTGTGGATTCTGTGATTTCTACCACTTTAACTTCTTCTATAGGCCAGCAGCATGCAAGTACATTTTCTATCATCTGTGAACTTGTTAATGTTGTTTCAAGGCAAAGCGAATGATTCTTTGGTATCTTACACTTTCCACGTTTTTCCTGTCGTCGTCCTTCATTGCATACGCATGGATCACATTAAAACGGAAGGATCACCAGGTTCATACAACTTCAATTTTTTTTGAAGGATTCTATCTCTAGGTTTCAGGTTCTGTTTTCCATACTATCATTTATCGCTGGACTTTTGCTCTTATGGTTTGGTAGAAAAGTCGCGAACGCCTTCTACAACTGGAGAATTTCACGAAAGCGACAGGTACTTGACGTTCGCCCTGTTGAAGTCCTGGTTCTTGAGGGATCGACACTATTTTTCAAGTGTTTTAGTTATTCACAGTAGCAGTAGCATATGTTGGTTGGTCTTTTCTGTTTTAATTGGGTGAAGGGAGGGAATATAATAATTAGGACAACTTCGCTGACTACAACAGCGAGGAGTGGAGTAATTGTTTCTATCGGGTGTATATGCCAATCCATAGCACCCTTGTTCGTCGTTGCTGAGTCGTGCTGATTTTTGATGCCTATCGATTGGCGGTAGGCCGCGTCAGAGCCGTGATTTTCGAGTGCAAGATCTCGATGAGATTACTGCATTTCTTCAGGAAAGTTCGGAAGATAATGTAGGAATGAACTCAACAGATTTCAAAAAAGATATGCTCCCCAGGTATATCGCTAAATTCTATCGAACAGAGCCCCTAATCATAAAATATCATGGTGCATGTTTCGGTATTCATTTGGATGAGAATTTAAAAAAAGAGACTAAGAATGGTGGAGGAGCATCGAATCTGTGTGCCTAAGCGGTGATCATTTTTCAAAGAACTGATACTCATAGTACTACGGCTATTTTCCACGCAGGTTCTTGCCTACAACTCGCTGTTATCTCAGCTTGTAATGCTCCTCCATGTATTGACAGGGTATAGCAGTACCCTCCATGTACAAGTGGTCATACATTACTAAACTGCTCTACGTAAAAGTGGTACTTGGATGCTTCCCACCTTGCATAACATCATATTCACATTGTTCTTCATAATATTTGAGTAACATTCACGAGGTCAAATCCATGAAGCCACCTTGTATTTTTGTTATAAGGTAGTGATTATGTTTTTGAAGCATCTCTGCGCTCTCCACATAATGTCACGTTTGCAAGGTAGGCCCGAAGATTGTATTTTCTTCTCGCGGACTGAGAAGACAAAAGTATTTTGCATTCTGATAGGAGATTCCTGCAAATTTGATTCGTATACTGAAAAAAAAAGGATCCTGAGGAAGATCGCAAAGTGAACCTCTTGTGGTTGAGCTACCCGAACTAGGATGTGTGCAAAGCCTGGGTTCATGTAAATTTCCATGTCTGGTGTGGGTGGTCAACGTACCATCTGCAAGAGTGGATGCTGGCAACTAAAAGCAGTATGGATTTGCGAGATTTTTGAATTCTTTCGTACATGTTCGAACTGTACATATTCATTTCGTATTCATATGTCTCGCGCACAAACTTCTTGCTTATCTAGAAGTTCCCAGCAAAGATTCGCCAGAGCCTAGAACTTACAGCGGGCCGGTCTCTTTAGTTCCCGAAAGTTTTGACTTTGGATTTCTGATGGGCTCTTGAAGTCGATATTTTCGGAACATTGTCTTGGCCCAGATCGCCATTTACGTTACAGGATGTTGTTTGTTTCCAATCATAGTATCAAATTGACTGATGTTTGCTTTAGATTTTTGAATTTCCCAGCATCTGGCTATGAGAAGCTTTGATTGTCACATACGTTTCTCTTGAGTACTTTTTGAGTTTGTGTTTGTTTTTCCTCAAGGATATAGCTGTAAAGCTCATGGATTCGCACAACACGTAAACAAGACGTGAACACGAGCATGCTTTGAGAATGCGAATTGGCGTATTTTGGCGTTCACTCGGTACTGGGCTGCTCCAATCACAACGGCCGCGCCGCGGATGATGCCACCTGTCCACATGCCATATACCGAATTTCCTCGGGCGGCAAGCACTAGGCGACAATGGGGGGCGTTCCCGTACGAGATACCCCGATGGCAGCAGCATAGACGCAGACGTTGCTGGCATCCTGCCAGCTCCAGCGTCGATGCATACCAAACTGGCCCTGGGAATGTGATAGGTCCCCAGGTGTTGCCACCATCGACCAGGTTGTACTGGGAATAACGAAGTTGGCGTATTCCTACTACTTCTATGGCTACCTTGCCAGAGTAGTGTTATTAAAAAGTAGTAGAAATAACTCAATTATGTGAGGAGCAGGGAAAAATAAGTCAACATTAAATTTAGCAATCATGCAGATGACTGTGCGAATATTTCATCACTTATCTCTACGAAGAGATTCCAGAATTAAGTCCAAACTTTGGTTTTATGAAAAGTTTAGAAAATATAAGTGACCGTTTCGATGAACCAAACCTCTACAAAAGTAAAATAAAATCAGCAGATTAGTTAAAGAGGTACTCTTTTCCTCATTCGATGGTCCTTCTCCATTCCCCATTCGAGGAGCAGATGCTCTTTTCGGTACGCAGTGTGTCGGAATAGCGGGCCCACACAAATTTTGGCTTTTTTAATGTTTTCAAGCTTTTTTCTCTTCCAAAAAAATGTGTCATCGATAGGAACAAAGAGCATTCTAATTGTGTCAAGTCTGAGCTATATAGTGATCATATGCAGGACCTCTCATCCAAACTAGGTAATGAATACGACCGATGGATTGATTAAAGTTATTCATGCTTGCGGCGCGTAAAAGTTTACGCGCCTCTACAAAACTTCACAAGGTTTTCGCGCCGACCCAAAGCGGCGAAAATGGAGACGCGGTTTGTTCGCGCGGCAGTCGCAACGGCAAAACTAGGAACATTGCTGACCTGCCAGGATTTCTCTTGTACCTCCCTCCTTTGCACTGTGTATCGACGCGTAAACTTTGACGCGCCGCAAGCATGAGTAACTCTATTGGCAACATCAATTTTGGTCCAGTTATCGTTTCACGGAATTTTCAGAAAGTCATTTTACGTACGCATTTAGCGGAGTGGCAAAGCATACTACATACATACTCTGTATGCATTATGCACTATCCCGTATTAGATTTCAAGGCAGAAAATGCTCTTTCAGAAGTAAAATGCGTGTTGTTACCAATCCTGTTTTAGGCTAACATCGGTAGAAACGCTACACACATAATAGAGCTATTCCCTCACGGGTTCGAAAAGAGAGGAAAAGCAAATAACCTTGTGGGTAGACGATTATCCTCCATATTGGCTTTTCCTTAATTACCCACTTGAACACTGTATCCAGTTCCGTGACGAGCATTTTCCCCCTTTTTTCTTTTGCTAAAAAACTGCTCAAGGAGATGATCGATATATGAACGTTTAACCTTAACATTCCTGACGTCGACCTAGAATGCTCCAATGTACCAGTAATTAAAGGTGCGAGAGAGGTGCGAGAGCCATCCGAGCGAGCGCTTACTGCCACCCTGCAGAGTGCAGGGATGACAGAGTTTTGCAGATCTCGTCCGAGACACGCCTCCCGTTGTCGCCTAGTGCAACGCACCCAATTTCCTCGGCTGGCCTCTTGGGCAGAGCGGTTTTCCGACATGCGCTCGGGCGGCGTTTTGCGTAGTTTCGTTTTGAATGTTTTGACAATTATTCTTCAATCAACCGTTTCAAGCACCTTTTTTTCCAAATAGACGAGATGGAACATCTGCTGGACAACACTGGCCTCATCCTGAAAAGAACAGAAGGGACGTATGGTCTATTAGCTCACAGAAGGCGCCTGATCTGACATTGTCTGCAATCACGACTTTGCCTGCAGAATGCGTCTGGAAGGATATTTTAGCGGATGGCAGTAGGGAAACATTAGAATGGAAGGAACCACACCATATGGATATCAAAAAAAAATGCAAAAAATAGATCAGTTAGCCGAAAAATGGTGAAGTCGTAGTTGCGGACAAAGTCGGATCGGGCGCCCTCAGGCCCCAGCACGAGCCTTCCGTAGGGTAGGAACAAAAACGAAGCCTGCTTTGAAAAACCCAAATTTAACGAAGTCCCCCTTGGATAACGAGACATTGAGAAGAAT
The DNA here is from genome assembly GCA_037903475.1 of Ancylostoma caninum. Lineage (NCBI taxonomy): Eukaryota > Metazoa > Nematoda > Chromadorea > Rhabditida > Ancylostomatidae > Ancylostoma > Ancylostoma caninum. The sequence goes on from JBAJFG010000101.1 coordinate 10,834, forward strand.
TCAAATTGACGCGTTTTTCACGGATATCTAAGGATTAGTATAAAGTTCTCTCAAAATACGTCGACAAGAGCATAAAAGTGTGCAGGACAAAAACGACGTTAGTTATAGGAAATATTTCCAAAAGAAAAAGTACAGAAACCAATACAGAAAACTTTCATAAAAGTTGGTGGTAATAAATCTAGGAGGGAGAAGTGAGAATTCTGAATTCCTCTACAAGCAATGCCACCACTGATGACATAAGTAGGAGGCAGCTTAAATAGAACAACAGCTTTTGAATGAGTAGCAAGGAAAAAGACGACATAATACATCAAAGATCCACTGGAAGACGTGCAGAAACACGCTGGGCTGATTTGAATGGGGATGCTGCACTGATTTGAATGCAAATGAAACGCGAGCTGTCTTATTGTCCGTCGCCGCATCGTAGGGTATAAAAAAGTTTACCTTTTTTGGGCTATATCTCTGCTAAAAGGGTATGATATGGGACATACTAAGGTGCATATGAAAGCACGAGATTAGAGGTATAGGTCTTTGAAAAATACACCGAAATTATTGTGCTTGAATAGAAAATCTATGCTTCTGAAGTGCCACGAAAGGCTCAGCCCTTCGCGGCTGCGGGTCTAGCCCTTCGTGCGAAGGGCTGGACCACTTAATGAGCATACAATTTTTTCATTCACATAGGTTTGGAGAACCATTTCAAACACTTATTGTGCACGCTGAGACACATTTTTGCCCAAAATTTGAAGTGAATCCGTGAAGTCTGGACTTAGTTACCTAACACAGCTTTTTTACTTTGCAAATGTTTGAAATGTCTTTTCCAAGAACTCCAAGTATTACCTTTGTTCTTATTTCACCGAAGATTCCAAATCAATCCGTGCAGTTTCAGCAGCGCAGCAGTGCCTCGTTTCCTCCGGATAGTGGGAACCTATGAATGATCTGCTCCAATCGAACTTTTTCGTCCTCACTCGCCGTTATTGCGCAGCCGGAAGTACCAGGAGTCGTTTCCTCGAGCTTTTTACCTCCTCGCTTATCAACGCATTGCACATCTTGGGACCACAAAAACCCAATTTTTTTTCGGGGCTCAGATTGGGAGCCTGTACGGAGCCCCCTTTGATTTTTGCCCTCTTCACGAAGCCCAGCTTGCCTACGGGACAGCCGTGCTGGGGCCTGGGCGCCCTCTGTGAGCTAATAGACTGCACACCGAAGGAGCAATTTCGATGGGCGGGGTTGGAAGAATTTGGAAGTAATCCTCTCTCACTGCCGTTAGAGTTGTGTCGTTGGTGTTAACTTTAGCTTTGTACGAATACTAGACTGAGATACGGCCATCGATGCGGTGTTCCTCTGTAAAAGTCTTCATAGAAATAGTTGCTCTTGTAGGGTATTACGTACCATTCTTTTTCCTTTTTTTGTTTATTAATTCAAATAATTTCAGGGGCTTGATGGTTTGGTTGCTCGCAAGAGGTCGTTGTTGGAAACGGTGAAGGAGACGGAAACATTTAAGGTGATTATCTTAAGTTCTCAGATTTTCTTGTAACATTGTTTTTTTTTGTTGATTTTATACGTGTTTCTTAAAAGCTTCGACTGTGGCTGTCGCAGCACTGTTGTGGTAAGTTTCTGACAGCCACCGAGCTTCTGCGCTGTCGCAGCACTGTTGTGGTAACACTGTCGCAGCACTGTTGTGGTAATTTGCTGACAGCCAGCGAGCTTCTGCGTGGATGGTGCTAATTAATTCGGGTACCTCTTGACCGTTTTCCTCTTTTATAATCAAGATTTCTATAGAGTAGCTATATTATCTAAGTTATTCAAATTTGTTCATCAGTTTCATTTGTTTTTTTTTCACTTCCTTTGAAGTTATACTATCCAGGATTGAGATTACTATCCAGGAGAGTGAAGCACCACAATTGCCCCATGAATTATAAAATTCATAATAATAATATAACGGTTTTTGGCAACTATACCGCTTGCTTTCGATGATAACATCTTATTATTTCAAAAGACGCCCTACAAAGATGACTTTTATGGGAATTATGAAGTTCTTCTCAGTGTTATTTCGCATAGTCTACAGACTGTTCATGATTTAGACTTCATTCTCCTCCTTTCATAGGTTGCCAAAGAAATATTGGAGAAGTATGATCAGGAAAGCTCGAAATCTCTGTCTCAGCCATCGAGTCCGACCACCGAGAAGCGGTCTACTGGAAATCAACGTGGTATGTGGTGCTATCCTCCAGATTCTTTCCACGCTGCGTCAGCAGACATGACAAATATCAAAGCCGAAACACAAAAACACCCGGAGAAATGGCAAATAAGTAATTGCAATAAGAGTGAAAATATGGTGTGGATTAGAAAAAACCAGAAGCAATATTCGTGCTGAACTGATTCAACTTCTCACCTAATGCCTACAGTGTCTTCGATCCACCTTGTCCTGCCGCCGCACCGCCTGCCATGACGCGTAGCGTCCTGCTGGCAGTCTTCCCGCAGCCAACCAGCCGAGCATCGATCGCCAGCGGGACGCCACGCGGGATCGGTTGCGGTGCGTTGGCAGGGGACGGCAAGCACTAGGCGACAATGGGGGACGTTCCCGTACGAGAGTCCCCAGTATGCATTGGTATTCGAATTTTGGTGGCCGTGGTAGTTGACGACACTGTTAATAAGGCTTTATCAACAGCACAGGCATAGATGGTGAATAGCAACAGTAACACAAATCAGGGGGTTTATATGCAAGAGAAAGGGGCGGTGCCGACCTACTTGGTAGGATTTTGCCGCAGGGGGCCATTTGTTGGATAGCTCAAAGTCGGTACCGCTCCCTCTTAGCACCTGAATGATAGCGGGCTCATGCCCTAATGAGTTGAGAAAGTACGGCACGTGTAAGTGCCTTTGGATATAGCCTATGGATAATACATTTTGTTGACAAGACAGCATGTATCGTTCACATAACAACTAGAGGAATATATTGGATGTCAGGTTAGGTTGTTTATAACACGAATTTTTTCTTTCGAATATTCGATTAATCGAATATTTTAACTTTCCGAATTATTCGAATGTTCGAATGATCGAATATCTTAACTTTTCGAATTATTCGTAGAGGAAATTTCGAATTATCCTAATAAATGAGTGCCATTCTTCTGGAAGTAGTTTTGCGACGTATTAATTCACTGAAAAAGGGTTGAAACAGTTGTCATGTGCGAAGAAATTTAAATACACGTTTTCAAACTAACACTTCTGGTGGTGTACGTTAAAAGCGAAGTCCCATCTCATTTTCGTATCTATGTAAAAGTATCCAAATTATCAACAGATTTTTGGTTTTCTTGACACGCTGTTCAAGGAATGGTTCGAGATGCTTTTTGACCCGTCTTCCAGGATGGTGTCTGCAACACTCTTTTGGACAGTGCTCTTGCTCCGTCTTTAGTTTTCGTTCCATCATGCTTCTCGCCTCTCTACGCCCTTTTCTCTGGGGTCATGAAGTAAGACAAGAAAGTAAGGTTGTTACCCTTTGAATAATGTGACAGAGACAGCTCCAGATTGGTAACAATGTGATAGCAATGCACCTGTGGCGGATGCAAGAGGATACACCCCCCCCCCCTCCCCCGCGAGAATGGGTCACCGTATTTTTGGGATCAGTTTACAAAATTGATTTTTAATTTTTTAATTTATTTGTATGTATAGAGTATGCAGCATTATATGTATTGGGTTGGGGAATAAGTTCGTTCGGTTTTTCATGGGCATAGAAACCACCACTTTCCATGAACATTGTAAACCACACTGAAGGGGTTGCGTAGCTCCTTCACTCTTCTATTTATGCTGCTAGAGACAGCACAGCTCGCAATCTCTATGTCCACGAGAAATTGTTTGAGATGACTAAATTTCCAGTCCGCAACTGCAACTCTTGGATGGACTTTATGAAATAAGTAGGAAACTGTACAAAATAAGCTCTACTGCACTAGACCTTTAGAATCGGTAGTAGTTAAAATCCCCTACTATCGAGTTTTTTTTTTTGCTAATGATTTCAGTGAAATTTGCATGGAGAGATCGAGCATACCCAATGCGGACGATCACCTCATTTCGAGCATTTTGGGGAATGCGTTTGCTAAACTTACACATCGTTGAGAGTTAGCATCAGTAGTGATTATTCCTTACATCTAAAACAACCTTAGCAGATAATTGTCTTTATTTCCCGCAAAATGGGCATCCAGAAAGAAAAACAACTTTGAGGCCAAAATTGCCGTGCCTAAAGTGGGTTTACCACTTTTACGCTGTCCTTTCCGTAGTAAAGGTTCCTTTCCAAACATCATTAGTATCCCTAGACAATTCAGCCACATTTTCCTGGATTGAAGTGGAACAGTACTCGTTTGCGGGGAGGTTCAATTTTATCGACTTGGAGAGTCACGTTCCATGCGGTAGAAAATAAGGTAATGCGAGAATTGAGAAGGGAGGTTGTAACGGCTGCAAAGAGCAAATCAAATGCTACAAAATGAGCTGTGATGGCTCATCAGGCCAAGTTCATATCAGCGTGAAAAAACATGTCGAAAAAAAAAACCGAACGAACTTATTCCCCAACCCAATAATTGATATTCTCAAGTTTTTTCATTCTCCACCTGCGTCCCTAAAGTGGCGGAGACCCCAATTTTCTCCCACCCCCATCCCATCATGCTCACTTTCTGCGTCCGCCACTGCTGTTCACTTAATTATAACTGTAGGTGCAAACGTAATCAGCATTACATTGTTTCACCCTGTTCCTCATGTTATTATAGTAGTGATTAATCGGGCTTCCTATGGAAGGAATTATCTGTAACCAAGTCGAAATACGCACATCGCACTCTCACCCTATGTTCCCACCGTGTCTCAACCAAGAAATCAACTTTATTTCTGTCCCAACCTCCGTAAAAGGCAGAACTACTATAGTTTAGTTTTGTCTTCGGCGGTATTTATGGTTGATGCGCGTCAAATTTTACGCGGCGATACACAATGCAGAACGAAGACGAGAAGAGAATTCTTGGCAGGATGCGCATGTTCCTGGGTTTGTCGTCGCGACGGCCGCGCGAACAAACTGCGTTTTGATCTTCGCCGCATCGAGACATCGCGAAAACTTTGTGAAATTTCAGGCCGACGCGTCAAATTTGATGTACATCAACCATAAATAGCTTCTTCCACGGAGGCTGGTAAATGCCTACTTCTCTCAAATTCACGTACCCCCACGTAAATTGGCATGTTCTTTTCGATTTGTAATCTTTAAATTCAGCCGAACAATAAGCCGAAAGGGTAGCACATCATTAAAAGTTTCCAGGTGGTAAGCCTCTGTTGTGTAATTTCATTACATATTTATTATTTAACATTATTTAACATAAACAACAAAAATACTACCGAAACTTCTAACTATTTATATTTCCAAAATTAATCAACTCCCACATTTCATATTATCTACATAGTTTGCATATAACAATTTTTTAGATAGTGTTCCTTAGATAATAACTTTTATTGGTTTGCTTTATAAAAATGTAACCTTCAACTCTAAAATACTCACTCTGTACACAAGTATTCTACTAAAATTCTCCTAATCAGTGCTGCTTTTGTATTGTACAAACCACTCGGTCAATAACTCAGTAAGCCAATCATACAAACACACCCTCAGCATCACCACTGTATGTGACTATCCCATCCTTCTAGTTCAAACCAAACTCATTCTAAAAACTTTATACTTTCCCAAAGTTTTGAACAAAAACTGAAAACAAATTATTGTGAAAAGAGAATAAGCATCCCGATCGCTTATTTCCACCAACCTTCTTCGTCATTACTCACCGATATTCACCGACACGACGTGGCTCATTTATACTAAACCAAAAAAGTTCTAAGTGATGATTAAGAAGGTGATCAATACTCAAATCCACGTGGCCTAGGGAAGGGAGATGATCAACAGGGTTGATGGTATAAATGAGTAGGAGCATAAGTTATTGGTTATTTTTCGCTTAAGCTCAGGAAACGAAGATGCTTCATGAGATTGGTGGGATACTTGGGGAGGCGATCCACGGTGTTGGCGGAATACATGGGATGGGTGCGTAAATTATTGCTTAGGCTTTTGCCTGAGCTTCTGGAACGGAATGTAATCCACTGGTTGGGGGGATACATGAGGTGGGTGCGCAAGTTATTTTCTAGACTTTTGTCTGAGTTTCTAGTAAGGGAGGTTGTCCACAGAGTTGACGAGATACGGACTTTTGCCTGAGTTTCTAGTAGTGGAGGTGGTCCACGGGGTTGGCGAGAAACATTGGGTGGGTGCGCAATTTATTGTCCAGGCTTTTGTTTGAGTTTCTGGAAAGGGAGGTAATCCACGGGCTTGGAGGGATACATGAGGTGGGTGCGCAAGTTATTTTCTAGACTTTTGTCTGAGTTTCTAGTAAGGGAGGTTGTCCACAGAGTTGACGAGATACGGACTTTTGCCTGAGTTTCTAGTAGTGGAGGTGGTCCACGGGGTTGGCGAGAAACATTGGGTGGGTGCGCAATTTATTGTCCAGGCTTTTGTTTGAGTTTCTGGAAAGGGAGGTAATCCACGGGCTTGGAGGGATACATGAGGTGGGTGCGCAAGTTACTTTCTAGACTTTTGTCTGAGTTTCTTGGAAGGGAGGCAATCTACGGGGTTGGCGGGATACATGGGGTAAGTGCGTAAGTTATTTTGTAGACTTTTGCCAGAGTTTCTAGTAGTGGAGGTGGTCCACGGGGTTGGCGAGAAACATTGGGTGGGAGCGCAGATTATTTTCTAGACTTTTGCCTGAGTTTCTTGGAAGGGAGGCAATCCACGGGGTTGGCGGGGTACATGGGGTGGGTGCGTAAATTATTGTCTAGGCTTTTGCCTGAGTTTCTAGTAAGGGAGTTGGTCCACAGGGTTGACGAGATACATGAGGTGGGTGCGCAATTTATTGTCCAGGCTTTTGTTTGAGTTTCTAGTAAGGGAGGTTTCTAGTAAGGGAGGTGGTCCACGGGGTTGGCGATAAACATTGGGTGGGTGCGCAAGTTACTGTCCAAGTTGATGCCTAAGCTTCTGGAAAGGGGGGTAATCTACGGGGTTGCTGAGATACATGAGGTGGATGCGCAAGTTATTTTCTAGACTTTTGCCTGAGTTTCTTGGAAGGGAGGCAATCCATGGGGTTGGCGGGATATAGGGTTATCAAAAAGTTTCCGGCCTAGAGTACTTCCAAAAGATCTACAGCGAGCAAATTTTGTTGTAGTAAAATACAGGTCCCTCGAACACTAATACACTTTTCATGGCTCGATTTGAATTTTTTCAAACCGTTCAAGGAGCTGCTTTCCTCATTTGACTCAGAGTATCTTTCAACAGCCGACTCTTTGACGTTTTCGACATCCAGTCCCATCGTGCGAAGATGCTGTTTCAAATTTCCAGACAGAAAATAGTTGCTGGGTGCAAGGTCCAAACTATAGGACATGTGATTCAGTAATTCGAATCCACGTTCTCGTGTGGCAGCAAGCGCAACTCTTAATCTGTGGACGGGTGCGCTGTCGAAAAGCATGTGAAACCCACTATGGTTAGGTTAGAAAAAAGGGCCATTATTATTGAATGAGTCAGCTTAAGAGCATGAAACTTGGCATGGTGGATTTGAAGATTTTAGGCTACATGATCGCACTCAAAGTTTTGAGAAAAAAGGGATGGAACAGGTTGAGGCCGGAAACTTTTTGATACCCCTATACATGTGCGTAAATTATTGTCTAGGCTTTTGCCTGAGTTTCTTGGAAGGGAGGTGGTCCACGGGGTTGATGAGACACATTAGGTGGGTGCGCAAGTTATTGTCTAGGCTTTTGCGAGAGATAGTAACCCCGTGAGTTCCTTGGCTCAAAGTTTCACCGCATTCTATCAGTGTTGGTATTAGAGTTCGAGTAGAGTGTCTGCAAACAAACCTAATTAAGCACTTCATTCAGTCTCAACACCTGTCTGAATAGAACTAATCCTTAGATTCTGAGAAACTCAAACTGAACAGTGGCAAACAGCTTGTCGAGGAGTCACAAAATGCCAAAATTGACTGATTGAAATTTTTGAAGACCACGACCTTCTTTTTGTTGACGACCAATGAACACGTGTTGCCTTTTGCCTGAAGCCAACGCCGCTTTACCACTGAGCCAGCCAGCCGGACTCACGGGAAAATCCCGGCCAACAGACCTCGCCAATTCACTACTGGCCCAGTTGGACTCAAGGAAAAGTTCCGACCAATGGACCAGTGCGCCCCTTTACCTAAAACCAGCGCTACTTTACCACTAGCCCAGTCAAACCCAAGGGAAAATACCGCGCAGTGGACAAGTGTGCCCCTTTACCTGAGACCGGCGCGGCACGTGTGCCCCTTCATCTGACACCGGCGCGACACGTGTGTCCCTTTACCTGAGACGGGCGCAACTTTGCTGCTGACAGCGTCGCAGTCAAAGGAAAATCCTGACCAGCGGACCCGTGTGCCCCTTAGCTTGAGACCGGCGCCTGTTTACCATTGGCCCAGTCGAACCCAAGGGAAGTGCTGACCAAAGACCCGTGTGCCCCTTTACCAGAGTCCAGCACCTGTTTACCACTGGCGGGAAAATTCTGACCAACAGACCCATGTGTCTATTTACCAGAGACCAGCACCTATTTACCACTGACGGGAAAATTCTGACCAACGACCCATGTGCCCTTGTTTACCATTGGCCCAGTCGAACCCAAGGGAAAATCCTGAAATCCCTTGTGCCCCTTTGCCTGAGGTCGGCGCCTTTTTATCATTGGTCCAGTCGAACCCAAGGGAAAATCCTGAAATCCCTTGTGCCCCTTTGCCTGAGGTCGGCGCCTTTTTATCATTGGTCCAGTCGAACCCAAGGGAAAGTCCTGACCAACGGACCCGTGTGCCCCTTTACCTGAGACCAGCAACTGTTTACCACTGGCCCAGTGGAACCCAAGGGAAAGACCTGACCAACGGACCCGTGTGCCCCTTTACCTGAGACCAGCAACTGTTTACCACTGGCCCAGTGGAACCCAAGGGAAAGTCCTGACCAACGGACCCGTGTGCCCCTTTACCTGAGACCAGCAACTGTTTACCACTGGCCCAGTGGAACCCAAGGGAAAGTCCTGACCAACGGACCCGTGTGCCCCTTTACCTGAGACCGGCGCCTGTTTACCATTGGCCCAGTCGAACCCAAGGGAAGTGCTGACCAAAGACCCGTGTGCCCCTTTACCAGAGTCCAGCACCTGTTTACCACTGGCTGACCAACAGACCCATGTGCCCTTTACCAGAGACCAGCACCTGTTTACCATGGCCCAAGCCTGGACCCACCTGAGCCCCTGTTTACCATTGGCCCAGTCGAACCCAAGGGAAGTGCTCACCAAAGACTGTTCCCCTTTACCAGAGTCCAGCACCTGTTTACCACTGACGGGAAAATTCTGACCAACGACCCATGTGCCCTTTACCAGAGACCAGCACCTGTTTACCACTGGCGGGAAAATTCTGACCAACGGACCCGTGTGCCCCTTTACCTGAGACCAGCAACTGTTTACCACTGGCGGGAAAATCCCGACCAATGGACCCGTGTGCCTCTTTACCTGAGACCGGCGTATGTTTACCACTGGCCCAGTCAAAATCAAGGAAAAACCCCAACGGATGGGAACAGCGCTACCACTTCGTCTCAAAACCATGTCAGGTAACAAAACCATGTGCTAGGATTTTGTTGTAACGTTAATCGACATTATTAGGATTATTGGGCTCCAAATCGGATTTGCAGGGAGCCCCTTCACCCCTGAGAATGGCTTGCTGGATTAAAAAAATCTTATATCTATTTGATTCTTTGAATCCAGTTGTTTAGTTTCACCATTATTTTTTGAATTTTTATTACTAGACTGTGTGCCCGGCTTTGCTCGGGTCCTGGCAAAAATAGCGAAAAATTAATAAAATCGATAAATCGATAGTGCTGTACAAAACGGTTGTCATATTCGTGTTCAGCGTGCTGACATACCCCAGTGGCATGTCTTCGCCGCGCCCGGGGCAAAATTAGGAAAAAATCAGTAAAATCGATAAATCAATAGTGCTGTACAGAACGGTTATCATATTCGTGCTCAGCGTACTGACATACATAGTAGACATTTCTTCGCCGCGCCCGGGGCAAAATTAGCGAAAAATCAATAATATCGATAAGTCAATAGTGCTGTACAGAACGGTTATCATATTCGTGTTCAGCGTATTCACATACCCCAATAGCCATGTCTTCACCGTCCCCGGGGCAAAATTAGCAAAAAATCAATAAAATCGATAATTCGATAGTGCCGTACGAAACGGTTGTCATATTCGTCTTCAGCGTATTGACATACCCCAATAGCCATGTCTTCACCGTCACTGGGGCAAAACAAGCGAAAAATCAATAAAATCGATAAATCGATAGTGCCGTACGAAACGGTTGTCATATTCGTGTTCGGCGTACTTACCCCATTAGACATGTCCTCGCCACGCCTGGGGCAAAAATAGCGAAAAATCGATAAAATCGATATAATCGATAAACTAATCAATAATCCCAGGTGCAAAGTAGCCTAAAACCTACGCCGGCCCTTAGGGAGGTGTCACCCTATAACAAGGAAGATAAAGATCTAGGAAGAAAAAAGCGGGCAATGTGGAAATTTAGGCCAGGGGCCCCTTTTTTAAAGTACTCATCACAACACTGCGTATCGACAATGCGCTGAGAGTCGACGCGCAGTAACAGACGCGTTCTCGGGAATTAGCAACCAAATCTTTTAATATAGTAGGATGATTAATATCGCCAAACAATTAACTTGCTCTTCATTTCTAATTTCACCCCCAGACTTATTGCGCAAATAGAACTTCAAATTCTAAATTCAAATAAAAATTAATACATATGTAACAAATATAATAGAATAGTGAGCATACTATATCACTTCCGATCCTTATCCTATCATTCTTCACAGTTATGATAGGACAGCAAAGATTTGTGGAGGAATAAGAAGTCCTTATGATTTTGCGCAGAAATAGTCTAGATAAACGGCTTACTCACTTATTGGAATATACAACATAAAATAAATTTCTTTACCCTAGATTTCGAAGATCAGATATTCTTTTAGTAATTTCACGGGTTAACTTTATGTCGGACTTATTTTCTTTATTGTGTTCTCTCAGATGATTTTTGCCCTCAGTTACGAAATACTTCCAAAAGTCGTATGATACCTTGGCCTAAATTGAATTCTTAAAAGTTCATGATTCCAAAAAATGAAACACCAACATACCCGTATTGCCACGGAACCGTTTTTAACTCCTGCCACTGAAGGCCAAGAAAATGGAGATGCTTTATTGGAAGGATATCTATAATTTGATTACCCAATTGAAACCTTTGAACTAAAAAGTATCATAGCACCAATAGCAGCATCCACTTACCTCAAAATATTGCGAGCCAAATCCTCTAGAACAGTATCAAATCGCCTCCCACGTTTAACTGTTAAACCGGTGACGCGTACCCAATCATGAAGCGCCCGCTTGTTCACGAACTCTTGCGCGTCATAGTTTTTCTGTTCATGTTCATTCTCATTACTAATTCTAATTATTTACAAATCCTGAAAAATTAAACGGTAATATTTTGTCCACAATAATTATCACTATTCATTTCTTTCATTCCTATTAATAAAAAATATGACTACAGAACAACAAAAAAATTGATTAGCAACATACGTGAAATCCAATTGTTACTTTCCATAAACCCTTCTTAATTTCTAACCCTCTCCACTTTGTTCTTTCCCCCCATTTTTAAATATTAAAGGGACCTATCCCTAAACAATAGGGGCTCTTTTGACGGGGTTAAGCAAGTGTTAGCTGGTAGGGAAAGAGGGCTAACACGCCTCCGAAAGGGTCTAGAAATTCCCTAACACATTCATCAACAGTTGCGGCTATTTTCTAAGGGATAACCGCACCCTGGAAGCAGCCCTTCCGAACCTTCATAAGGAGTCTTTCCTATGTATATGGGCTAGATCCTCCATATACTTAGATTTAGGATCTTTCAATAATTCTGAAACCGTCCCCCCTTCCTCTAAGAATATCCCTTATTTTCGTAACCAATATTTCAAAAAACATAAGGATGCTAATCAATATATCCTTATGAATTTTGGGAATGACAACAATGCAACATCATGTGGACAAAATTGCTCTATATATCCATTAATGGACACATCACCTTTCGTTATTTCTGAATCTACTAAACTTAAAATAAATACCTATATAACTAACAACACTAACTGCCAAAGCAGTAACGTCATTACTCTCTATAACTAACAACACTAACTGCCAAAGCAGTAACGTCATTACTTTCTCAGCTGTTCAAATTGTAACTTACAATATGTTGGTCTCAAAACACGGAAAATAAACGATAGAATTAAGGAACATCTATATAATATTCATAATATGAAAGCATATAATTATCTCTACCAACACTTTCGTACTTGCTCTTCTAATAAAACAATATCCTTCTCAATATTAGACAACTTACCTGAAAATGCTGATAAATCAATCTTGAATGAAAAAGAGATGTTTTGCATAAAACTTTTGAATACAGCGTACCCTTTTAGAAATAATGATAACATATATGGCTATGGTAATATCTCGAATATACCTAATCCACTTACATATAAAAGCAACCATCCATATTTTTGTCTACACATTACAAAAATACACGAACGAAGTAATAATAGACGTCATCGCAACGAAGAGAAATATATTAACGGCATAAATGAGTTCATCAACTTCATGGAAACAAATCCAGATCTACAAAGTATACGTCAATATCTATATCGAATGAAAAAGAAATACATTAATCAGATAATATCCAAATATCATACATTTGTCTTTCTAGAAAATATAGCAACTGAACAAAAACACTATTTACTTTGTCTACTCTGTAAGATTCATTTCAATTCTACCAATAACTCTACTTCCAAAAAAACCATTTAAGTATTTCTAGTATTGTAATTTAAAGATAAACTACATTCACACTATGCTAGACAACATCAATTTAAACCAAGTTTTAAATAACAATAAAATCAAAACACTAATCTCAAGCAATTCTAAAATCAAGTACATTCCCTTTCGAGTAACATACATATATTCACCATCAGTATGTACAAAAATTTTCAATTATAATTATACACTTAAAAATTTAACTAATTCACATATTAAAGAAATAGTGCCACAAGATTGTGTATGCTCACTACCACATTATGAAAACTGCATAAATCCACACTATGGACATATTATAACTGGCGATCTGTCTATTGTTAATGACACTATGATTCAAAATATACTCTCTAAAATTACAAAATATCGTGTTCAACAACATGTAAATAAAGACACTATACTTAATTGGATAAACGAACTGAAAAAGAGTTTCCTCCAGATTATTATATCAAAATACCACTTCCGATCTAAGCATATTGAAGAAATTGAAAAAAAAAATCATTAATACATGCATATTCAAGAAATTTAAACCATATCTATATAATACAAATTTTAATACTTCTAACATTCTAAGTCCAAACTTCTATAAAAAAATAAACTTAAAAAATCTTTCGTATTCTGTCCAGTAGATGAAGCAAGCAATAATTATGCAATAATTTGTAAAAAATTATACATCCAAAATATTATGAAAGAAATGGGAATTCAATTTAAGAGTGATTTTTTTACAATATCTTCTTCTGAACATGCATATGAAAACTATGTAAATAAAAACGCATCTCAAATTATAGAAAGACACATCAACTTCATGTGTTCAAACAAGCTTACACCATTGCAAGATTCTAGTATACCACTGATCTATGCTATACCAAAACTACACAAGAACCCAGTAAAGTTCGGGTATATCACAGGTGCATTCAATAGTAGTGTTAAATCCTTAGCAATAGAATTGAACAATACACTGCGTTTCATAACTATACGACCACCCTATTTTTTGCAGTACTAGAAGATGCAGCCAAGAAAGACTTTCTGTTCCATCCATCAGATTCAGAGATAAGAATAACCTCTGAGCACCAACTTTCATTGCGCTAGTTTTTCGTTTACCTTTGAATTTTGAACTTATCAGTTCCCTCAACGTTTCATAGCTATACGACCACTCGTGGACAGTTCAATTTTTTAAAATAATCTAGCGATGAAACAACACCATTTACAGCAAACTTAATAGGCAATTGGCCCTTTGGCTTGGAAAGCACTTCAAAGAGGCCATTCAGAATATTGTTCATCAGATTCTTCAAGAAATCGCTCTCTACATCTTCCCAGGCGTCGATGATTTTTTTTCAGCTAATCAATTGTTTGAAATTAGCGATGATTGCAGCACACCCTTCGTGCTAGGATGCTCGATTAATTCTCCATTGAGTTCAGGTCCGGGCTATACTTGAGCCTATCCATGGCGTTCGCTCCGCTCTCTGAAAGCCAGCTTTAGGTTGCCTGGCTGGCATGCACTCCGGCGTTAACTTACAGGAAGGTCTACTTCTGTCCACGATATCCCTCACAATGACAGTCACTGTCTATGTCGAGAGTCGTAGTACTCCATCGAGTCCATCGGACCCGAAACGAAGGCCATCTCAGTCTGTTCCCGGCAGAAAAGTCATCTCAAACCATGAGTGATCTGCTTCCAAAGTTGCGGCGACTGAAGGAGGTGGGGTTCTTTCGCAAACCGTTCCAGCAGCTTCTCGTTTCGTCTAGCCCATCCAAATTGAACTTCTGCTCATCTGTGGAGATGGTCTGAAGGCATTTCTCAAAGCCTCATTTGTACTAATCTGACTTAGAAAGTTACCACTGGTTTACTCCAACCTCTTGTCATGTTCCGTTGAACGAATTCTTGCTGAGTCATCCTTCAAAAAAGAATTGGACATGGAGCGTTCTTCCTAACTTCTTTTACATCATTTCCGCTGCGGTGGAGCGCTCTCCACACCTTGCCGTTCGAGACAAGGAGTTTCAATTCTGCTCGGTTCTGGTTGAGCGACATGCAACTGTAGGAGAATTGCCTGCAGATCTTCCTCTCGTCATAAACTGTGGGAAGTTTCGGCTTCTGGTATCCTTCTTTTTGTGGTATTCATCAGAATTTTACAAGTAAGTGGGAGCGGGACAGTGAGTATGGCCAGTCTTCATCCCGATGGTTCAACCACTTAGTACTGCATTGTTTGGAGGCCGGAACTGACCTTTCTCTCCTGTGCTTAGGGATGTACCGCGAGTGGTATTGAGAAAATTGTGAAACCCACCATTTGCCTTCCCTGCACACCCAAGCTGGGGCGACAAACTTTCATCAGTTTTCATTATTCGTTAGTGGACGTATAGATATGAAACGTGGGACAAGCGGTAACATCGCATTTTGAAACTCAGAAAATAGTGAGCGGTGTAGAAATTTGTGCTCCATGGTTATTTTGTCCGCTGAATCTACTGCCAACCATATAAAATTCCAAAGTTGCTGCATCGCGCACAGCTGCAAAAAATAAGATGGTCGTATAGTTATGAAACGCATTTATTTATTTATTTATTTATACGTGGTGTTTCCACGCTATATGAAAAATTTCCAACAAAAAAGATGTTAAACAACATAAAACGCAATACAAACAAGTTAATCAAATCAGAGGCAAACAATAGGTCTAGAAAGACGACAAATTCATCAAAAATTTAGGAACGATAAACTAATAAGCTGATTCTTTGAGGAACTTGTCCGCAAGTCTTTTGAATTGTGCCAGGGAAGATGGTAGGTTGTATCTCTTAGAAAGTCTTAGAAAATCAGATCCAGCCCTCTGCGTGAAGAAGGATGAGCGCAATGAGCTTCTTGCTGTAGGGAACGTAATTTTAGATGGACCACCTCTGGTACAAGAAGAGGATAAAGAGTAGAACTTGTCTAGCGGGAGATTCACATCGCCACTAATAATTTTGTAGACCATAACAAGGTCATATTTTTTCCTGCGACTAGCAAGGGAAGGGATTTTAAATATGATATTACGAGCAGAAGCCGGAGGAATGTTGGAATAGTTATATCCATGCAGCCTGATCCACAGTTTCCTAGTAAAACTATTTTGGACAGCTTCAAGTCTCGAAATGGAGCGTTTGGATTTAGGACTAAACACTGTAGTACCATATTCCAGAATGGGGCGCACATAAGATTTATATGCTAGCAGTAAATGAGTCGATGACTTAGTTGTCAAGGATCTAAAAATATTATGTACAGTTCTATCTGCTTTCGTTGCTATCAGGTTGCAATGAACATCAAAGGTAAGTTTATTATTCAAAGTGAACCCCAAGTCGCAAACAGTGTCAGTGCTGTCTAATTGACTCTCACCAAGGTAATAAACATTCCTTGCCCCTGACTGACTTAGATGGAATAGTTTGGTTTTTGGGCCAGATAAAGGAAGCTTCCATGTGACTGACCAGTCAGCAATTGCCGTAATTGCTGACTGAAGATCATCATGGTCATCACTGGAGTTGATACTTTTATATATCTTAATGTCGTCAGCAAACATTTTGCAGGAGACACTGTAACGACTAACTAGGCCAGGAATCTCGCATGTGTATATGATAAAAAGTATAGGTGATAAGACCCCACCCTGCGGGACTCCGCTCGTCACTGAACATGCTTGAGAAAATGATTCGTTGACTCTAACCTGAAACGACCTACCAGAAATGAAGTTCTTTATCCAGTTTGTAATTCTGGGGTGCAAGCCAATTTTGTGGAGCTTAAGAATGAGCTCATTGAAAGGGACCTTGTCGAAAGCTTTGGCGAAGTCAAAGTAAACGACATCAACATCGGTTCCTCGATCAAGTGCTTTTGTCCAGTCTTCCATAGCTGACAACATCAAAGTTTCTGTAGACCGACCGGCTCTCAACCCAAACTGCTCATCAGGAAGAATAGCCTTAGCTTCTACGTACTTAACAATCGTGGACTTGAGAATTTTCTCGAAAACTCGGGCAAACACAGATGTGATGCTGATAGGACGATAATTTGATGCAAGATAGTATGGTGCTTTCTTGGGTATTGGTACAACAAATGCGTGCTTCCACCGGCTGGGTATGTCACTATGCAAAAAACTAATTGAAAATGTGTTCAAGGGGATAAGCGAGTGCAATGGCAACCTTCCGAATGAAATAGGGTGGTATTGCATCAGGAGTAATAGCGTAGGACAGTGGTAGATGGCAAAGCATTTCATAGATATCCTCCTTGTAAAACCAAACAGAACAGTCTGTAGAACTGGATGTTTCAGGTGGGTCCCATTGTACGTCGGAAGAGCACTCGGAAAACGACTTTTGGAACTGCTTTGCAAAGATTGATGCTTTTCCAGAATCACTGCTAACGGTTGTACCATCATCATTCGTCAGAGTAGGAATGTGTGGTGACCGCTTCAGCCTAGAATTGAGGAGTTTGTAAAGCGAGGATTTCCTAGGACTCTGAAGTACTTTTTTTTCAATGTACTTGTTATACTTCTTGAGAAGGCGGTCAAACTTGTCCCTAACCTTTCTAAAATAGGTGACGTTTTCCTGACAAGGATCGGATTGGGACATTAGCCAAGCTTGTTCTCTACGTTCAAAAAGCCTTGACAAGTTAGGGGGAAGATTACCATAACTCACAGGTTGCTTTTCAACAGGGACAAAGTTCTGGACGCAGTAGTGTAGGATCGATAGGAAAAACTCGTATTTATCGTTGGAACACGAAAAACCTTCAAGGATTCCACGCCAGTCTAGGGAGCATAAGAATTGGCAGATGATATCATAGTTCGCTTTGGAGTAAACCTTACGCAGTCGGTAGGCCGGCGGATCTAACGTGTTGGGGATGTTGTAAGATATGGAACAGTGGTCGCTAGTTCCTACGGGCGAATTTACAGTAACGTCATTAATTGAGTTTTTGTGGTTACTCAAGACAAGATCTAGTATGCGGTCACCACGGGTAGGAATGTGGACATGTTGACGAAGTTTACATGACCGGCACATATCAATAAAGTATCTTGAGCCAGCAGAACTGCAGGAAGGGGTCCTACTAAGCCAATTTATATCAGAAAGATTAAAATCACCGGTAATGACATGTTGCCCATCAAAGGAAGACAAGTCACTTATTACCTTGGTGAGTTGCAGGGTATTACTCAAGCTACAGGAAGGCGTCCTATAGATTCCAGTTACGCGAATGGTCGTCTGAAGCAACTTAAGATCACAGGAGAGGATCTCATAGGCATCTTGAACAGACTCGAGCCACCTATTCTCAAAAGCAATATTTCGCCTTATGAGGATCAGTACACCACCACCCTTTTTATGGGTTCTGTCGCACCTCACATAATTGAAATCTACGCACAATTCGCCCAAAATTGGCTCGAGATCATGAGAACATGTAAGCCAGGTTTCTGTGAGAATAGCAATATCACTATGGAGTTTTCTTATGGCAAACGTCAGCGGAACAATATTTTTCTGGATGGAGCGGATGTTGCAAGAAAAGCAATTCAGACCGGAGACAAGTATCCGAGGACTGCTTATTAGTTTACCGGCATCCTGACATGTTGAGAAGACTGGTTAAATTGAGTAGAGGAAGCGGTGACATCGACAGTGCTAAGGTTAGCACGCCTAGCTTCTCGATTGCGATCTCTTTCCTCCTTGGATAATGAGGGGCGTATGAATGCACCCTTATAAGGAGTGGAAGGCAATCGAGTAGCCCTTTTTATAGCCAGCTTTTGGAAAAAACTAGAAGGGAAAACTACTTTAATGAGGCGGCGTCTATTGGGCTCTTTTCTACCTAGTCTATAGACTGCCTGGGGAACACATTCAATATCGAGATGATCTAGGAGATCACTTATAACATCATAGTCATCATTTGCTCTCACAGTGGCTTTGGATGAAGTAGACTCAGAGATGCCATGGATTACAATAGACCTCAGTCGTTCTTTCTCATCAACATCACTAACCAAACCCGATGAATTTACTTTACAAACAGTATCCGATGAAGACAGCTTATTTTCTGCATCAGCAAGAGCGCGCTTGAGTGAATTATTCTTATCGCGCAGGCTGTTAACTTGCTGATGCAGTTCCTGATTCTCCACAAGCACAGAAGAGAGCCTATCTTGCACAGCAAACACATGGTTAATAAGGGTTTTTAAAAATACCGGCGTCTTCTTATCTGCACGCAGCTGCTGGAGAGCCTTTGTGACATCGTCCGGTGTACCTTCAGAGGATCCTTCACTTTCCACTGCAGCCATACTCCTGGTCTTCCTCTGGAATTCGGAACGAGAAGGGGAAGGCATGACTGTATTGAACTATCGGAAAGATCAAGAAAGTCGAACGGTAGCCGCAATCGATGGCGAGAAGATGGGAACTTCCGAACGAACTAAGTACCTGTTAAGGTGGCTTTTCGTTTTCGGAGTTGGAGATATAGATTCCGAAACCCGCCACAAGGTTTCTCACAGCTTGAACCGGACGATAGAATCACAGGAGACGTCAGCAGCGAAGAACAGTCAGAACGCCAGAAGAGCTCCGGACAAAGCGACCGCTCGGTGTCAATGCAGCGGAATGAATGAAACGGAACGCATTGTATTTTCAAATTCATCAAAAAACATTTTCAAAACTATATAAATGCAATAAAATTACGTAATAGTAATTTTAATAGACATTGGTCTATTGACAATATTGACATAAGCGAGAAACTCCCTAACATTAAAATTCAGCACCCTAAGCTTTACTCGGCCGATTTCACCAACATGTTCACCAATTTACCCCACAGTCATATTTTAAACAACATCAAAGGGATTTTAAATATATGTTTCAGTAACGCCAATAAAAAATACATAGTTAGTAACAATAACAAACACATTTGCTGTACAGATACACCAAAACCAAATAATAAAGCCTACACTGTTAAAGATCTAATATTTTCAGTACATTATATTTTAAGCAACATTTTCTGTAAATTTAGTAATTATATATTCAAGCAAAATAATGGTGTACCACAGGGAGGTAACATTAGTCCATTACTAGCAGACCTCACCCTCAGCTACCTCGGATATCAGTTTGCGTATAAAAATTTACAGACAAAAACAGACACAATTCTCTTCCACACCTTTCGCTACATGGGCGACCTACTAGTAGTGCACAATGCAGACACTCCCACTGTTGAGAAAATTCTCAACAAAATCTACATTAACATTCTTGATTTTGAGTCTACCAATAAAACTACCCATCAATGTCATTATCTAGACCTAAAAATTACAATAGAAAATGAACATCTAATTACTAGTATGTGTAACAAAACAGAAGATTACAAGTTTTTTGTTACACGTTTCCCACATTATTGTACAAATATATCTTGTCAAATTGAAAAAGCTACAATCTACACACAAATCCTAAGAATAGCACGAACATGTACAAAACAAGACTGTTTTATAAATAGGATAAAATTAACCAAAAAACAACTAAACATTATGGGATATAGTGATTTCTTCCTTAATTCTTGTATAATTGGATGTATTTTCAAAAACGCTTTCATAATATACAAGTATAACCTTACAAACAATTATAATCAACTCAAACAGTTTGTTTCAAGTATCTTCTGATATATACATATATATATATATATATATATATATATATACTTATGTGTTTATATACATATGTATTTTATTTGATATAATAAAATACATATGTATATAAACACATAAGTACAGATACTAAGTACTGTGTTTATTTAACCAAATATTCACAGATCATGTATCATGAACATGTGGCTAAATCAACCGCTACGGTAAACTAGGTCATGAAATGAAGTCAACACTCTAGCTTGTATGAGATACTATTGTTCACCCACTTCACTTCCCTTCTTGGTTTACCCATTCATTTATGGGCATTGATCTTTCAAGGTGGTCGACAGTGACATAGTTTTTGATATATCCAAAAGCAAACGTAAGTTAGAAGTTTCGGATCAACATTGATCGTCCTCTACCAGAATGCAGCGCATCTTGGTTAGATGATCCTGGCGAAACAGTTACACGGCTACTTGGGCATGGGTCAGGGCACTGGTTGTAGTCTAGGCCCATAATCAGCGCATGCCAACAGTTCCTCTCATAGGAACACTTGGAGAAAGTTTACTACAAACAGGAACGTCTAGCTTACACCGGACTGTGCTTGTTTTGCAATCATCTCACGCGCCACCTATTCAAGAGGAGCATTCCCACTAGTGAACCCGGCGCTTCGTTCTCGAGGCTATATGACCATTCGGTGATGTTTCATACACTATGAAAGGTCAACACACCCCTATCACGGGTATGGCCCTGTCCAGTGCTGTCTACATCACTGCGGACGCCTGCGCATCTTCTATATAGCAGTTATCCGTTTCCTGTGGTTTCTACGGCGTCCATGCCGACACAGCCCTCGTCCGTCCATGATGATATAGAATAGGGTACTAACCACCATTCACAATGTTCTTGCGGAATAAAGTAAACCTCACAAACCAGTTAATAAGTTGGTAAGATTGCTGTTGTTTTCAAAGAAAGCCACTCAACCCATTTTGAGTTTAAAACATAAAACAGTGTTCTTTTTTTTTTCTCAAAAGAAAAGGTAAGATACGAATAAAATAAGTAATAGTATCATTAAAATATATTGAAAGTATGACAGTAACAACACCAATAACGATTATAATCTAAAAGAATATCTAAAAATGAAGAATGATTATAAAGCACAAATTCCAGTGCCTTTTTTCTCTTACTGATGAGTGCAGAAAAGGCATATTCCTTAGTTTAGAATCCGTATAAGGGTAATGCACGAAACGGATACTAAACGTATCAAACACAAATAGATACTCCATAATATATACCCTTCTAAATCTTTGAAAATTCCCGAAATTTTCATTACGATTAAAAACCTAATTTTATAATTTGAAACAAATCAGGTCCCTCTTTTCCATGGGTCAGCAAAGAGCAATCAAAGAAAAGTAATAAAAGAACAATGGCGCATGTTTGTCGTTCGCATTCAGTCAAGATGGCTCAAATACTGAGGGTAAATCATATATGTAATCCGTGAATATTGGCAATTTCATCACTGAACCGATTATTCGATTCATGGGTGCTCGAATATTCAAATATTCGAATAATCGAATATTTCAATTTCTCGAATAATTCGAACATTCGAATAATCGAATATTTTGACTATTCGAATTATTCACCATCGACCATGTCATACTGAGAATAGCAAAGTCGGCGTTTTCCTATTAGTTCTATGGCTACTTGCCAAAATAGTGTTACTAAAAAATAGGTGAAATAACTCATTTATGTGAGAGGCAGGGAAAAATAAGTCAGCATTAAATTTAGCAGTCATGCAAATGGCTGTGCGCATATTTCATTGCTTTATCTCTACGCAGAAACTCCAGAATTAAATCCAAACTTTGATCTTATGAAAGGTTTAGAAAATATAAATGACCGCTTCGATGAACCAAACCTCCGCAAAAGTGAAATAAAATCTGCAGCAGAGGTACTCTTTTCCTCATTCGATGATCCTTCTCCATCCCTCATTCAAGGAGCGGATGCTCTTTTCGGTATGCAGTGTGTCGGAATAGCGACCCACGCAAATTTTGGCTTCCTTAATGTTTGAAGATTTTTCTCTTCCAAGAAACATGTCATCGATTTGAACAAAGAGCATTCTAATTGTGTCACGTCTGGGCTATATAGCGATCATATGCAGGACTTCTCATCCAAACCAGGAAATGAAAGCGACCTATGGATTGATTGGCAACCTCAATTTCGGTTTACTTATCCACGTTTCACGGAATTTTCAAAAACTCACTTTACATACGGATTTAGCGGAGTGGCAAAGCATACTACACTTTTTTTATGCATTATGCATTATCCCGAAAGTCCGAATATAAAAAATTCGGTTAAAAATGCTAACATTTAAGGTTTTTACCGATGTTATGTTAGCCTAATACAGGATGTGTAGCAGTACACGTTTCGCTTCTCAAACAGCACTGTTCTGTAATACTAATGTCAGGTACGAAATGAAGAAATGGAGACTTTTCAACTTCTCTAACAATAACTTCTACTTTTGTTCTCATTTATATCTAATGTAACCTTTCTTCATTGTTGCTTGTTTATTGCCCTTCTCTAAAACTACTGCCTCCACTTGACACAGCCAGTCGGTCCTAGAACTTAATGTTCCCCCGCTCTGAATCTCCCTAACGCTGAGCGCTTGAGCACTGTCCCGAAAAACGTTCGGAAACTATCTTCCCATTGTATCAGACTTGTAGGCAGAACATGCTCTTTCAGAAGCAAAACGCATGTTGTTACCCATCCTGTACTAGGCTAAAATCGGTATAAACGCTGCTCACATAATAGAACTATTCCCTCACGGGTTCGAAAAAAGAAAAAGCAAATAATTTTGTGGGAAGTTGATTATCCATATTGGCCTTTCCCTAATTGCCCACTTTAATACTGTTACCGAGTTCACTGACGAGCATTTCCTCTCTTTTTTTTTTGCTAAAAAACACGCAAAGAAGATAATCAATGCACAAGCGTTCCACCCCAACATTCCCGATGTCGACCTGGACAGTACCAATGTACCAGTAATTAAAGATGCGAGAGACGTGCGAGAACCATCCGAGCGGGCGCTTATCGCCACATTGCAGAGATGACAGAGTTTTGCAGATCTCGTCCGAGACACGCCTCCCGTTGTCGCCCAGTGCAACGCACCCGTTAGCAGGACAGGGCGGATCGAAGACACTGTACATTTGCAGATGAAGCATAAATTAAATCACAAAGTTGTCACACTAACGTTAGACGAAGGGTTAGATATTTTCTCTTGATTAGTTGTTTAATTTGATAAACAGGAGAATAACCTAAACACCACATTGAAGGCATGACTATAACTCGAATTAGTTGTTGAGATTTATTCGAAGAAGCTCCAAATGACGTTGAGTACGATAGTCTCGGTAATGAACAAAAGACAAAGCTGGGATCTCTTTCTTTTTGACGAATTGGAAATACATGTTTCTTTGTTCTGGGTGGTGAAATCATTCTCCTTCTCAATAGGATGGCACAAGATGAAACAGGCTAACGAGGTTTCCGGTAAAGCTGAACCGTTTCTTTACAAATCTCAACAATTTTCGAATATTTCATGTGAACATTTGGAGTGAGCGTTGGGGGAAGATCCTGGATCTGCCATTATTTCATACTTAGGTATGATATAGGAGTTCCAGTGATCGAGCGGATGGCATTTGTCAGGAGAGTAATCTACTTATTTCATGAAGTTTACTACCTATCAAGCTGCACTCAACCGTTTTGGCGCAGCGGAGTAGGAGGGGGGGGGGTTGGGGGACATGTCTGCTGTTCTATTCATGTCTTGGAGCTCCTCTCTCGCACGGAGAAGCATCAGACAGGGAAGGAAACAAATGAACGGATTTTTTCGAATTCTTTGTGGGGCATCTTGTTACTGACGCATCTAACATTTCTTCGTCCGCATGCTTCCAAAATCACGGTTACCCTCGCCTAGGATAACAAACAAACACTACTTTCATTCAGTTTTCCAGAATCCAGCAGAACTATACAGAAGCCAAATCTAATGCTAGTCTAAAGCATAAGCTATGCCTTCTTGCATTTCCTTGTTTAGGGCAACTTGCACGCGCTGATCAGCACGAAACAACAGTACCGCACATGAATAGTGATCAACCAGGTGCCGATGGTGCACATCGTCCTCCAGTTAAATCCTTGTATACAAGGAGCTTTGAGAGCATACCATCAGAGGTACTTGTTTTTAGATTGTTTTCTCATTAATTGAAGCTGGTGGTTTTGCATGTATAGGAAACTTCAACAGTCGAGGCTCCCACCACTCCTCTGCGTCGCTTCAATTTGGCTGCCTACCGTTGCCCATAAACCAAGCATGTCTTCTTGCTACCTGTCATGCTGTAGAGTATTCCACTGGAACCTAGGGGCATCAACATTTGGAGGTTTCTGTACATGAGCGTGGTTTTATTTATTGGATAAGTTCTGGGCGACAGCATCACCCTTGCGCGTAGGTGGAATCGCCAGTGCCGAGTGATCTCACCTACAATTTTTCTCACCAACCTTCACTTCTGCGGACCCATTCTCACAACTATTCCACCTATGCGCAAGGGTGATGCTGTCGCCCAGAACTTATCCAATAAATAAAACCACGCTCATATGCAGAAATTTCCAAATGTTGAGGCCCCTAGATTGCAGTGGAATACGCCGCAGCATGAAAGGTCGGGTCGTTAGATAGCAGTTGATTGCTGCCACCCGAACACTGGCCGCGGCTTACCTGAGTTGCGGCGATTTCGACGGAATGGCGTGAGAAGCGTTAAAGCCGAGTAAAATGAACGCGAAAACCGTGGAACAGGTTCCATTATAAGATTTCAGGGGTAAAATGTGTTCTCGGGTAAAATGTGTTCTTTTCTTGTTTTTGTCATTGTACCCTAGTTGACAGGGTCAACGACTAGATTTGGGGGGGGGGTGGGGTCAACGACTAGATCTGGATTTGTATTTATTAGCGCCCCTTCGGGACGCTAGAAAGTGGAGTGGGGCAGTCACTTGGGAGAGGTGCAAAAGCTTCGCACTTGCCAAATCTCTAGAAAATTGATAAGGAAGCAGAACTAATCTTCAAATGGGCCCAAACATGAAGTCCTTCTTATGAGTTGAGTGTGAGTATGAGAAGTCGGTTCTCCATCGTATAGTGTATTCGTGCGTATTCCTCACTACCGGGCCAACGCAAACGCGTTCTCCATCGGTGGAACTGTATCCTGCCGTTCCCCACACTATTGGACCAAAGCGAAATCGTACCCGAGTGTTTTCCACACTACTGACTGGGCTGCAGTGGGCTTTCTTCCGTCGGTGGAACCATATTTTGGCATCATCTTCACTATTAGGCTACAATGAACCCGTTCACCGTCGGCTGAACCGTATCCTGGTATTCTCCACTTTACTGGGTCACGGCGGACCAATCCTATATTAGCGGACCCCTATCCTGGTATTCTTCATACCATTGGGCTACGGCGGGCCCTTCTTCCACCTGGGAGCCAAGTGACCCTTCCCCATAGACTTGTGGGCGAAAAGTTAGCAAAGCTATTCTGGTGATATTGAATCGATGCATTCGTACAAAGTGGTTGTCAGGTTCATATTCAGCGTATCAAGGAACCCCAGGAGACACGTCTTCACAGCTCCATTGGGCAGAAGAGCGAAAAATCAATAAAGTCGATAGATCGATATTTCGTGCAAATGCAAAATGGTTGTAGTATGCGTGTTCAGCGTATTGAGAAACCCTAGTAGACATGTCCCCACCGACCCCTGGACAAAAACGAAAAATCAATAAAATCGATAAATCAATCGATAATCCCGGGTGCAAAGTAGCCTATAACCTCCGCCGGCTCGCGAAGGATGTGCATGCAAAATTTGGTCCGGATCGGTTCATCCTCCGCGATTTCTATTCTTTATATACATGCATCCTTGCAAACTTTCACCTTTACATATACAGATTTGTTGAAGGCACATTCGGAGTAAATTTACTCGTTTGATCCACCATCACGGTGCAACTTCGAAACCAGCAGAACATCGATTCATAACATCGAAAAACGAATTCTCTGAAAGGAATAGTTTGCTTCTGAAAAGGGTGGTGAAGTGCCTTGAGCGTATGAATATTACTAAATATTAGTTCATTTTTTACACTCTGGGATCGTCATCCATTCGGCTGTTGCAGTTTTAGTTCCACAAAATCAATACTAACAAAACCAGTACGGGGTGGCGATCTGACGGCATTGTATCCTTGAAGTGCGCCTACGGGCACAGTGCATATCAGTTAGGCATTTTTCACACCTCCTCTAGCGATGGATTAAAAATCGATTACGTTTCAGAAAATACAAATGTAGACTGGAAACATTTTAGAAAAAATTATATAAAGTATCCTATGTAGTGATGAGCTAGTAATGCATCACATGTTATTATTTGTTCCAAACGCTTAAAATTCTAATTTCAGGGATAAATTAAGTGAGAAGTACTTTTTCAAGTTGAAAACGGCAAATTTGACGAAAAACTTGTGCACATTAACTATTTGCAATCTGGAAATAAATATGTAGAACAGAAATATGTGCAGTCTGGAAATAAATATGGAGAACAGAAAATCTACGGGAAGCTTGCGTACAAAATATAAAAAAAAACACGTACAATACGCGAAATGCCCATCACATCTACAATTTCAAAAATGATTCGAATTGTTTTACTTCGAAGCCTCAAATTTTTCAACATCTGTGGCTTTGTCGCTTCAATGGTGAACAGCACTGCCGTACTGGTGATTTTGGGAAATTACGCATAAAAATTGCTTCGCTTTTCAAAATTAGTTCAATTGTCGCGACGGGAATGTGAATCCATGTGACTAGTAAAAACTGATTTTGTCTACCGTACTCCAATAATAGTAAGTAACGGTGCAAAACAGACGTGATATTCGTGTTCAGCATGTCAGATAACCCCCGTGTACAAATTTTCAAGTTTCAAAAAAAAAAAAAACACAAATAAGACGTGTAGATACTAGAGAACCATCTTGACATAGTCCCGGGAACACATTTTACCCTCGAAATCTTCTTTTGGTACCTGTTCCACGGTTTTCGCGTTCATTTTACTCAACTTTAGCGCTTCTCACCCCATTCCCTCGAAATTTGAACAAGTTAACCGCGCGCGAATTTTCAGCGTTGCAGGCCGCGTACACAGCTTCGACCCATCGATTCGTTCCCACACCCTAAACGGGCGCAAGCAGCGTAGGTAGCGCGCGCACCGACTGGCAATTGCAGATAAGCTGCTGCCAGTGTTTGGGTTGCAGCAACCAACTGCTATCTAACGACCCGCTGAGACCCGGCACCAGGCGTCGACCGGCAAAAGCCATTCATCTGAAACCAAATGTAAGAAAATGTTGCACACAGAGTTGAGGCTCACAAAAATTTCACATAAGGCCACTAGAATATGCTAAACAACTGAAGTCCTTTTCGTGTGATAGGTGTTCTTAGACGCATTGTTCGTAATTGGCTTAGTAAATCGCCCCACACGAGCTGTGTAAACACAGTCCACTCTAATGTTTAAGTGTTTTCCACAGGTGGGCATTTATCTATTATATTATTATTCATCTGCTCTACTCTTCTACATATTCATATATCATTTTCACCTTTAGGTTGGCCCGATGAGAGCTATAGCTGCACGTTCTCGTCTCAAACCCATTCGTCCATTCCAGAGAGAAAGTACTACAATAGTGGATAAAATGGTAGACTATTTTTTTGGAGATGGGCCAAGCCAAAGGTATTCCAGTTTTCGAGGACGTGTATTACTCTGTTTTCGTAACATAAAACTCATGTTTGTTCGTTATATCAGGTTTGCTTTGATATGCTCAAGTTGTCATGGTCACAACGGTATGGCTGTTCCTGCCGAGTACGACTATCTTGCGTTTGTATGCTTTATTTGCGGACACTTTAATCCAGCGAAGAAATTCAGGTGTTTTTATTTTGGAAACTTCCAAAAATATAACCCCACTATATCCATGATATACCCGTATCCAAATATATACGCACTTGGTATTCCATATGACTTTTCTTGTGTAGGTGTTAGGATCCTTTGAAATATAAAACAGTCGGTATAGTGTAGCCTTTTGCACATGTCAAATCTGCGATTCGAAATGAAAATTCTAGTAAATTTTTAGAGAATGTTGATAGTTTTTTTAATCGAATGCTTCTTTCCAGACCTAGTCACATCTTAGCGACGTCACTGCCGTCAAGTCCTAGATCCTTGAAACCTAATGTTCCGTCGGTGAGCCATCTTTTTTTTGATGGACCGCGCATCCTTTAGTCACACATCCTTTGAATACAAATTCTCCCAGAAGAATGCTTACATTGCTTGAACTGTGAGAACTCCAATAAAAGTAATAGTGAGCACGAACGTTCCAGGATTACTTACAGCTGGCCCCAAGCTACTGTTAAGCTGCTTTGAATGTGTGCGTTTTGCACTGTAGTAAATGTTGTGGAGCTAAGCGCGCGCACTTGCATGCATTCTGTTGATTTCTGCCTCTAAACAAATGCTTCAAACCTACAGGGTAGAGTTGGATGTTTGAGGCCGTAAGAGGTGCGATTGTCATTACCTGCAATTGCTGCCGAGCTTTATATTCATTCCTAAAAGAAACGTTTCCCGAACGATGGGTAGGCTTAGGGCTCCCGATTTATCATCGCTAGATTCCAGGTTGTGGACAGGGGATGAAGAAGATGGTTATGCAACAAAACCGTAGACAATTGATGCCATGAGAGATATGTTTGTGGCTGTTTGCTTGTGGCTGTTTGCAATTCCATTCTAGCTGTTGTTTGTCGCGCGAAACCCTCTGATCATCGATGGCAAACTTCGATACCAAGTTTTTCCCAAGCATTTCTTAGCGTCAGTAAAACAGTCTATTGAACAGAGCGCCGTAAGGGGGCTAGAGCGCTAGACATATTGTTCCAATAACGCGGCGGCACTCATAGACACCGGTAATTTTGTTCTTAGAGAACTTTCTGCATTATATGAGGGAGGGTACCTTCAGAAAAAGGTCCTTCACTTTTATATACCTCAAATGGTGTATGCGCGTAGAAGACCCAACGAGTTATTTGCTAGTCACAGTTTTCGATTTTCCCACTAAGCCAAGGCAGACAACTGTCAGGTTCGAAATGCGGCGCAAGCACTCTGTTAGTGTTTGTTTAGCGCTACCAAGCTATAGCCTTTCAGCACCATATTCCTACCCATGTTTGAACCAGCAGCTGGGACGATACAGCCTTGGACAGTTGATGAGGTGAGACAAGCCTTGAAGAATATGAAGATTGGTAAAACCTCAGGTTCAGAAGGCATCCCAGTGGAAGCATGGAGGTCACTTGGCTAACTAGGTCTGCGGTATCTGACCAAGTTTTTCAATAACATCAATGGGTCAGAAATTCCAGAAGGATGGAGGGACAGTATTGTAGTGCCGACTTTCAAAAGGAAAGGTAATGTGATGGACTGTGCAAACTATAGAGGTGTCAAGCTAATCGCACATACGATGAAGATCTACGAACGCCTTCTGGATATGCTACTGAGAGAAATGGTGGAAATTGCTCTGGATCAGTTTGGCTTCGAGTTTGGCTTAGAGCGATCGACAATTGACACCATTGAAAGAACAAACAATGCCATATCGCATTTCCAGACTTGGAGAAAGCATATGAGAGGTTGACGCGCGCAGTGCTTTGGGAGGTGATGAGAACGAGGCATCCCAGAGTACTTGGTGAGGACAATCCAAGCCATGTATGACGGATCGACGACAGGATGTGCACTTCACATGGAACAACATCAAAGTTCGATACAACAATAGTGGTGCACCAAGGATCAGTATTGAGCCCATTCCTCTTTATTAGACACTTGATGAAGGATGGTGTTGCTCTAATCGCAGATTCGAGAGCAGAACTTCAGTTCAGGATCCAGAAGTGGCAATCAATACTTGCAGACGCGGGTCTGAAGTTGAATCTGAAGAAAACCGAGGTCATGAGCAGTATACAGGAAGACGACGTTGTTTAGATGCAAACGGTGCTCTTACACAAGGCAGGGAATTCCTGCATATGGAAAGCGTCTTGGGTGCTGACGGGACGGCGGATGCGGCAGGTAGAGGACGGATTGCCTGCGCATGGTTGAAATGGAGGGAATCAACCGGGATTCTCTGCGATCGGATGTGCTCGACGGTGTTGAAAGGGATGATCTACCGTACTGTTGTGAGGCTGGCAATGATGTACAGCGGTGAGTGTTGGCCGGTGGCGAGGACCCACGAACGAGTGTTGAACACGACTGAGATGCGCATGCTTAGGTGGGTGTGTGAACTTACGCGATGTGATAAGGTGCGGAACGAGGACATAGGAAGAATTATGCAGACGGCTCCCATGCAGCTAAAAATGCGTGCACAGCGGTTGCGATGGTTTCGTCATGTCACGAGAAGATCACCGCTATACCTCCTACCCGGCAGGCCCTGGAGATAGAAGTTACCGGCAAGCGTCCTAGAGGCGCATCGAAAAAAAAAACGATGGAACGAAGCCGTATGCAAGGATATGAAAGAGGTTGGAGTCACCAGGGATGACGCTCAGGATCGCGATCTATGGCGAAGGAGAACCAAAATAGCGGGCCCCGCGAATGCGCGGGACAGACGCTGAGAAGAAAAATATTCCTGCCTATTTTTGAGGCATTCGTCCGAATAACCTTGACTTTCAAGGGATTTCTGATCAGGGGACTCCGTTTGCGCTAAGGTTGGGGAGAAGAAGAGGAGATGAACAGGGTGCTGCGTCATCCCGGCCAAAACATGAAAGTGGGATGGTCGTCGGGCTGTGCTCATCATCCGTACGGCTATTCAACTCAAGACTGAATAGGTGGTTCAGGCGCTTTGGTACAGGAAGAGGGGTGAAAACGAATCGTCAAAGATCATAAGTGGAAGAAGTTAACGATGTTTTAACATGAGACGGCTTTTACCATGGAGCAGCCGTGTTGCTTATTTCGATGTCCTTTGTTTTTCTTGATTATCATGATTATCTGTTATAATGCTCAATTGCTTATATACGCGTACGCAATTACTCTTATTCCATCAAAAAGTCTATGTGTTTATAACGAGAAAGTTCGCCTCACACTATGCCATTGTTTTGTCTGTTTTAGGATGTCCATACAATGTCGTCAAATTCCTTACATGAGCACGCCAACGGTAAACAAGAAAAACTGATTAGCAAGGAGCGTAAGGTATGTCTTCTTGAACACTATTCTGCTTCCAGGATGAATAGATAATGAAAGATCAATTTTTAATGACTTTACCCCTTTTTGTTACAATACTATCGAAACATAGTGATCTATATTGGGATTTCTCTCAACCTTTGTGGGCGTGTGTGGCGTAGTGGCAAGAGGCGCACGCACTTGGTCGATGTTTCATCCCGTAGCCAACCAAGCCATCCATCCTCCGGGGTCGGTAAATTGATATCAGTGGAGTCTGGGAGGATGAAACACCGACATGATACATCAGATGCCCTCCGCAATTCCTTATTAAGGGTTAACCAGCCTGATCGTCCTGCTGACGCCGGACTCTCAGGCTTCTTTTCGTGCTCGCTTCGCTTGCGTTGCCTCCATTTGAAGTC
This sequence comes from Ancylostoma caninum, assembly GCA_037903475.1. NCBI lineage: Eukaryota > Metazoa > Nematoda > Chromadorea > Rhabditida > Ancylostomatidae > Ancylostoma > Ancylostoma caninum. The sequence goes on from JBAJFG010000101.1 coordinate 42,955, forward strand.
TTCCTTACACCACGCCGCCCACTCCACCTTTATCAGAACTCCCGTTTTTTTGTGCTTTCTGGCTGCGATGTGCCCTTTTTATATCCTCTTATATGAATCATGGTAGTGCAACAAAATTTTCTAGAGCGCTGGCGTAGGGGGACTAGCACGTGATCGCATGCGCTGCCATGAGGCTCAGTAACATACTGTGCCTCGCGAGGATGCGAAGCTAACGGGACATTCGGTTTCGTCATAGATGCATATGACGTAATGAAAATCGGATGCATTCAGGATTTCGCGGTGGGGCCAGCGGCTAGCGGTCTCGAGCCCTCAGGGCGAGACAGTGTTAGCAGCGATTTGACGTTGTACAGCAGCAATGTGCGGAGCAGAGTAACCCCTCCGCTGGAGCTTTCTCATTGACTCCATTCAACTTTGTAACACTGGGCATTAACCATCTGGAAGGGATGTGTGCGTGCTGTAGAGGCTGTAGCGATGGGATTTCACTCGCTCGGATTCCTCATTTGGGATGTGCTCTTTGCGCACCTCTCGTTGAGGTCCCGTGGGGATTATCAGCTTGAGGATCCGTCCGTTCTAAGAAGGGGAGTACAATCAAATACACAGGATGAAGGAACGAAGACCGCGTCATCATAAGCTGTTGTGACATTTTCTGAAACCAGTTGTGCGATTGATCAAACTTTCTAATTATTTCCTAACTTTCTTCCATTACTCTCGAGACTTGCAAAGAGTGCGGGTGCACTGATGACGGACAGATGTGCTGAGGCCCAGTAGTTCACAAAAACATCAGGATAGGTATCGACCGATCGAGAAAGGCTGGCCCAATAGCGAAGAAAACGGCAGGATACGGGTCCTTCGATGGAGACTGAGTTCGCAAGGGCCCAATAGTGGGGAAAGCGCCAGGATATGGGTCCACGGATGGAGACCGGGTCCGCAGGAGGCCCATAAATGGGGAAAGTGCCGGGATATGGGTCGACCGATGGATCAGGTTTGCCCTGACCCAATAGTGGGAAGAACGCCAGGATACAGGTCGACGAATGGAGAAGGGGTCTGCTCTGGCCCAATAGTGGGGAAAGCGCCAGGATACGGCTGCACGGATGGAGAATGGATCCGCATGGTTCCCATTAGTGGAGAAAACGCCAGTAAAAAGGTCCGTAGGTGGAGAATGGGTCCGCCGTGGCACAATAGTGGGGAAAACACCAAGATGCACGTCTGCCGGTGGAATAGGGGCACGCTACGCGCTCATTCGTGTCTCAGTCGACCGCCTCTTCTTCCTTCCTGTATAACGAAGCAGACTCTCATCAGTTGGACTATCTGAGTAACGTGAAGCTCAAATCATTTTAGGTGATTATTCGCACGGCATTGGTTACATTGTGTTGTTCACAGGTGCTAAAGCCAAGTGAAAGATACTCTTGTGCAGAGTTGGGAGTGGCTGTTCATAACGGGTTTTTAGGCATGTGAGAAATGTGACAAAAACGAGTAGATTGTATCTTTGCATAGGAAACTAGCGTTACATGTCGATGCGTGATTAAGAATTTGCAAGCAAAGCTATCGCGAGAAGACTCCAAGCCCGACGTCGGAGAGGTGGCCAGACCCTAGAATTTACGCAATTTATAGGGAGGATTTTGTATTTGAGCTCAACTAATGAATAGTTTTGCTTATTTGCTAATTTTCTAAGCATTTCGCATGTGTGAAGCTTTTGCACATAAAGTGGCTGCCCCTAGCGTCCCGCAGGGGCGCTAGTTTGTTCAACACTCGAATGACGTCTTTCCACCTTGTATATGAACAACCCGTTCTCATCGTTTCCCCATTTTTGGACGCCGGCGCAACCTTGCCACAATTGGACCCGTCTCCAGGCGCTTCCCCTATTTTGGACGCCGGCGCACTCCTACAACATCGTTAGACCGTCCCCAGGCGTATCCCCTATTTTGGACGCCGGCGCACCCTCACAACACCGTTGGATCCGTCCCCAGGCATTTGCCCACTTTCGGACGCCGGCGCATCATTACAACACCGTTGGACCCGTCCCCAGGCATTTGCCCACTTTCGACGCCGGCGCATCTCTATCACTGTAGTGGACCCGTCTCCTCCACCTACTGGCGCCGGTGCGCCACTATCGCAGTTGTGGGCCCGTCAAGCGACGTTCCTCTTCTACTGGACCCCAACGCATTGCTTCTATAACAGTAGCCCGTTTCCTACCCCTTTCCTATTTCCCCAGCGTCCGTGCCGGCGCAACCCTCATCCGTGTCACTCTTCGCCCGCCTGGTTCCTCCTCCTTTTTTAAAGGCATATTCCTCGTCTCTTTCCTTTTATACGGTCCGGTGATCATAAGCTTATCTCATTCATTCCGACCGTGGTGAAAACAACTGGCGGCTACTGACATGTCTGAACATGACGAAAGCGGCCCGAAACCCCCTGAAATCAAGGTAAAGGTAAATAACTACAACTCGTACATACATACATGTACATACATATACATATACATATACATATACATATACATATACATATACATATACATATACATTATACATTATACATATACATTATACATGTACATTATACATATACATTATACATATACATTATACATATACATTATACATATACATTATACATATACGTTATACATATACATTATACATATACATTATACATATACATTATACATATACATTATACATATACATATACATACACACGTACATACAATGTATGTATGTATGTATGTATGTATGTATGTATGTATGTATGTATGTATGTATGTATGTATATGTATATGTATATCAGTGGCGGACGCAGAAAGTGGGCGGGAGGGGGGGCGTGGGAAGAAAAGTGGGGTCTCCGCCGTTTTGGGGACCCAGACGGAAAATAAAATTAATAATAATATTAATTATAATAATAAACAATAAATAAAAAATATATTAAAAATAATAATAAAAATAAACAATTAAAAATAAACTAACACAAGATTTTTATTTGTATTGTAAAGTAATTTCGAAAATTTGGCGACCCATTCTCGGGGGGGGGCGCGCGCCCCCCCCCCCTGCGTCCGCCACTGATGTATATGTATATGTATATGTAAGTGTATATGTATATGTATATACATACATGGGGTGTATGCTTCAGCACCTTTCTTGCCATGTCGATTGAAGTCAAATGTTTTGAACCTGTAGTATAGTGAGCCTCCATTTCTGCCTTCGTTGGACCCGGTTTAGGTTCCACGACTGTTCTCAACGCTTGATCGTCATGGAACAACATGTGGTCACGACCATGGTTGTTTTGGGGATCAAACTCGAAGGAAGAAAAATTCGCGACCGAATAGCTCACTGCCCATTGGGAAGGCGATTCCAAGCCAAAACAAAAGCAAGAGTAGCACTCACCTCCGACAAAGAATGATCGGGTTTGAAGTCATTATCTACAATCACCCGAAAATCGCATCAGCTCATCATTTGTTCGCGACTTCATAAAAACCCTCAGGAATGAGCTAACCAGAATATTCAAGCAGCATTTGAAAGAGGAGGAAAAGCTCTACCAAAAGCTCACAAAGTTGGGCTGGAGCTGCTCAAACTCGGCAGAAAAGAAAAGTTTATTTGTACGTACCCCGAAACGGCAATTAATTTCGCAACAACCTGATATATAATTGCCGCCTTCCCCGCTGCAGTTGTCCTGAAATGTGAAGATGAGATGCAATAGATATATTGAAATCAAAGCTAGCAGTCGTTTATCAGAGTGACAGTGATCAACACATTGTGTATAGACGTCAGATAATGTCGCTATGAGTTATGAACTGTGAACATATATTTGGAAATTAAACAATCATTACATACTTCTTCAAATGCTAACTAAACCATCATCGCTCATTGCTTCTTCTTTACATAATCATATCATTTCTCAAGTATTTGCAGTAGTGAGAGGAAGTAGTTCTGCTAGACATTTCATGGAAATGCCAGTAACACATAATGTGGCTGGACTGCGTGCATGCTTAAGAAAACGGAAATGAGAAACTGGTCACTCCGGTGAAAGCAGGTGGATAAAGAAAAAGTCCTTTTTCAACGTAGTAAAACGTGTCACCATACGTCAGAACCGTGATGACATCTAAAATTATTAGTGCGCATTCACTTCTATTAGCACAGAGAATTCACATGAAAAGCAGAGTTTCACCTCCTTAGATGCTTCCAGTAAGAAGCAAACAGCGGTAGTTTCAACAACTGAGACTAGTGGTTGGAACCATTATTGTTTGAGAGGACTTGGTAATAGCTACCTCACTAAACATGAAAGAGTGAGGCGAAAGGACAATGACGCGCTCTGTTACGAAGAGCCGCAACGCGCGAGGTGCGCGCGCAGCTGTCAGGCAGAGAAAGCGAGCCATGTACCGGAGCTCTATATCTAGCGTTAGAGCTTACATCGAGCTCTCAAACTCGAGGTACGTTTTACTTGTATGGTTTGGACTCCAGTGAAGAAAACACCTCGGTGGGGAAGATTTTGACCGGATCTTGCCTTTAATTCAATCAACAATTTTGGTTTAGACGAACGTGAATTCAGTTTTCTCTCGTTCCAACGGCCCTGTAGAAGTCGTTTGTTCAAATCAAACTACAGGATGTCCAAAAATAATGTCTACACTGTTTGAACTTTAATATTTGCACCACATATAGAAGTAAATGCGATTTTTTTGACATGATATCGCATACGGTTAGAGATGTTTAACTGTTTGTTGCCAATACAGTCTACCCGGAACATCGAGTCACCTCAGTCGGCCGGAAATCTCGTGGCAGCGCCACTGTGGCGCGGCCCTCTTGCCAGCGCGCGTGGAATTGATTAGCTGTTGAATTAACGCCGCCACGCTCAATCGGCAAGAAGGTGGGTTTTCTTTGTTTTTATCCATTGTTGTAGTTTCTTTTTTGAACATGTCAGCATATATCAGGCCGTTGCTTGTCTGAGGCTGCTTTACACGTTTCTTTTTTATTTAATGTGTTTTTTCCGTTGTTCTTTCTGTGGCTACAATAGAGACTACAAAAACACATTCAAATAAAAAAGAAACGTTCAAAACGTCCTCAGACAAGCAACCGGCTGATGTGTGATGATATATATTGAAAAAAGAAACTGCAACAACGGATTAAAACAAAGAAAACCCATCTTTTTGCTGATTGAGCGTGGCTACGTTTGTCTCGACAGCTGATCAATTCGACGTACGTTGCCAAGACGAAAATGAAAGGGAAGGCAAAAAGCCCAAAAAGGAATTTTTGATTGCGCATTGTGTAGCACTAATCTACCTCTAACACAGAGCCGATTAGCAGATCGCAAGAATGTCTACTTTGCAAGAACCAATTGGCCAAAGTCAGTGACCTGCAGTACTGCTCGACTCGATTCATTTCCTCGTAGTTCACGGATTTCAGGAGCGGCGTAGTCGAGCTCCTGCTATAAAAACGGAAAAAGACCAGCGACTGTTGTGGTGTATACATGGCTTGATACCTACTGCTATTTGATTTTTTGTAAGACTTTTTTGTTGAGAATTTCAAAAGAGGGGAAACTTATGTTGCAACCTAATATATTGGTTTGACCAGCACCTGTATCGCAGTGAAGTGTGCCATGGGTCCGTTAAACTGTGCTCTGTGGATATGCAGGGTACTTTCAGTGGTCATCCTAGGTGCATTTTACAATGCAGATGTTGTGCAAATACCTGTATCTGGCAGATCGTCTGGAGTTCCGTGTGAGGACCTACTTCCATTGCTGGTCATGAACTCAGGATCTGTTTTGTCCATAATCGGCCAATTCAATGACTTTGGTACCAGAGTGCGCGGAATTTTTCGTTTTCTGTTTTACAGGTTTTGGGCCCGGAAAACGGAAAATCCCGGATCATGATTCCCGTTCCCCACACGCTGTTTTTCTTCTCCTTCCTCCATTGCTAACTCACTCTTACGGGATCCTTTGTGAATAATGTGATCCTCGTCAGATTCCAAACGTATTGACTAGGAGATATCTAGAAAATCCAATGTTGAAGATGACTACCGGTAACAAACCTATGCTTGGGCAAAGTTTTCCGTTTTCCGGTTTCCGCCAATTTTTGGCCTTTCGTTTTACGTTTTACGGGATTCAAAATTTTACTGCCGCACATGCCTGTTTGGTACGCAAAGTTACGTCTTTTGTGCTCCAGCGACAGGTGACTGCTCTGATCGTGATCAGCCCCAGAAACGCGGAGCTCGCTTTTGGGAGGACTGGAGGCAGTTATTTCATCTCCCATAAACTTTCATTCTTGAATAGTTGTATTAGATCTCATTGATTTTTCTGTGTTGCTATTTTGATGAAGTTATTAAAACTCAAACAGCGTAAGCATGAGATTGGGACGCAATTCAAAGTTAGGAACATCACCAATAACGTATCCATGGTAGCAGTTATGTACTAGAGATTTTGGTATGTTTTTCTTCAACAGCATAGCGAGTGGATAATATTTCCTTTCTGCCATTATTCCAGAATGGACCCATGACAATACAGCATATCTTTTTTAGAGAAAAATCTCAAAAGTTTGTTATTGTTTTTCTTTTTCAGGACGATTCTTTCGATGACTTGTCTGGTGTAGAAGTTTCGTTTGAAAACTCATCGCACTAATTACTTATTTTGCAGCTCAATTTGATGTTGTACATGATATAGTGCACCGCATTTCATTGGCTTTATTGCCCGCGTATAATTGAGTGACTTTGTAAATACGACTACTGTGCAGCTTGATTTAGTCTTAAATCGAATGCAATATACAGCTAGGGATACGGGAAAATGTGATGTTTCTGTAATGATGCTTTTTTTCCCTAGGATTTGCTTGTAATATACGTGATAAGTGTTGTGCATGAAAGTAGCAGTAATAAAAGTATATCCTTTATTTGTTTCTTTTTTTTGTGTGAATAATAAACCACCAAGTGTTTTATGCTACACACGTCGTCTGGTCGATTGTTGCACTGGACCACGGTTCTATCCGGGCCTCACCTGTCGTCTAGTCTCTAATCATTGCAGAGTGCGTTGCACCTCACCGAGGGTAGTGATGGAGATCTAATAGGTGAGAAATAGTTGAGATGATATCAGAGAGAGAGAGAGAGAGAGAGAGAGAGAGAGAGAGAGAGAGAGAGAGAGAGAGAGAGAGAGAGAGAGAGAGAGAGAGAGAGAGAGAGAGAGAGAGAGAGAGAGAGAGAGAGAGAGAGAGAGAGCCAGAAGTGAACACGATTATCCAGACTCTGAGGATTCGATGATGTTGACAATTATCGGGGTGAATTTTGGAATTAAACGTGCCCCTCTATGATAACAAACACTCGCGAAGCGTTTCCGAGACAAAATATGATTTCTTGAAGTATGGGACCACTGATGATCTTTTTACGCACAACTTGTCTTCCATAAATAGCATAAGTCATCTGAGGGGTTTTAGTGGTCTTTCGATCTTCGACTGAATGCTCGGAGAGTCAGGCGTCAATAATGAAGTTTTTCATAGACGCAATACTCCATATCGTAGTCTTGAAACTTAAGTAAATTGTCGGTTTGAAAAGAATCCGTTATAACACTCTTTTAGAGCAAGAATCGCGCTTTTGAATCGTGTACGACTCATAAAAGTTAACAAACACAGCAAGCTGCGTTTTTCGTAGACACAGCAAGTACGTGACGCGGTCGCGTCGCTTGCGCCGGGATCACCATGGCAAATCAGGCTTTTATTGATATTTTTAAATCATATTTGATGTTAAATATGTATCAAAAAACCCTACAGTTTGGTGCCGCGGCGAGCATCCTAGCGCGACTGTATTTCGCGGTGAGCAGCGCTCTTCCGGATTCCGCGAAAAACTCACCGCTATCGGCGCACACTGTACAGGATGCGGCAAAAGTATTGATCGCCTTTTGTGATGCACAAATTACATAGAAAATCGAAATTGGATGGAAGACCAAGTGTGACCGTTCTGATGCCTAGGATCCTGGGAACAATGCCAAACTAAGACACAGAAGTATTCAATCCACTTTATCCCTAATTTTGCCAGTCGTCAACAGACAAGACGGGAGAAGGCTTCACTACTGCGATGCAAGTAGTCATCTTTGACTTAATCCACAGTTTCTTCCGAGATGTTTTCGTGGAATGGAAACAGTGCTAAGAAACAGCATATGTTAAGCCTTCCACAAATCCGCTAATGAAAAGTTTCAGCTGCTCCTGTCCATGCTATGGTTTAACTTTGTTTCCTTATTTGTTAACGGCGCAGAGGAGCTTTATCATTTTCTTTGGATGTAGCGCCGAAATCACCGCATGACCGCGAAACGATATTCGGCAGAAGCGCACTTTCAGTAGGATCGATTATAGGTTTAGAAGTGGACCTTTCCTTTCCTGAGATTTTTCTGCAGCTTACAACGTAAAGACAGCGAAGGTGTTTTGCACAAGAAATCATTCGTGAGTTCTCCAGTTACAAATTAGCGACCACCGTATTCCTCCAGTTTCGAACAGTTGGGTTGTACCACATGGGCCCTCTGAGGGGGCAAGCATATGCTATACCGCACCAGAGTATGGGCTTGCACGTGGATTGTTTAGAAGAAGTAGATGATGAAATCGACGACGATCCCTACGGCGCATCACTTACGTTTTCCCTTGTGTTTTCCTTAGAGCCGCTTTCAAGAATGAAGATAAAACTAACCGGACATAGTCTCATATTATTCGCCATATTGTTTTCTATATGTTATGAACAAACTCGTCAAATCTATGCCAAATACCAAGGTTTTCACGAGCCATTTCAAGCGGACAATACTTTTGCCGCACCCTGTAGGTGAAGAAAACTGCAACTCAAAAAAAAAACGCGCATTACACCTTGTTGTCGCTTTGTTAGTGCTATATCTTTTTCTTTTGTTCGACTTTTGGTTCATTTTTCGATCAGGTTTGCGTAGTTTAGTTGAAGTCACTTGAAATTTTGTTTCTTAATCTAATTCGATAGGATTGTTCGAAGGTTTTTCGCTGCTTTTTTTAAACAATACATTTGAAGGGACGCAAAATGTGTTCTAGATGGCTAGAGCTCTAAGTCTATTAAAGTTCCAATCCAGTACTTTCATTCGAATAATTTATTCGAACAAATTATCGAATAGTTATTCGAAATTCGAGTATTCGAAAAAAACCAATTCTCGAGTGTATTCGAAATTCGAATATTCGAAAAAGTCAATTTTCGAATATATCCGACTATTTGATTATTCGAAATTTTTTCGAAAACGTGCAAGTATAGTCTGTCCCTACTGATACGTGAGCTGGAGTTTAACGGCTTCGCTGTTGGTGGAACGTACATGGATGAGCGCTTGGGACATACACAGGCAGAGCGTACCTGATTTAGGCTTCACCTTGGGGACTGGATGTGTCCAGTTCACTACGGTACATGTAAAAGTTTACTGTCGTTTATAACGAGTCCATAAGTCCTGATTCGCTCACTGAGCAGTGGTGATCTAATAAATTCTCGCTGTGTAGATTCAGGACTTAAGGATATTTACATTGTATTCAAATGCTGTTGATACGCTTGCTATAGGAGTGGTGTGAGCTTTGTAAGCTATTGACGATTCAAACATGCTCACAGTATAATTAAATAAGTGCCTATGCTATGAGTTCATTACGGTATGGACAACATTACTACTGCACTCAATTTTTTTGAGGTGATAACGGAGAAAAACAGAAAAACCGTAGGATGACGTGTAGTCCACGATCGAGCTTTATGCTCCGCCTTCATACGAGGCGTCGGCGCACCCGCAGCACGCTCCTCCCCCTCGCCTCTATTGAGCGATCAATCATATTTTACGATTGATCGATTTTATTACCTGCATCTGTGCACCGCTATACCCTTTACATACAGAGAAGCGGACCTGTTGTGTCATGTAGCCCCACTTTGCGGTATGTGAACGCTCTGCAAGCATCACTGAACCCGTAACGCTGCACACGGCTTGACATCACTGTACATTACAACCTTCGATGGGCCTTCCCCGTAGATACTACGCCCCTAAAACACAGAATTCACTCGCCCGTTGCTCAGTCGGTCGCTTGGAATCGCGCGCCGCTCAGCCGGTGATTCGAGCGGCATCTAAATTTAGGGCGTCGCCCAGCCGCTTTTTGAATTTCGTCCGCCATCTGGCCGGAATTGGCGAGCCGTCCGGCCGATCACCCATTCGCCCGCCGCTCGGCCGGCCGCTGCGAGTGCCTGAGTACCGGCGAGAAATGACGTGAAAATCGAACTAGGCGCCCACGGTGGTGCGAAGCTAGTGTCTTCACAAAAAATCCCACCTCTCTGTGAGCGTTTGCCACAAAGATTGACAAATTTTTGAAAGAAAATAACGTTTTGTACGCTGAGAATGCTAACTACAAGAAAGGCGGCATTACTTCCAATGCAAATTCAGTGGAAAAACTTCTTTTTTTGGCAATTTCCACTCCTTTTGGTGTTTAGATAAGAGAATGGAGCATCTATTTTCACAGAGTACCACGAAAATTGCTGAGAATATCTTTGCCCAATGTTTCTAAGTACATCATCCAATAATTTGTTCCATAGATTTCAAGACGGAAATCCCACACGGAGGTCCGAAAGGTGAGAACTCTACGGCTCTGCAGAATACGCCGCAGCGAGATAGTAGGCATGTTTTATGGGTCGCGGCAGAAACCCAGCCTGAGATTCACCAAATTTCCTTATTATGTGAATTCTGGTAGTACGCGAATTTTTCTAGAGCGCAGACATACAGCGTGGTACAAAATCACAGAGACATGAGTGGAACGTGCGTTGTCCGACTTACGTATCTCGAGTTTTGGCTTTTTTAAAATCACATCTTTTGCTGTTCATCTTTTCAATCGCGAAGCTTATTCCGAAACAATGCCCTATACCACCGATTTTATTAATGTCTGAGCTGTCAATTGAACGAAGTTCGACCACTCAGTTACGCTGATTGCGTAGTCAAGGTGCAACTGGTATGCTCACGTGTAATATTCTACAAAAGCGTCCCTTACCAGTACGTAGGAGAGAAGGAGTGGGGAACAGAAAAATATCGAAGTGATTGTGAAGGACTACCTACCACGGTTATGAAATTCTAAATCAGGTAGGGATACGCCGAAATTCACAGCGCCTTGAACATATATTAGGTGTTACCATAAGTCCCTGCGCTTTTTTTCGGATGCACTTTTCTCCACTCATTTGGCATCTTTTGGGTACAAGTCGTATAAGATTCGAGAGCGCTATTCTTCTTTTACAGGGATTATAAACAGTTTTTCTTAAAACGATAGTTTGCTTGACTTCTAAGCCTGTGAAGTGAAGCAATAAGCCAATAAAAAACAGCGCAACCGAAATCCTGACAATCAGTTGAAGCTCGAAAGCTCATCAAAACTAGGCAAGCGACCTCTACTAACATGGAAGAGAAGTTTCCCTTGAAATGACTGGTCATCGGCGATTTTCTAAGATCAAAGAAGACATATTTGTTCTCGATGACACCAACCACTCCGACCGAACAAATTCCTTACACGAAGACCCGGGGATTGCTGCAAAGGAATCGTATGGTCTAGATGCAAATCATACTTCTCTAAGCTACCAAATAACTGGGGTAACTCTGCTAAAAGAATCAAATCGCGAAGGTCTATTCATCTAACCCCATAGCGACGTCAGACACGACGTTCCAAAAATTGTCAAACTGGCGCTCAAACAGTTCCGCTGATGATGTTTTCCAGCGTTTATATTCTATAGAGCTTACCGCTCAAACAGTATGGGATGATTTCCGGTCCCTACTGAATACAAGGAGGAAATTAGGTTAAATTAACCTTTCCTTCTTAAGTCTAAAAATTAAGTAAATCAATAGTTCCGTGAAAACAATTGTTGATAGGATTGTAGAGGAAGAAAGCGCTTTCAGAAGGTATAGTGCATTTTGGAGAACATTGCGGAAAAATGGCAATGGGGCGGGAAAAATCGCTATGAAAAAGCGCAAGGACTTGTGTTAACACCTAATATATCAAAACATATCACCACAATTCACTGTGTAGTAAAGTGAGTAGTTCTTGGAGATTCAAGGCGCTAAGTTCTGAGCAGAAATGCTCCATTCTCTTATCTAAACACCAAAAGAGAAGTGGAAAATGCCAAAAAAGAAGTTTTTTCCACTGAATTTGCTTTGGAAGTAATGCCGCCTTTCTCGTAGTTAGCATTCTCAGCGTACAAAACGTTATTTTCTTTCAAAAATTGGTCAATCTTTGTGGCAAACTCTCCCAGAGAGGTGGGATTTTTTTGTGAAGACACTAGCTTCGCACCAACGTGAGCGCCTAGTTCGATTTTCACGTCATTTCTCGCCGGTACTCAGGCACTCGCATCGGCCGGCCGAGCGGCGGGCGAATGGGTGATCGGCCGGACGGCTCGCCAATTCCGGCCAGATGGCGGACGAAATTCAAAAAGCGGCTGGGCGATGCCCTAAATTTAGATGCCGCTCGAATCACCGGCTGAGCGGCGCGCGATTCCAAGCGACCGACTGAGCAACGGGCGAGTGAATTCTGTGTTTTAGGGGCGTAGTATCTACGGGGAAGGCCCATCGAAGGTTGTAACGTACAGTGATGTCAAGCCGTGTGCAGCGTTACGGGTTCAGTGATGCTTGCAGAGCGTTCACATACCGCAAAGTGGGGCTACATGACACAACCGGTCCGCTTCTCTGTATGTAAAGGGTATAGCGGTGTACAGATGCAGGTAATAAAATCGATCAATCGTAAAATATGATTGATCGCTCAGTAGAGGCGAGGGGGAGGAGCGTGCTGCGGGTGCGCCGACGCCTCGTATGAAGGCGGAGCATAAAGCTCGATCGTGGACTACACGTCATCCTACGGTTTTTCTGTTTTTCTCCGTTATCTTCTTCTTCTTAGCGTTTTTCCCGTTTCGCAGCGGGGTCCGCTTCGCTGATCTTTTGACGCTAGAGTGCTCTGTCGTGCTGGTCGGGATGGATCCCAGCCGTTTTGAGGTCACCGTGTACGGTGTCAAGCCATCGTTGCTTTGGTCGTCCTTTAGGCCGCTTTCCTGGTACCTCTACGTCGAAGCCAATCCTACAGACTTTGTCGCCATCAGCGCGAAGAACGTGACCAAACCATCGCAGACCCGCCTCACGGAGCTTGTCGGCTATCGCAGCTACCCCAAATCGCTGCCGTATATCCTGGTTGCATATGCGATCTAGCTGCCTAAAGCCACCCATCCACCGCAGCATCCTCATCTCAGTGACACTGATTCGGCGTTCCATTTCCTTAGTGGCGGGCCAGCACTCGGCAACGTTTTTCTCCGTTATCACCTCAAAAAAACTGAGTGCAGTAGTAATGTTGTCCATACCGTGATGAACTCATAGTATAGGCACTTATTTAATTATACTGTGAGCAAGTTTGAATCGTTAATAGCTTACAGAGCTCACACCACTCCTATAGCAAGCGTACCAACAGCATTTGAATACAATGTAAATATCCTCAAGTCCTAAATCTACACAGCGAGAATTTATTACCTCACCACTGCTCAGTGAGCGAATCAGAACTTAGGGACTCGTTATAATCGACAGTAAACTTTTACAAGTATCGTAGTGAACTGGACACATCCAGTCCCCACGGTGAAGCCTGAATCAGGTACGCTCTGCTTGCGTATGTCCTAATATACCAGCAAAGTAGTCGGCTAATAATCAGACAATTTTCCGGAAGGACCGCAGCAGAAAACCGGAAGAACCGACACTGACCTGCGGTCCTTCCGGTTTCCTGCTGCATTTCCTCCGAATAGCTGCTGCGGTCCTTCCAAATAGCTGCTGCGGTCCTTCCGAACAACTGCTGGGGTCCTTCCGAATGACTGCTGCGGTCCTTCCGAATAGCTGCTGCGGTCCTTCCAAATAGCTGCTGCGGTCCTTCCGAACAACTGCTGGGGTCCTTCCGAATGACTGCTGCGGTCCTTCCGGATAGCTGCTGCGGTCCTTCCGGATAGCTGCTGCGGTCCTTCCGGATAGCTGCTGCGGTCCTTCCAAATAGCTACTGCGGTCCTTCCGAATAGCTGCTGCGTTCCTTCCGAATAGCTGCTGCGGTCCTTCCGAAAGGATGTGCGTGCCAATTCCGCAGAACTGCATTCGCAACCAGTCCACTCCCGTAGGACGACCACGCAGCGGTAACCACACGCAAAAATGACAACCTCGCTGACGGTCACTGGCTCTACGGTTTGATATACTCAAGAAGCCAATTTCCCATCTGAAGTTTGAAACAACTGGATTTTTGTGGGTCGCAGCAAAACTGAGCTCCGTACATGAGAAGGGTATAATAACGCTCACTCTCTCTCCTCCATTCTGCTGCGGTCCTTCTGCACTCCAAAGGACCGCAGCAGAAAACATTCTGCTGCGGTTCTTCCGGTTCCCTGCTGCGGTCCTTGCGAATCTTCCCCCACACAAATCTATTCTGCTGCGCTCCTTCCAAACCACTCATCCTCATGAAAACACTCTGCTGCGGTCCTTCCGAAAATTTTTATCTCTGCGTCTCTGGTCTCTTAACCACATGAACGCGATCTCTTTTTGCTGCAGTCCTTCCAACAATTTGTCTGAGAAGAAATGGAGGCATTAGCAGAATGATGGAGTCCGTATGCATCAGCACGGATGGCCGAGTGGTTTGCGCATTGGACTATCAATCATTGAAGAAAAGTGGTGAGGTGGATTCGAATCCCTTCAAGTGGAAAAAGGAAGTGGAACAAAATAGTGGTTGGGATTGTAACAGTAGTTGTCTCCATTTTGTTAAGGTTGTTCGGCTGACTGAGTCGTGGAAGAGGCTAGCAACGACTACCGAATCTGAAGACCCCGCAGATCCAACGTGATTTGAATCTCTCCGGCCGAGCGGCGCATCTTAAACAGGGATGTGCGCAACAAAAAATTTGATCTTCGTAAATGAATCGTAAACTTCCCAAAAACGCCGTAAATCGTAAATCGTAACTAAAGAAACTGGATACTACTGGTAAGATCCAAAAAATCTTGATTGTTTGAAGCAAAATTATCCTTAGAGCGTTCAGAGTCATCGCTGCGAAACTGCTACTCAGGCAATATCTTATCTTCTTCTAAGAGTGATGGTATTGTGAAGAAGGAACAATTTTTTTGTTGTTTTTGAGGGCAATCCAGTTCTGGGTTGGCATTCATCATCGCGAAGAGGGGTAAACTCAAACCACAGGGTAATGAACCCTCGGCAAACCACGGGGTATGCGCCGAAGAGGCATTCATGACCGTTTACCCTATGTGAGTTGGCAAACTCACGCGCGCCGCCTAATTGCGGCGGCATCTGCGGCCACGTACCAAGCGCAAGATAGTCGTAGCAGTCTACTTCACAGCAGATAACGGGGAAAGAGAACGATTTCGCAAGGATGCGCGATGGAAGATGACGAGTGATTGGTCAGTGGGAGAAAGGAGGATAAAGCGTGAAGGATAAAAGGACAAGGAGGATAAAAACAAGAAATGATGGTATCCTAGTGGTTCTCTTACTTTAGGAAGTACTACCGCTTAATGTGGAAGCAGTTCACATGAAACTAGATCAAAGCTGACTTTCTCGTTTACTTTACTTCGAAAAAAAAGAAGTTAATCATATGAGACTATATGACTCACAACATCATTCGTACATATCTTTATATAGAAAGTAGAATGTCTGTGCGTGTGTGTGTATGTATGTGTACAGTCCTTGTGCGCAATCGGTAGAAACTTTTCGAGCGCGCCGAGCCTGCGGCGCGTGCGCGGTGCGGCCCGCTGGTAACAGCGGTCCGGCGTCCCCGATCAGCTGTTCGAGGACACCTTTCGTCAGGTATTGGGCCCAGGTAGGCGCTTTTCATTGGTTATGTGTATGTATATGTGTATGTGTACGTATGTATGTTCCTCATAGAAATTGCGGAGGATTAACCGATCAGGACCAAACTTTGCACACATACTCATAAAGGGCCGGCGGAGGTTTTAGGCTACTTGCGGCAAGGAAATATAGATTGATTTATCGATTGTATCGATTTTATTGATTTTTCGCTGTTTTTGCCCAGGGTCTGGCGAGAACATGCCTGCTAGGGTTCCTCAATATGCTGAGCATGAATATGACAACCGTTTTACGCTAAAGTATCGATTTATCAATTTTATAGATTTTTGACATTTTTGCCCATGAGGAGGTAGAGACATGTATACTGGGGTTCCTCAGTACGCTGAGCATGAATATGACAACCGTTCTACGCTAAAATATCGATTTATCAATTTTATCGATTTTTTGACATTTTTGCCCAAGAGGAGGTAGAGACATGTCTACTGGGGTTCCTCAGTACGCTGAGCATGAATATGACAACCGTTTTGCGCCAAAGTACCGATTGATCGATGTTATTGATTCTTTTCTATTCTCGCCCATGGAGCGGTAGAGATACGTTTACTGGGGCTCCTCAATACGCTGAATACGGACATGATAACCATTTTGCACAAGGGTATCGATTAATTGATTTTGTCAATTGCTTTCGTTTTCGTTCGGGGGTGGGACAAGGACATGTCTACTGTAGTTTTCCACTCCGCTGAACATGAATATGATAACCGTTTTTCAAAGAAAAGAACACATCGATTCATCGTTCTCATTGCTTCTGGCTAATTTTGCCCACGGGTCGGTGGAGACGTGCCTACTGGGATTTACCCATACGGTGAACACGAATATGACAACTATTCTCCACGAATATATCGATCCAGTAATTTCCTGTGATCTTTTCCCGCTTCTGAAAAAGGACCGTTAAGAATGTGCTTATTGAATCAATTGAACACGGTAAACACCTAATCTGGCAACTTTTTTCACATGAATTTGTCATCGAAACAACTTTATTGACTTTTTGGTTACGGATCAGTGAAGAATGGTTACAGTGTCTCCGATCCGCCGTGTCCTCTCGCCGCACCGCCTGAGATCACACCTGGCGTGCTGCTGGCGATTTATACTCAGCCGGTTGGCTGCGGGAACGCTGCCAGCAGAACGCCACGTGTGATCTCAGGCGGAGCGGCGGGAGGCCACACGGCGGATCGAAGGCGCTGTACTTTAGCTTTGGTTATGTACTCACAACCAAAATTATGGGCATTCGCCATAAATCTGCCGGCAATATCAATAGCTCTCATCAGTGTTGGAAAGCCGAGGTTGTAAAACACCCGAGCGAAGCTGGGTATGCCGTTTAGTAAAGCATATGAATCAAAAGTAATAGATAAATGCGAGCACAGAAAGCATACACATTCCTCAGCTGAAAGCTACATACCCAGTAGAAATCAAACAAATAACTGAAAATGAAAAAAAAAACAGTTTTCATAGAGGAAGGCAAAGCGTAAGCGATCAGAGAAAATGGACTCAGCGACGTATTCACGTGTAAAACAAGCATTAAACACCTAAACGAAGATCACAACAAAACAAAGGCTGCAAAAAGCTTATGCGCAAAGCAGAATCATACAAACACTCACCTCTTGCTCAGATGCTAGTTGAAAAATGCATGCAACTCAATTTCGTTGCAGTCCCGTCCTACATCAAGCCATGTGAACCGGCGAAACTGCATGAACAACCAAAAAGCGCATCTAAAGCAGAAACTTTCAAAGCGATCATCATACGAGAACCACTAAGAGGAAGTGGCTCACCTTAACTTGTATGTCGCTAAAAGCAATATGCTGAGAGCGAAAACATGCAAACATAACCTTCATTAACTACACCTCCGCGGGATTCTCTTCCATGAAAAGAAGAAGTCTGGGAGACGGAGCCAAATACAAGGGTTCAAATTCGCAAAAACAGAAAAAGCATGCAGCTGACAAGACATAAATTAACATCACCCACAAAAAGGCGCCACGCACAGCAATGCACTGAAGGGCTATCAAATTGTGAGCATGAACATGAATAATATAAACATAATTGCATACAAATACACAAAGCATGCTCAATTTTCACAAACATGACATATGAAATACTAGAAATCATATCAAAATCATTGAGAGATAAACTCACCATTTTTCTCAACGCGTCTCAGCAAACATCTCAACCTGAAATTAAATTGTATCTGATTCAAATAAACATCAAGCTTCTTTGATGGACAAAGCACCACTCACTTATATATTTTCTAGGCTAAATCGTTTCAGTAATTGTGTCATTCTCAGAAGAACATACACTTAGAAGCAATTTCTGACACAATTTACAACATAGATGCGAGATAAAAAAAACTACAACTCTACCTATGCTGCTACTCCTACAAGTAGAATCAAACTACTCATGTAGCTTACAAAAAAAAACACCACCATCAAAAAGACTTCCAAATTAGCACATTTCCAGGCTAATATCAAACCAAAATCCACTCACCTTCTCCGCTGTTCGATGCCGGCATTGTCCACCACGATCACTTCACTGCGTCCCATTGTTGAGCTCATAGGTGCGATAGTCGGAACCGAGGCTCTCCCTCCCTTCACTCTGGACGGGGGTCCGGCAGACCCCCTTCACTTAGGCCCATGGCATACTTCACAGCGACACCGTCGCGGTGAAAAAAAATTAGTGGAAATGATGAGAATAAAATGTTACAAATTCTCATATCTTATCACATTGTTTACGTGGAATAACATGCTGGCATAGGAAGAACTGTGAGAAAACTTGTGGTGGTAAACGGTCGCAGCAAATGAGGGGAAGGCGAAGCAACAGAAGGCAAAATCAGGAAGTTGGAGGGAAAAATCCTTATTAGGAAACGTTAACAAACATTTAATGAAATATTGTAATAAATGTGTGTGCAGTGTGAGTCGGCCGGAACGAATGACTTACAGGTTACGAAATTCGAGTTGAAGCACTGAATTGAACGGACTACAAGGGGTTGAAAGAATTGGGAATAACACGGCTGTGAATGAAAATTTTCATAGAGTGAAGGGTATCCTAGAATAGCTGAAACTTAGGAGATGAACAGTGCACCCTGTTTGTATAGAAAAGGTCAAAACTTGCGGAACCGTTTGCGTTTTTCAAAAGCAATACTTTTCGCGGCAGTTTCAGTTCTATGATTAATAAAAGTATTAATAGAGAGTGAATCAAAAATGGGACAGTCCACGGAAGAAGAGGAGGAAAAACTGTATAATCTGAAACCAACTGCAAATGTTCTAGTGAATATCTTATGGGAACCAAATTAAGGTGTTTGAGACCGACGAAAATAGCGAGAAACCGTAGCTTTTTCACGAATTTCTCTTCGCACACAAAACCAAATGTGATGTACAAGACATGACAGTGAAGTAGAAGAAATTCTCTATCGATCGGTATATGACATGATGGGTAAAAGTCTGTCCTGCCCTCTGCGGGAGGGAGTAGAGCCAAAACCAGTACATTGGCTCCGGCCAAAAGCGAGACAGTGCAATGAGGGAGGAGGGCGCAGAGCGAGAACCGGAGCCATTCTTAAGAAGCCGGCTCCGGTACCCTTCACCTTTAGCGGGAACGACTTACAACATCTTTCCGGAAGAAGTGACGGATGATATAGGTGTAATTTCACGAAAAGTGGTCACTATGTACCCTTCATTAGTATGTCCACGTTTCAAGTAAGGAAGTTATAAGGGAAAAACCGCTGTTTCTTGGCACTTTTCAGTATTATCAAAAGGGAAAGGGTTGCTATGGGTGAATTAAAGGGTATTGGACACGAGGAGGTAGGATATGAAGTGCTGATATTCCTCGGACCCTCCCATTTTGGAAAGAAGCGCAATTTGAATGTTTTTTCATGTTGAAATTAGTGCCAGATTTTCCTCGTCCAGGCGATGAGTCATCGTGCCGCTGCCGCCAATTCGCTGGAGATAGAAGGGTATACCTGAGCTTGCCTAAATAGATGAACGTAAATGGCAACTGAATTACTAACACCTACGTCTGTAATGTCGCGATCCCCCCTCCATAGCGTCGCCTTTTTGTGACAGCCAGCTAGAAAAGCTGCCGCTACACCCCCCCCCCGGTCGACGACCATCCTTCACTTTTGGCACCGCTAACAGATCTCAGACCCCTCAGACCCCCTTCACTTCGCAGACCCCTGGCTCCCCCCTATCGCACCTATGGTTGAGCTCACCTTCTCCCACTTAGAAGGCATGTAGGTGCCTGCGTAAAATAGTCTGCTGTGGTAAATGGTGGCTAAAATGATGTTGACGTTCCTAGAATGATTTGAAAGTGATAGCGGATAAGACAACCGAGTGTATAAAAGCACCCGGATGAAAGTAGGATTCATTCTTAACTGTGCCTTTGTGTACACACGTCAATAAACCTTCAACCGACTGTGCCGTGGAAGAACCCACCCAACTTGGGGGCCGACCAAAAGAAGAATGGATATGGAAGTGCAGGAACTGCACAGGATTCCAGACAAGGAATCACACTACGAAAAAGGAGACCTTGATGTGACTACATCAGTCTCAGACATAAAGACTTGTGTAGTCAGTGTGACTACGAAAATGGCGGAGTTGCAGGACTAAAGCAAGATATTGCTGGATGCTGTCAATGCTCTGGCGGAGCAGATGGCCGCCACAGAAGCAAGCAAAACCACACCGCCGACAAAGGCAGCTAAGATTGAAGCGATAATGATGCGCCAAATTGGAAGCCTTGCGAGCAGAGCAGGTGAGCAGCCGCAAATGGTCACCAACTGGGAGAGCGCAGACGATGACCTGCTGTCAATGGTCGAGCAACGTCATATGTAGTAAACCTGTTTTTCAGTGGCTGCCAGAATACCCAGCATCATCACAACCAGACGTCGACGTTCCCGAGTGGTATCGGCCGTCGTCGCAGTTATGTTCCCCAAGCAAGGGACGCGGTGAGTCCGGGTGTATGCCAGGAAGAACGATAGCTGGTAATAGTTGGCTGCGATGAACCCGTGTGTCAATATCTCATGCAACTGAAGCCCCGCCCCTAGATACATGCAGAGATCCACAGGCTCCAACAGCTGCATGTTCGTTAAATATCTTCCATTACTGAAGGAGATTATGACATACTTGGACAAGATTTAGTAGTGCGAAAGCAGTTGAAGCTTAATTTTCATTGAAATAAGACACATCACCGCTATGGGTTATTCCGTTTTTATCGTAGGACCCAAAAATCCACATTCGATCTAGCCCTGAACCAAATAAAGTCTTCGGCACTTCGTACAGGGTAGGCTAGCATGCGCATCGTGCGAGATGGGCGTGGCAACCTTTACTGGGGTACGCGGTGCGGCTGGCAGCTGTCACGAGCTATCGTTCTTCCTGACCGCCACCCGGTGAGTCCGCATATTCATTCTCAATGTCTAACAATACTACGATCTCTTCGGACGATGGTGCAGTAAAATCTGGACTTTCTGAATTAGTTGGAGTCCTAAAAGAAATTTTCAAGGCTCAGACAGTCTCTGAGTTGCCGAAATACACAGGGAATAATCCTCTCACCGATTTTCTACGTTTGAGATCAAATACCCAGCTGAGGTGTGGACCGGTAAAAATAGAAGGGATCTTCTTGTCAACCACCTTGACGTTACAGCGAAAGCAGTATACGAGAGCGTGCAGAACACTCTACGCCAAGGTAGTTTTAAGGATGTAGTTGACGCACTTTGGCAAGCTCGCGTGACACCATGTCAACGACTCAAGTGGAAGCGTGAGTGGGAACTGCTTTCTATTGGTGATGGAGAATCAGCCTTTGATTTCTGTTGTCGACTGGAAAGGCTGGGAAGGAAACTGTACCCCAGGGAAGATCGTGATTTCGACCTAGCTTCAAAACTGTATGAGTGCCTACAACATTGGCGTGGGTCATACTATATGCTTGCGGCGTTTGACGAAGCCGAAGAGGGTCGAGTATATGACGCTGTAAAGCGCATGGCTTTTCGTTTGGAACGGACGAAAATACCCATGGTGGCTAAACACCACGGGATCGGAGACAATAAAAGAACGGCCAACAAAAGTGAAAGGTTGCTGCACAGCAATCAGGAAACCACACGACATAAAAGTGCACAGGGTGACAACTCCGTTGGTGAGACCAATAAGGAGAAAGGTGTACAGGCAACCAGCTTTTCGTGCGGTGAGACAGGGCACTATGCCTCGAGATGCACCGCTAAGAAGGAAACCAAGCGACCAATTGAAGTAAACCGTGATGCAAAGTCGAATAGAGGAAAACATGATAAAACATCATTTTCCAAACATCTTGAAAACTGGTGCAAGGTCATTTTGAGAAACAATGATCCTAGCAGTACTAAGCTCTACGGCAAACCTTGCTTCAAATATGTCAAGGTGTTCGGTACTACTGTGAAAGCCCTTCTAGATACGGGTTCCGTGATATCTATTGTTCCAACAGGGCTATTGAAAAGAATTCAGAGCACAGGTTGTGATCTGGATGAGTACGTCATCATGATGAAGAAAGAAAATCAACAAAGAGTATACGACGCTTCTGGCACTGCTATGGATTTTTTGATGCAAATCCTTGTTGATGTCGAAATACAAGGAGCAAAAAAGGTTTCAGTCCACATGCATGTGCAAAAATCTGAAGAAGAAGTACTACTCCTGGGAACTAATGCACTGGAAACTTTTGGGCTTAAATTGCAAACAAGGAAAAAATCGGCTCAACAAAGGACCAAAATTCGGACGAAAGACAATCGTTGCGGAGACAAATGGAAAACCAACCAGGACAAATGTGATGAGCATAATGCTGCAATTACTGTTGCTAGAGTTGCAATTCCACCTGGAGCAACTAAAAATGTCCAACTGGAAGCACCAGGCAGGTACAGAGATGCTGTTTTGTGGGCTAAAAACGATCGAATTTCTTCTGGCGTATGTCAGATCGTATGCGAGAAATGAAGCATTCCTGTAACAAATCGTTCAGAACAAATGTGGGTTATCTCTAAAGGCGAAAATGTCGGCAATTGGGGATCTGAACAGTGGTTCGACCCAAAATTAGCTGATGAGCCTGGAGTTATGCTATCCCTCCAAAAACCTGTACCAAAAGAAACAAAGGAAAGAACCACGGAGATATTAGGAAAGCTAAAGCGAAATAGAAAAGAGAATGCTTATCAGAATGAATTGAAGGATATTGTAGAGGAATTTCAAGACGTGTTTGCTGTATCCGACGTAGAACTCACGCAAACTCACCTCATTAAACATAATGTTGAAGTCCTAGACACCACACCTATTCGCCAAAAGACACGACCAGTACCTTATGCCTTGCGTGACAAGGTAGAAACAATGCTACAGGATCTCAAGGAGCGTGGCATCATTGAAGATAGCCAGTCGCCATGGGCATCACCCATAGTTTTAGTTGCGAAGAAAGATGGCTCCTTAAGGTGCGTTAACTATAGAGAGGTCAACAAGGTCACAAAGAAGGACAGTTTCCCACTACTTTCGAAAGATCTGATTCTGCAAGGTTTGCTGGGGAAGAAATGGTTTACATCGCTAGATTTAGCAAGTGGCTACTGGCAAGTTCCTCTTGCTGATAACGCGAAAGAAATTAGTGCATTCACAACAACTGCCGGTCATTTTCAATTTAGAGTCCTCCCATTTGGACTAACAAATGCTCCTTCAGTGTTTCAGCGACTCATGGAAAGAGTACTAGGCGACCTGAAAGGACCAGAAGTATCAGTGTATCTTGACGATGTGTTGATTGCAACTGACACCATAGAGAGACATCTTGTTGTTCTCAGAAGTGTACTGGGAACTTTTCGGCGTGCGTTTCTCAAAGTAAAACCACAGAAGTGCAGAATGTTGGAACAGAGTCTTGAATTTCTGGGTCATGTTGTTTCCCGAAACGGAATAAGCACCGATTCCGACAAAGTAGCTAAAATTCAGAAATACCCTAGGCCAGATGGCATTGCTCAGCTGAGGACATTTATGGGCATGGCCGGCTATTATAGAAAGTTTATATTGAAATTCGCTCAGGTTGCAAAACCGCTATTTGACCTCACTAGCGCTAAAAGGAAATTCGTGTGGACGATGGAACATGAAAAAGCGTTTGAAACCTTGAAAAGGTCCATAGTTGATGCCCCAATTTTAGCCCAACCAGATATAATAAAAGCACAGAAAGGGACTCGTCCATTTTTCATTTACACAGATGCCAGTCAGATTGGTGTCGGTGCCGTACTAGCCCAAGAAGGAGACGACGGTTTCCTCCACCCAATCCTCTTCGCTTCGAAATCATTCTCTAGCGCGGAAAAGAACTATCACATCACAGATCAAGAAGCATTAGCCATTGTATTTGGCTTGAAAAAGTTCCACTACTTCATATACGGAGTTCACACCATAGTCCGTACAGATCATGCATCCCTGGTGTCACTGTTCAAAAGAACTAATAGACAGTGTGAGCGATCATACGTAGACACAAGCTAAGATAACTCAACACCTAAATATTTTCACACTAATCCGGTTTCGGGGCTTAGAACTAGACCGGTAGTGTAGTTTCCTTGGTGCCCCCGAGTCAAATGACTTTCTCATCAGTAGTTCTCCAAGGAAACTTACAAAAGTGTCATCTCAACAAAGAATGATTCGGAAACAATGAGAGAGAATCAGTGCAAACTGTATGACAATGAAAGGAGCGTGACGTGATACAGAAGGAACTTCGAATAAGTAGATCCTTGCTCATTGCCCTATATATACTTGTTTGAATGTAGCTTGTTCCCGCCAACCTTTATTGTGATCTGCTTTCTAATGTTTGACTCCTAAGGAAAATTATTCTTCTTCTGAAGTACCTACTGAATTAATACGTCTAAACTATGTAACCACTTACATGTATGTCTTACCTACACTAAGATTCTGATCCTTCATTCCCCCACTCATTCCTAATTTCATTAATAATTGGTAACATTGCGCTTATCCCCATGCCATACTTTCTTAGTAGAAAAGGTTTAATTGCAAAAGAATGAATTAGTTCCTTAGTTAGTTCATTCGTAGGGCAACAGTTTCTGATGCATATCCGTGATAGTTCCTTTACTCTAGCCTTAAAGTCTTCGAACATGGAACATGCCCTATTAATCCTTATTATTTCATTTAGTACTTTATTTCTTATGATATACCTCGGCATGTTTGAATTATAATGAGGAAGTCGAATTACCTTAAAGCTGTAGTCACCTGTTTTATTATAAAGTTTAGTCCTTATTGTGCCATTCAGTGTGCTTATTTCTAGATCTAGAAAAGAAGCCTCCTTTGGGCAGGTATTAGCTTTTTCTATCTGTAGGTGGTATACTTGTCTAAGGGAGTTCTCAAATAGATCGGGTCTTGCTGATATATGTATTATATCGTCAATATATCTATATGTGTGATTGAATAGCCTTACATAGCTTAGCCCTATGTTATTTTTGACAAATTCATATTCCTTTTAGGACAGAGCTAGGTCTGCGAGTTGTGGGCTACATGATGCTCCTTGTGGTATTCCTTTTACTTGCCTAAATATGACTCCTGCAAAATAAACGAAGCTGTTATCTAAAAGCTCATCAATCATATAAAACGTGTCTTCGATTCTAAAATATTTGGCGTTATGGTCCTGCTGTGCATTGCTATACATCACCTTTTTATATTTAATTTTAATGTAATTGAACTCTTTCATACATAATCTTATTAATTTTCTAATGTTTTCTTTCACAACAGAATGAGGGAGACTAGTAAAGAGACTTGTAAAGTCTGCTGTAAATATTTTTGCATTTGGTATCCCACTTATAATTTCTTTTGTTACATACGTGCTACTATCCACGCTCCAGAAATGTCTAACCCCTATCCTATGTGTGATAACCCCGCAATATTTTGAGAAATGACTTTTGAAATGTGATAAAATTATCTGTAAAAGAGAGGCAAGAGGTTTAATACTACTTTGCTTGGCGCCTGTTATAAACCTGGACTTAACTGGCATTTTATGCATTTTAGGCATGCCGTATATTCTGGGAATTTTTGAGTTTGAGTTATCTACATTTATTCCTAGTCCCGAAAGTAAGCTATAATGTTTTCTTCTGACATCATCTTCAGTTAATGTAGTTCCTAAATATGTAGAGCCATTACCATCATTTTGATTTATTTCTTTTTCTATCATACTAATGTACAGTTTTTTACAAGTCAAACTATAGTTGGATGGAGCTTTATCCACTGGTGTGATTACAAAATCCTTATGTAGTTTATCCAAACAATTTTTGTCGTACCTATCATTTCTAACTTTGTCCCCATCATAGGTGAAGTATAGTTTTGGTACTGTTCTTTTAGTTATGTGCGCTCAGATTTGCTGTTTCAGTAATGTACATGAAGGGTTTACTATTCTAAACCTTGATATATACCTCCTGGATATTGAGTCTGCTAAATTGTTAACCTCCTTATAAATATCCTTTTTATTAACCTTCTTATGCATTCAAAATTTAGTTCCTTTACTAAGTAAATTTCTTAATGTTGCATCCTTTACTATGCTAAGATCCCCAGTGCAAACGTGTGCCAAATCCGCGTTAATGTACTCGGTATATTTTTTGCGAATAAACTTCGCCTGCCGGGCCAACGAGATCTTGGATGCGGTGTATGGAGGTCGACCCCGACCAGCGGAAAACCGCCCACCAGCCCCTTCGCAGCCTCCGATGACGGTCACCTTAGGAGCTGCACGCTATGAGCTGCGCCCAGACCAGGTCCAAGCAGTCCAAATGGGGAGCGAAGACCACGCGATTTTGGCTGTCCAGGCCGCGTTCGGCACGGGCAAGACCGTAGTCGGCGCTCTGATCGCCGCCCGTCAAGCGTCACCGAACAACCTCGTGGTCGCCACGACCACGACCAATACGGCTGTTGCCCAATTCACTGACACAATTCTTCGCCTGACGGACTACCGCCACTTGGACGTCCTCCGCTTCGTCTCGGACTCTGCATTGATGGACGGCGCACCCACAACACCCGC
The DNA here is from genome assembly GCA_037903475.1 of Ancylostoma caninum. NCBI lineage: Eukaryota > Metazoa > Nematoda > Chromadorea > Rhabditida > Ancylostomatidae > Ancylostoma > Ancylostoma caninum. The sequence goes on from JBAJFG010000101.1 coordinate 69,758, forward strand.
GGACCTTCATACCATCTTGAAGCAGCTCGGCACCCGATATCGCAATCAGCTGAGTTCAGGCGAGATCTATCAGTGCGAGACATATGCCCGTGGTCGGGAGCTAATCGAGACAATGATCTTCGAACCGGAGCAAACGCTGCACCTGACCGATGAGCAACGTGAGGAGTATCGCATAGCCGAACGCGAGATCTCCGACGCGACCGAGGAGGCTGTGGCGATTATGTTCCGAGTAAGGCGGCCGGCGATAGTGTGCATGACGACAGCGTCTCTGCTGAACGCATCCAGTAAGGGAGGCATCTTCCAGCACTACCTTGACTGCTGCACACTCATTGTAGCAGATGAAGCCTCCCAGATTCCGGAGCCGGCTTTTGTAGCGATCACGGGGCGTTTTGACAGGGCACGTCAGATTTACATCGGCGACGTGAATCAACTCGAACCGCACGTCCGCTGCCCTCGATCATCAAAGCCGGCTCTCTTCGGTGCACAAGGTGTGATGGGACTCCTCCTCAGCAAGGACATACCGCTGGCGCCTCTCACGACCACGTTTCGCGCGCATCCAGAGCTCAGTGCTCTACCGAACGAGCTCTTCTATGATGGCCTGCTGGTCAGTGGAACGGACTCAACAAATCGCCGGCTATTCCTGGACGTGTGCAGAACACCGAACCCGGACATACCGCTGGTTGTTGTAGACGTCCAGGGCTCCTCGGGGAGAGCACCAAGGGGATCCCACTCGAATGCGACGGAGGCACAAGTGTGCCGCGACATCGTCCAAGCCCTGTTGGCTAAACACGTGCCAGCCTCCTCTGTGGGCATTATAACCTTCTACAAGGAGCAGTACCGCCTTCTGGAGCGGTACGCGTCGCAACAGGGAGTGTTCCTCCATACAGTGGACTCAGTGCAGGGGAGGGAAGTGGACGTCGTCATCCTCCTCACGACCCGCACCAACATCGACGCGGCGCGATCCGAATTTCTGGACGACAAGCTTCGGATGAACGTAGCCATCACACGTTGTCGACATGGGCAGTTTATCCTAGGCCAAGTCAGCGCGTTGCAGAAGCTCCCGAACTGGGGCCGCCTTACCGAGTGGGCGGGCGAGCGGGGCGTGATCGTCAGCACGGCAACGTTGCCGGACCTTTTCGAGTGATCTCGATTAGCAAGTCACACTTCACTTAGAGGTGAGTTTTTTTCCTTGTTTTTTTCTAATTTTTTGAGGCTACGTCCGAGGACGGACGTATTTTGGAAGGGGGGAGGTGTAACAGTCTAGGCGTAGGAAAGACACAATCCATTAGGTTCAGAAGAACGATCGATTACCGAGATGTAAGCTGTTGATTACAGGAGGCGGAGAATCGGCGGCGCGCAAGATGGCGACGAGAAGGGGAGGCTTCGAGGAGCCGACGACTGGAGAGGTGATTCCTCACGCCTCGGACACACGCATCCACAGCGCCGTCTACCCGTCTACCAGTGATCTGCCCGTTTACCGTCGCCTCCATAATCAGCTGTCTTATTCAGTCATTTGTGTTATTTGCCAGATAAATCCTCAGTACTCCTATTTGTATTCCCGTGGACACACCGGTAAATACCGGTCATATAACTGTTGTAACTCCCTCTACGGCCTTGCTCGCATCTTTTCTATTGTGATACTGAACCATCTTCCGGAAGTATGGACAGTCACTCGGCTACTCGATGATCAGTTTGATCATCTGAACCCGATTGGGTTGGGACTGGCGATGGCCTATTTCCGCAAACATTGTGTGCACTCGGCAGTCGAAGCCACGAGAGACAACTCTCTTTTCGACCATCCACCGCGATCAAAATTGGACCCGTATCACATTGGAAAAATCTACGAAGAAGCTGAGAAATACGCCACCAACAACCCATAGAATGATCGTTCTTGGTTATCCGTCCCCGTTCCGAAAACTTTGGTACTGCTGCCAATCGGTTTTGAACATCTGGTGGATGCTTTCGAGTATTTGAATCAAACAGCGAAAATCCTTGCTAGTCCTGAGGAAATGAAACCAGAATGGTTTTCGCCGGATGTCATGGCTGTTGTTCTGTTCAATCCCACGAAATTCGCAGGCTCCCTAAGGTGGAAAATTGCCTGGGCGCCCTTGATGAGAGCCGTCAGTGTCGGGGCGGAACTCTACACATTACCATCTCCTCAAGACGACATCGATTGGCCAAGATCAATAGACGTCCTAAGAGACCTCGTGGAAGAAACGATTCAACAAAGACCATCGCTCTCGGAGAAACTCTACTGTTTGCTGCCCAGGGGGGAAGAGGATGCCATAGCTGAGGCGCCCTTCAAGCTGTTGGAAAACAGAGTGAATACCTCGCCGAGGTACTACCTACAGAGTGTAGCTCGAAAGTTTTGGGAGGCTACCAGGAGCCGATGCGCTCCTATCTTGCAGCTGCAGCTGATGAAACGCATAAATGAGAAACGTGACCACGAAGCAGAGCCCAAATGTACCCGCAAAAGAGACTACGCTCCCATCGCTGCTCCTGGATATAAGAAAAAGGAGCAAATATATGCACACAGAGAGATGTATGAGGGCGGGAGAGGTAGACCGCATCAACTTTGGCGATGCTATGGCAGTCACAGGACACGCGGTGGTTCTGAAAACCATTTTTGTAAACATACTCCCCTTCGCATTGGCCGCACAAACACTGGTCCCGAGGCCGCAGAACGAAGTTCTGATTTTTTTTGTGATGCGTTCTTGTAAATAAACGTTTCAATGACTGTGTGCATCGAAAGGTGTAGTGGAAACACCAGTTTTTCGGGCAGGAGGCATGTGGTAAATGTTGGCTAAAATGATGTTGACTTTCCTAGAATGATTTGAAAGTGATAGCGGATAAGATAACCGAGTGTATGAAAGTACCCGTATGAGAGAGTAGGATTCATTCTTAACTGTGTCTTTGTGTACACACGTCAATAAACCTTCAACCGACTGTGCCGTGGAAGAATCCACCCAACTCTGCTCTAATGTGCTTGTGCGTGGGGCGTCTAATCCGTCGCGGGTCACGCTATCGTGTTGGGTAACATTGGAGGGTAGTGATTACCAGCCACTTATAGGCAGGTATAGTTCACCCAACGTTTCACCCAGTGGTTGTTGGTTAAACTTTTTGATGAATAGTAAATTATGGGTAAACTATGGGCGTCACTAGACTTACCGCGGGTAAACTCAATGATGAATGCCAGCCCTGAGCTAAATATTGTTCACTGTGGTTGAGAGAATTCTTTTTATTCTGATCAGTGCTTTTAAAATGAACACAATAGATGGTCCTGTTCCCGGAACAACCAAGCACTCCAAGGGAGTCGAAAGACTGGTTCCAGAGGTCTAATAAGACGGAACGCTTATGCGATTTATCAGATGCCCCTGCAAAGCATTGAGCATATGAGCATTCAATGCCACTTCTAAAATCAGGTTGATTGTGATGCGAGCACCAAAAGGGATCATTTATCAATTACGTAATTCAGTTGGAATTACCAATAGGTTCGTATGAGCTCCTTCACTAGGGAAAAACCCACGCACTGCAGGGTAAGACTGAGAGAATCCGCTCTTTATATTGCTTTGGAATGCAGACGTAAAGAAATGGGCCATATTTGTATACTGACCACAAGAGCTATATCAAGATTTCTTTCTTGTAGTTATTTACGATTCTGTTACGAAATTTTGGCCACTTTTTCGTAAATCGTAAGTCGTAAGAAAATCGCAAAAATTGGTCGTAAATCGTAATTCGTAAATCGTAAATCGTAATTTCGTACACCCCTGATGCTAAACCGGCTGGACCGGTTTTGCGGCGGCCGCTCGGCCGGCGCGAGTGTTTGAGTACTGGCAGGTTTCAAAATAATTTGAGGTGGATTCAGTTCATGGGTTAGTGGAAAATATGATGCTCGAAACAAATAGTCGACCTGCTTTCTAACGCTGGATATGGATCTTTCAATGCGTCTCTGTAATTTTGGACAACCCTGTAGAGTTCCGACACGCGATCCCTGTATTCATCATAGGGCTCAGTCCATACACACCGTTTGCGATGATGCGAAACTGACGAGACGATCTGTCGATGTCTCGTCCTAAGTTCTCAAATGCAGTGGAAGTCATGGTGGGACACGTTTGTACCGTACCTTTTGCTTGTAAGTAGCAGGGATAAGCGCAACAAAAATTAGACCTTCGTCAATCGTAGGTCGTAAGTGTTCCAAAAACGGCCGTAAATAGTGAATCTAACTAGAGGTACGGTTATCGTTGATAGGATTCAATTCATTTTATAACAAAATCATTCTAAAAACTTTCATAGGTATCATATCTGCTGCAAAATCGATCCCCACCAACTCTCGTATCCTCTTCCCGGGTGATAATATATGACGAGGAGACGTTTTTCTCCAGAAGATATTTTCAGCATCCCAAAAGAATTATTATTATTAGTTATCGCCGCGAAGGAAGCTCCCTTGCCCGAGGCAATGTTTCTGGAGCCAAAGCGATCGATGGTTGTATCTGTTTCTGCGCCAACCAAGCCATCCATGATAGATCATCGAGTCTTTCTTAGGGTCGGAACGAAAGCCATCGAGCCTTTCGTAGGGTCGGAACGAAAATCAAGCCCTCTTTGAAAAACCCAAATTTCACGAAGTTCCCCTTGGATCCTGAGATATTGGGAAAATCCCAAATTAACGCGCGCGTTTTTCACGGATATCTGCTCGAAGAGCTTAGTCTCCGTAAACAGCAGTTTATACTAAGTGTAGTGGCAGTAAAGGGGCAGATGTCAGTGGACGGATCAATAGCTGCAAAAGTGGTGCGGGGAATCTAATAGTGGGGAACAATCGCACAGACGCAAGGTGAGCCAAGGGAGTTTAAAAAAAGCCTGAGCGTTTGGCGTTAGCCGGACGATCTGGTTAGCAATTTCCAAAAACCGAAAAGGGGGCCTGATAAGGTACATAGCCACTCTCCTCCTTAAGGAGTATAGCATCCTGTGTCGCCATCGCCGGCGACTGTGCGCATCGATTGCTTGAGTGACAGCTTGTCAAGGATGTGACTCTTCCGAAACGATAAAATAGTAGGTGAGATGATGGGTATACATCACGGATGAGCGGAAGTCAGATTTGAAATTTCGGAAGTGGGAACTTCGAAGTCGGGAGCACCAAAAAACGCCGGAATATCGGAAGTACCGCAGGTCGGAACTCCACTCATTCTTAGTATGCATCATACAAAAAAAAACAAGTATTCCCAAGATTAGCAAGGCCCTTAAACGAGAGAAACAAAAAAACAACACCAGAAAAGCGTGAACACGAAACAACGACACTTTTGAAACAAGAACGAAGCTAGGAGATGAGACGCTGGATTGGATGAGGAGCGATGTCGCAAATGAAACCCAGGCGTTTCATGCGTGCATTGGCGCATCGTGGTCCAAAATAGTTCGCCTCGTTAAGGCTGTATCTCTGTTAGAAGGAGTTCATATGGAGCATACTAGGGAGCATATGATAGTACTTGATCAGATGTATAGGTGTATGGTGCATGACCAGAAACTTATGTTTGAATATAAAAATTATGCTCCTCAAATCTCACGAAAGGCTGAGCCCTCATGCATTAGGCGGTCCAGCCCTTCGTGCCTTTCGCACGGAGGGTTGGACCACTTAATGAGCATGCAATTTTTTTAATTCACACAGGTTTTAGGCGGTTTTTCAAACACTTATTGGGTACTCTGAGATACATCCTTGCTTGAAATTTGAAGAGAATCCATGAAGTTTGAGCTTGGATACCTAGCAGAGCTTTTTTAGTTTATGCAAGTTTGGAATGTCTTTCTTGAATACTTCCAGTATCCCGTTTGTTCTTACTACACCGAAGATTTCAAGTCAATCAGTGCAGTTTCGGCAACGCAGGAGTCCTTCGAATTCTCCAGATAGTGGAACATATAATTGGTCTGCTCCAGTCGAACTTTTTCGACCTCGATCGCAGCTATTCTCGCAAGCCTTTTGCAGTCCTCCCTCCATTAACATGTTGTCTTTCTCAAGATCAAAGAAAATTGTTTTCTTTTCGGGGCTCTGCTTCGGACCCCGTACGAAGACCGCATTGATTTTTGCCCCTTTTACAAAGCCCAGCTTGCCCCCGAGAGAGCCGTGCTAGGGCCTGCATCTATCCTCCCCGAGGTCGGTAAATTGTTTCGAAAGGAGTCCAGGGCTAGGTCTCACAATAGCAAGAGGAGTCCAGGGCTAGGACTCATGATAACAAAAATAGAGTCCAGGGCTAGGATTCATAAAAGTATAACCGTGCGAAACTGTTCAACAGACCAACTTTTACATAATGCGTCTCCTAACATTACATAGTCTATAGGCTGGTTAATTGCTAACCATCGTTGATTTGTGCGGTCAACGTTTTATAAATCCTAGCTCAGGAGGACAAAGCACTGACTTGGTACATCGGGTGCTTTCAGCAGGGCTGTATAGAGCATGTATCCATGCAATACCTCTGTTCTCAGATAAAGTTGAATGTGTGGTTCATCCCAGTGAAGAATTATTCTCTGCACTTTATCCGTTTTGCTCCCTGATCACAAACGTTATGAAGAGATGCTTCCTTGTTGTCAGTTTGTTTTCGTTACGAAATTCAGACCATTTTCCGTGAATCGTAAAAAATTTGCGAAAAAATGACCGAGAATCGTAGTTTCTAAATCGTGGATCGTTATCACGCACATCCCTGCATAACTTCTAACCACTTGAGAGATCAACTCTCACCATAACTAGGGTGAAAAGGGTATCCACATCTATCACCATTTTAACGATAAATGCACAAGCAAGCAAATAAAAGTGTCTATACTAGACAGCCTGCCTTGTAACTCAAGTAAGAAAGTATTATTGGACAAAGAATTGTATTGGATAAAATTATTGGTTACAGCTTATCCTTTTTGTAACAATGACAAAATAAGAAGTTACGGAAACATTTCTAATATAGATAACCCATTAACACATAGCCCTCATCACCCATGCTTCAATTTCAAAATAGTAAAATCCAGAAAGCGTGGCACTAATAGAGGTGATAGAAGTCGATATGTTTATAGACAAAATGTTAATGATAAAATTTCTTCTACTGTAAGCTATGTGAATAACAACACTAACTTAATCGATATTCGTGGATATATTTATTCATTAAATAAGAAAGCTATAAATAAATTAATTGAGTTGTGTTATGACACAGAATTCCTTGACAATTTTTCTCCGCACAAAAAACGTATATTACTATGCCTTCTCTGCAACTTTCACTTTAATAATGATTCCAGTAGCCAACACAACAATCCTGAAAAGAAATTTCAAAATCACTGCAACATGCCAACATTGTATCTTTGTAACATTTTGGATAATATTAATCTCAATAGATTTCTCAATCATACTGATATCAAAACTCACATAAGTAACTATACCAACAAGCCAGTTGTTCCTTTTAAAGCTTCGCACACTTATCAACCACCCATTTCTAAATTTGTATCCAATCATAATAGAACACTTAGTAATATAAGTAAGCTTCAACTCATGGAACTCTTCACGAAACCATGCATCTGTGAGCAATCATATTATCATTCGTACATTGATGCACATCATGAGCACGTTGTTACAGGTAACCTAGACATTTTTGAAAATATAGAAGTGGTACAACTCCTCAACAAAGGCACACGATATCGATTGTCTAAGCAAATTAATAAAAGGGTAATCCTTAAATCTGTTAAGGATACCTCTATAAAATATGCGCACATTATACAGAAGAAGTATAGCATCGGTTCAGATCAAATTACTCATATATCCAATCTTATCGAAAGAAATATTTTTCAAGCCATATTTGTACCATTTTCATTTTTCATGTAGTAATTACGATTCTAATCGTGTTCTACATCAAATTAGAAAACTACAGAACCACTCCATTTTCTGCTCTTTGGATGAAGCTAGTAACAGTTATGGCATAGTGTGTGAAAAGTTCTACCTGCATACCACAATGAAAGAAATGGGACTGTACATTAATAACAATACAATGCATTCTACTGCAACAACAAATACTTACGAACTGTATGACATGCTTACTAAAGAAAATCTCATAGTGAAACATAAACGGTTTATTACAACTAGTAATCCTAATAATTTGGTAACAAGCAAGCTCCCTTTAATATATTCTATACCTAAGCTACACAAACATCCTATAAAATTCTGTTTCATTACCGGAGCAGCAAATACTAGCGTAAAACCACTTGCATTGGAGCTTACTAGAATATTTACGTTCGTTAAATCACACTTTATGAATTATATTAGGGCTATAAAAAGTAGAAGGAAGAATTTCATTGGATACTGGTCTGCTAATGACATTGACATTAGCGATAAACTTTCACAAATTAGATATAGTTCCACCAAACTTTATTCCGAAGAACACGAATATGTTCACTAAACTACCTCATGTGAATGTCCTTCCTAGTATTAGAGAGATACTCAAAGTCTGCTTCAAAAACTCAGGTAAACAGTACACTGCAAGTAATAAATACAACGTGCTATTCTACACTAACTGTTGCAATAATACAGCCTATAATTATTACAATATAGCAGATCTTCGTTACTATGTTGATTGTCCTTTGAACAACAACTTCTGCACCTTCGGTGAATGTGTCTTTAAACAAAACACTGGAGTCCCTCAAGGTGGAAACTTAGCCCATTACTGGCAGACTTGACACTTTTTTATTTTGAGTGTAATTACTCTATTGATAATGCATCATATGGACATCTTTTCACTCCATTTCGATATATGGATGACTGGCTTATGGTGCATGATTTAAGCACTCCTAGAATATAGTGCATGATTTGGACACTCCTAGAATAATGTCCATACCTAGTGATGTTTATAACAACGTTTTCCAATTGGAACCTACTCACATTGATGAGAACATGTGCAATTATTTAGATCTAGAAATTAGAATAGTCGATAATAAAGTTGTAACAAAAATGTAACAAGACTGACAGCTTCAATTTTAAAATTAAGAGATTCCCACACGTCGATTCCAATATTGCCTTGAACATCAAAAAGGCAGCGATATATACCGAATTCCTTCGTACTGCTAGGACTTGTAAACTTTTGACTGATTTTATTATACGAGTTCGGCATACCAAACAATGTCTGTTCGAACACGGGTATTCACTAACTTTCATAGAGTCAAGTTTGCTTAAATGTATCTTTAAAAAAATTTATAATGTATAAATATTCTCTGGACACTAACACTAATACTATCAAACACTTTATCCATAACATTTTGATATTTCCCATTTACACCGTGTTTGACATATGTGGGTCACAGATCAACGTTTGGTCACCAATAGTGCTCCATATTCGATGAAACTCTCCTTTTTTGTGCTCTAGCTACCGATATATAAACAGTTTCTGGAAGGTTCTAGCAGTACTTGCCTCGATACGTGCCTCTACCCATCTCCTCTCTACTCTTCTTACTATCTAATTTCTTTTTTATCAATAGCGCTCCATATTCGATAAAACTCTCCTTTTCTGTGCTCTAGCTACTGATATATAAACAGTTTCTGGAAGGTTCTAGCAGTACTTGCCTCGATACGTGCCTCTACCCATCTCCTATCTACTCTTCTAACTATCTAATTTCTTTTTTTTATCATTGTTTACTTTCTTTTATTAATCAGAATACTCCTCACATGTTATCGTTTTTTGTCGTCGTAGTTTTTTACCCTGTAACGTAACGATCACATTTTATTTAAGAAGTTTCAATATATTCTATTCTATCTATCTTCTGTAACATTCCCTACTATTCACTGTTATTCTATAATATTTTCTAATATTCACTTATTTCCTAATATTCTCTAATATTCCTTAAACTTTTTTTCTGTGACAGGTCAGTTTACTTTTATTTTCACTTCATATAACTATCGGCCGTCCTTACCTTACTGATGAGTGCAAAGGATTGCCTAAACTTTGTGTTTGATTTCCGTATAAGGTAGTGCACGAAACGGAAATCAGACATAATAATAATAGTTTACTTCATTTATTTATTTATTGTTATTATTATTTTGTCTCTACGTTTAAATGCAATCTCACGAAAAATCACTGTTATTCGCAAAGTGCGGCGAAGCTGCGCTTTGTATCAAATTGACCCAAAAATGACGTGGCATATGTGCCGGAGACAAAATGATGCTTTTGCTCGGAATTTCTTCGTTTAGAGTTCAATTGGCGCAGGAGTAAAACTGCGGATAGGGCACGTTAACAACGTAAGCTAAAATCATACAATAAACTACGTAATGTCAGAAGATGCAGGACGTGAAATTCGGTTTGATAAGCTGGTTTCGTTTGGTTACGCGTTCATGGATCCTAACTCAGAATGTTGCGCCGCCTCGGACGGTGCTTGTATGTACTTACTCTGATAACTATGCAGCATGAACGCAGCCATGACGGGGTAATGATTCAAGTGGGAACCATAGGAGCAACTGTTCCCAGTTGCTGCCATCCTCCCCTCAATGGCTGCCATCCATCAGCAATTGCTGCTAAAGGGACCAAAGCTTGAGCAGCAATCGAGGGGAGAATGGCAGCAACGACTTCCACTCGAATCATCACACCGTTCGGGCTGCGTTCGTGCTGCACAGTTATCAGAGTAAGAACCTAGACAATTGGAGTTCGCTGTATACGCTTAAGGTTTGTACTGGCACGAAGTTCATTTTATCGAGGAAAATAGTCGAAAAGAAATTATCATCTTCACGATACGAAGTGAGCTAAAACTGCTTAGTGCACAAGTTTTTCTCAGCAATACTTAGCCATTGTCGATTTTATTATGGTACTCAGTTAAATTCTTTATCACTTTCTCTTGTCTGCTTATGTGTTGCTGGCATCGCACTTCTTGCTTTAGTTCAATACCATACCCTTATGGAGTATCTCTGTTTACGGGTACAAGTCTGCTTCATGGAGACTTCAAGAAACAGGAGCGCATCATGTATTCTTTGAAGACATAGATCAACACTCTTCATTCTTCCACATTTTTCCATATTTCTCTGATTCGCTTTTCGTTCATCTTGTTTGATGGCGCTTGTGATGGCGATTTGCGCACAAATGATATTATCTTCGAGAAGCCAACACAACGGTGCTCGTGTTACTATTGTTCGTAAAGCCACTCAAGTAGATAAGCGTCGGAAAAACGAGCAGTTGAAGAGTATTTGTGCGACCGCAAAGTGTAGGGTTGTGCTGTCATGCTGCAGGTTGGCAGGGGACGTTGTCGGATGCGAGACATCACGTCGGATGATTCTAAAGAGACAACGCTGCCCACGCCCCTCGCATCTCGACCAGCTGCCGTTTCTGCCCGCAACACGAGCATGTCCCATAACAGTGGGACAATCGAGGACCAAATCAGACAAGTGGATCGGGTGGTGAAGGTGAGGAATCCCTCTGGTTTTTCTGTTTGGTTGTCAGTGCTCTCTTCGCTCTCATTTTGCTCATTAGTTTCGTCCTGACATTTTGGAAAATGGCTCACTTCGAACGATGCTGATAGAGTACTTTCAGTATTAGTTTTCATCTGCCAAACTCTCGCAAGCACCGTGTAAGGGAGAAAAAAAGGGAAAGCATGTTAGAGATGTGCTTATTTGCATGCCGCTTGATTGTGTATTCGTTCTTCCTCACGATCCATTGTGAAAACAGCCAAATTGGTTCACATTCAGAAGGGCAAAACGCGGAGAAATTGCTATCATATAAGTATCTCACTTCCACGGATGACGAACAGTGCTATCCATTGCACTTCTGTCAAGTTTCACGCCAGACTGCTACTTTGGTTTTGCCTTCGAGGGAGGCCTGAAAATAATTAGCTTCCATGTTTGCTGATCTTTGAACCTGAACATTTCCTAGTTAGTGATAATGAAATGCTTCTGCCTCACAGGTTGATATTCAGAGTCGTTAATTTTGTCAGGCGGCCAACGTTTCGATACAACGTCGTTGTCAAAGGCCTGAAAGTGGTGCAATTCTATTCACGACCCGAAAATAATATTTTCGAACTGATCTCTGTCGCTCTAGGATTAGCGGTGTAGATGGCCCTGTACGGTAAGAAAGAACAATGTTTTCTCTCATTACAAGTCAGCGGTTCACTTCGAGTGGGTGCTCATATAGCTGAGTGAAATGTGGCCAAATGAAGTCCTTCAGAATTGCATGCCACAAAAGCTGTAGTATTCAGCGTCATGCGTGATGATATCCCTAAATTCACAATCTTAGGAATTAATTGTATGGTTAAACAAAAAAAAAAGACGCTCCCGCTAGTGATTACAGGATTCACAGGTGTGTCTCACCTCCTAAGATGCTTTCTTTTATCATTTTGCCAATGAGGACGTCATAAAGAGCCACCTATTACTGATCTTCTCTTCAGATTATTATATTCGAAACTTACGTATATGATTTCAAAAGAATTGTAATGCTACCTCACGTGGGAAATTTGCTCCTATTGCGAACTAATACTTCCATTACACATGGGCCTTTACGGTGCAGGTGTAGACGCAGAGGATCATCCCGGATCTCTTTAATATTTCACCCAAACAAAAAAAAACATATCTCCGAACTTCCACTTGGCAGTGTAGCCCTAACGGAATCAGAACGGCTTTTTCCTCACTTATCAAAGGACAACTGTCATGCAGCACTTTTCATGTGTGTTCTCGTGTTGTTTGAAGGCTAAGGAATTGCAAAAAAAAAACAACATGTTCAATTCCCATGTAAGTTGTCGAACTCTTGTTTTTCAGACCAACTGATAGTCTTCTAAACATCAAATGAAAACATATCTATCTCTACTGAATTCCCCCGAGCTTCTCATCCAAAGCATGCCGTCAAGATTTTCCAAAAAGTAAAAAGCGACTTCAACCGCTTTTCAATGGATCAGCAGGAGTTTGCAACTGTGACAGATATTGAAGAGCACTAATGTGGGGGATCAAATCCTCTCTATTCAGAGATGTAGTTGATCTTCTTGCGCAGCCTGTCAAAAAATCAAGTTAAAAGTGACATGTTCACTATTATTCCATGTTGTTGACTAGTTTTTTAGTCATGCATTCAACACTACTTCCGTTACTTCTGTTCCTAACAAACAAGAGCCTAACCAAATTTGGGCGCGCTCACGTATGAAGAAATTCCAGCAAAAACGACGGGAGTCTCCTTCCATACACAACGCTCAGGAATGTGTGAAGGCCTCGTGCATTTTCATCGTTTCGAGGGAAACTACGCTCATATAACGCCAAAGATTAGGGGCAGTAATTTATCACATGATGTGCCTTCGCAAAAGCGGGCCGCGAAAGTGAAAAACGGAAGTATAACAGGAATGAAAGTAGTACATTTGAAGCTCTTCCTAGAATATCAGCTGTTTTTATGTGAACTAAATGTTTAGAGACATTCTGGTCCTCCTATTTGGCAGGTTGGTCGGAGCATCCTCAGAGCATCCGTAAACTAAAGGCGCCGGCAGGAAGCGTGATAACTGTGTCCTATGGGACTTCATGTTGAAACAACGTATGGCCTGTTCTGGCCTTCAGTCACGCTTAATTTCTAATGCTGCCCTCGTGCTTCGCTAATGATATAATAACCCCTGGAATTGATATGTTCTGGAAGTTCGCGACGGATCTTTTACGATATCGCTATGGCCAGAAATTTAACGGACCGATGAACATTCCATGCCAGCCTAGGGTGTTTATTCAGCCATATTTTGCAATATGAGGGGCAGGTCGGAGAATATTAAGGAAGCGACGACGTGGCTTGATAGAAGCATTTGATCGACGAACCAGAAAATTGATGCTTCCAATAATTAAGGCTCGAGGCGTAGTAGACGAAGATTGCAAAGTGGTCCAATTAATAACTTTAACCGGTCCAAACAACACATCTCTTCAATTTTTAATGGGGTGCCGTGTCGATTTACATCTAACCATTGGGCAGAGTGAGGAAAGAAGGAACGAAAACGACGTGAGAAGACCAGTTGAAGTTACCAATTAATGATGCTTCTCCTGGCAAAAGGGTTTGTTGCCAATATTTTAGTGGAAACGGTAAAATTTCTGTTCGTAAAAAATGCTTGAATTTTGTTCCACAAAAGCAACAGTGTAGTAGCTGAGGATTTGAATAATCTAGTACTGCATTCTCCATTAAATGGAACGATCCGGATTCACGCTACCTTTTCCTTAGGTTGAGTCAGAAGGGGAAACAAAGTCAGGAGAAATACTAGCACTACTACGTACGTAGTACACGAAAGGACACCAATGTCCTGAATCCGGAGCCTAATTAGGAATGTGCCTTTCCTAACTAAAAATCACTGGTCTGGGTCTGTGATAAGGGGAGGGAATGTTCCAACAACTTTCTGGCTGTTTTTGTGTTTTTTGTTGCTTTATGGCTTACTTATCTGAATAGCCCATATCTCGTGGGATGCTCTACAACCTCTGGTTTTTGCTAATTTTGTGACGAAAACGAATAAGAAAGCCTATATTCTCTGATAGTCTTTTTATGAAAAAAGCTCCAAGTACTTCCATACTTGTGTCTCTGTGATAGTTACTCATGAGGGAATAAGTGGGAATACTCCATTCTAACATTTATAAATATCAGCTCTTTCGAGCCTCTCCCATAACACTTTTTGAAAAAAAAAACCTTCGTGTACATGTCGAATATAGAAACGAGAATGCTTTGCGCAGGTAGAACTCTGTACACCTTACATATTTCGCTGCGCTGAAGACGAAAATATAGCTAAATTCACTGCAAGAGCTAATCTTGGTTGAAGGCTGGGTCTCTCACGTGTGAGCTGTTCCGAGATTTCCATACGATGTGATCCCAAGGGGAGGGAGGGGGGGGGGGGGAATGATCACACTGGCACACCGATTCTTCATGAAGGTGCAAGAGATTTCGTTCCTAGCATCTTCTTTTGTGGAGAGTTGGGGATGCTCGTTGAGCCATCTGCCACAAGCTTGCGTAGCTGTTGATATCGACTGTTGGTAGCTAGAACTTTTTTGTGAGTTTTCCTGAAAAGAGGGCGCTTACAAAGGAGATTCGTCACACTTCTGTAAGCAGTCATGTATACCCTTGCTATCAGTGTAGCCTAAAAATTTTTCATGTCGATGAAAGACAATTCTGTGGTGAGATGCTGCCTTCAAAATAAATCCGCAAATAATTAACAATACATGAAATAATTAATAGTAAAATGAACAAAGGCTTTTAGGTTTTAAGAAATTGGCAGCATTCAGCGTTGTCCTTATCATTCCACAAGAAACGCAGTACCGAAAACGTCAAGAATCCAAGTGAATGATCGCTCATTCTTGGTCATCTATCAGTTTTCGGCCTTCATGTCGAGTTGTTGCTCAATTTACTTATGCCGTCTGTTCTGGCTTGCGGTCATTCTTCTTGCTTTTGTGTTTTGTCAGCAGAATTCACTTCTTTTTGTCCTTTCCCCTATTAGTTGAATACTCATTTGATTTGGGGGGGGGAGGTAATTTTTGAACATTATTCCTTTCAACATTGTTCGTTCCATTTAGTTTTTTTTTGTTTTTAAACTCTCTTCTGAGGCTTTGCATTTTCAGTGCACCTTTTGTTTTTCTACGATCTGTTTCGATCACGTTTCTGGGTGCACATGAGCGTCGAAGTAGGCTTAAAAACAAGACAAACATCTCAGACATCTAAGTGCGTGAAAACGCAGCCGACAAAAGAGACAACGTTATCGACTTTTTCCTCCATCCCCACGTCAATACTCGCGGACCTCGTCCAGTCGTATTCAAGTACACTGAGCGAGCATTCAATGCCCATGAACTTCAAAATTTTGGCAATTATAGCGCTGCGCCTTCAGCTTGCACGAGAGCCTGAGACTACGTATTTCGGGATATCTGAGCGTCGGAAGTCGACGTGGGTTCTGTCTGTAAATATTGCAGTATCATTCTTGTCAAATGTGTGAGATAGAAAAAGAAGTAGGGAAAGCATGAGAAATTTGTACTATTCTACAAAATAGTCGAAATTGTGCATTAGTGTAATGTCATTCTATTGCATTTATCGCTAGTCTCGTTCGATTGTTCTTTTTTTTTTGATTTATAACTAGCTTTAGAACTAATATTTTGTAACTTGTTTCGTGCTAGGTGAGAGCACGATTATAAGACCCGTTTTGCCACTTAAGAAATTCGATGAAGATTGGTGTTGTTGTAGTCGTAAAGTTAGTGCAGGACACTTGCGAACAATTTCCATTCTCTTCAAAGCTAGCTAGCTACTGGTGCTAGCAAAAAGGACTGTATTAATAGGAGGTGAGGTTTCCGTAGAATTCCTGAAACGGGGGGGGGGGGTCATTCTGAATGGATGTTTGAGCGAGTGCATAATTTTAGGAGACACAAAACGTCAGAGTTGGTGTGTTAGTCTGATTTAGCTCCAGTTGCGTTTATGAATCACGGTAGTGAGAAATATTGTCCTTTCCACGGAATGTAAAACTGGGTTGACAAAGCTGAGAAACTGAACTAGAATGAGCAACATCGTCTTGAGTTATCTTCTTCGTGAAAGTCGCTGAGATCGCTTCATGATTTCGGTAATACTTCCTTATTTCAAATGAGTATACAGTGGCGGACATATGTAAGTATTACAACAAATCGTCTTCTGCCCATAACTTCTTTCAGCGCAGAGTTGGGCGATCCTACTTTTTATATGTTCTGCAGGTACGCATGTACTACTGGTGCAACCACATGCGACTTAATTCCATGCATGAATTTCTCTGGGAGGAATTTTTTATTCGGTGAATTCGAGTTTAGGGGTTTAACGGTGATGATAAACCACCTACAAGGAAATGTTTACAAACGGGTTCTCTGCCTCGACTGGATTTATAACATTATTTTTGAAACAGTTCCACTCAAAAATACGTGTTAACAAAGGATTCACTCATATCTCCTAGCCTTGCATATGAATGGTGGGTGCATCGGTAACCCGCCGCCTAATTTCTTCCATTCTATTATAACTCATTATTTCACATCTATTCTAAGGTAAGCATTGCTCCTCATGATACTTCATCTCCATCTTAAGATGTTTTTCTCCATTGCGAACTCTATACCTCTTGGAGAGCGGAGATAACCAAGCTAGTTTTGGTAGAGTTAAAGGCAGCACCCACGATAACCTTCATGTCCAGAATTTTGAATGTTTTGGAGTCTGGACGATAGTCCCAGTAATTCTACGCAAGTTGCACTGCCGAAGATATCGGCGTTCCTAAGATTTAACAAGTTAGACTTGGTATCCGGGTATACGCGGGGTGAGATGTGGCGCGATCCGGATCAGCTGATTTCTGCTACAGTCACTCAGTTTTCCTGAGATAACGTTTGCTTTCCATGCTCATTTCCAGAAGTCTTACATTGTGATGATCTGATTCCCCAATCTACGCTCTTTCAATTGTTGTTAGACCGTACGATCGCTTCTTTTCTCTCAGAACTTTCAAATTTTCAATTATGATATAAATTTCTTTTCGTTAGCTCTTTACACTTAATCACAAGTTTTGTTTCTTCTCTTAAGGCATGTCTCTGTGGTGAAAATTCTATTTCCCTTTTCTTCTTGCTTTTTCTCCTGTCGGAAAGCTGGAAAATTAGTCGACTCTCTAGTTGCGCCAAGAAATTCGTTGACAATAAAGGCAGCGTCATCGACTTCCTTGATCTACTCCACCAGCGTAACTCGGCCGAATTGCTATAATGCAACAAATTGGTAGCATCCAAAAACCATTTTAACATGAGTTCTGACAAAATTGACCACATTATTCATGCTTCCCATAGTCAGAAACCCAAGATTGCTCTAAAACCTCAGTGACGAAGTTTTCCGTGGGTGCTGCCTTCAATAGTGCACATTGTCGAAGGGGCGGTTTGAATTTTTGCTTTGAGAGGGAAAAAGCGATTTCCTTCTACGTTATTGTGCACAAAAAAGAGCCTAGTTCTCTAGCATGTTGGCGCAGACATGGAGCTCAAAATTGCCTCGTTTCGAAGAGTTAGAAAATAAGTTAAACCACACTGAAGTTCAACAATTTACGTTAGACATCAGAGGGATAGAGTATACTACTTTACTATTATGAAAGCACGATAATTCTGTTCAGTTTCAATACAGGGGTGCAAATGGAACGCTTGCAGACCATGTTTCTTCAAACACTATGAGAAAAATCCAGTGCGGAGCAAGGCGGTTTACAGGCTGTTGCTAGCTAGATACTGCTACTGCAATTTCCAGCCGTAGTATGTCATCGAAATCTACGATTCGGATCGCTACGTATAACCTGCATCAAAGAGGGCATGCAGATCCTACATTTAGAGTTATTTTCTGATTAAGCTCAATTATCGAAGCAAGACAAAAATTCAGATCACATTTTCGGGAATTGCACTACTGACTCTACAAAAAACTAGCTGAGTTATCTCCACTCTGGAAGAGGGGTAGAGATAGTGATGGGAATGAACGATAGAGATAGAGCAGGACAATCATACGGAGCAATTCTGACCTTAGAATAGACGTGATATAACGAGTTAGGATGGCAGTAATCCCGGCGGTTGGTTACCGACACTCCAATCATATGCAAAGACGGCAGATATGAGTGAATCCTTTGCTAACACGTATTTTTGAGTGGAACTGTTTCGAAAATAATGTAATAAATCCAGTCGAATTCGAGACCCTGTTTCTGAACATTTACTTGTAGGTGGTTATCATCTCGGTTAAACTCCAAACTCGACTTCACCGAATAAAAAATTTCTCCCAGAAAAAATCATGCATGATATGAAGTGGCGTGTCGTTGCACCAGTACTACATGCAAAACATATAAAAAGTACGATGGCCCAACTCTGCAATGAAAGAAGTGATGCGCAGAAGACGATTAGTTGCAATACTTATGTCCGCTACTGTATGTGTGTACTCTTTCTATGCAAAAGTTATTTTGCGCGATGTCAAACTTCACGAGTTAAAAGAGAAGCTCAACAACGACCCGGCTAGTTATAGACCAACCCCAATAATGTACAAGCCTATTTTCATTTTCAGAACCTCGCCTGAACGACACTGCTATGGCACATCATGGTCCAAGTTGTAATTATTTAGAACCAATCCTAGAGAGGGAGTTTCGTGCATATCCAAACATGCTACTCCTGTTGTTTGCTTGGACTCGGTCGTCCTAGAAAACACACTTACTTGTCAATATAATACACGCGCTTAATTAACATGGTGATGAGGAAGTGGGCATTAACATATGAAAAACAACAACAGCACACCCGTATCATGCAGGGCCAAGGGAAAGCAATGAACATATTATCCGTGCTTCTCCCAACTTTTGAAACTCATTCTCGACCAATATTCCCACAAGTTTTGCGATGAATCTAATGTGGCCACGTGCTCCTAAGATTATGCCTTTCGCTGATTCTCCACTAGTAATAATGTAAATGCGCGAAGAGCAAACCGTTTCTCGCCGCAGCAACTCGAGTGTCCTAAATAATGTGTCAGAGGGCTACGAGTAACTATGACGTTCTTGTTCTGCACCAGCAAATGGGAGTAGAGCATTTTTTCCATAACACAGGATGGGCCGTGCGGGCTAAGGCTCATCTCCTTTTCATCTTCATCATCGTTCGCGTCTCGAAATGAGTGAACCAACTTTGCACTGTGGACTGGTTGCTGTCACTATTCTTGAATACATTATTGATGATGCTGGCGACAGAGCTTGGAAAACTGCCACATGACTACTTACTGGAAAAAGGAGAGTGAGCGGACTCTACATATGCTAAATGGGGGTACGATATATGTTGCAGATAGTGCTTTTGTGCTTTTCAACCTCAACAGCAATGGTACTATGAGTGTTCTACATCGTCCCTTATGCATTCTAAGCTGACAGGCCAGCAGAAGAATAGAGAAATGAAATAGAAAAGCTTGGAAACGTTTTCCTCCAATTTTTTTTTTCAAGTACTAATTTATATCGGTGGCGTAGACGTATTTGCAGCTGTGTACCCTATATTATGCACTACCTGTACTCTATACCTTATGTTATGTACTCTGCTTGGGTAGCAGATTCTTCAAAAATGTGTGTCTCAGATTTAGATTGTGTGATTACAGAAAAATCATCATTAGTTTAGGACTCTATCTGTATGTGCTTCATATTTTTTCACACATTTAATGTCTTTCTGTACCCAATACTACATATATTTCGTGCACTTTTCAATTCTTCACCGATTGCTTTGATATCATCGTTTGCTTTCTTTTTATATCAGCGTTTGCTCTTCTTCCTTCATGCATTCGTTTGCTCAACTGTACCAAAAACTAACTTCGGAGAGATTTGCATTCTTCTAACCACTTTTATTTCTTGTTCACCACTTTTACTATTTTCTTTTTCCCCTATATAATATTTCGTCACTTTGGAAAGCAAATTTCACTTCTGGTGTCTTTTGGCTGTATCTGTGTGAGGGTGACACTATGAGATGAACTTTTACAAAAAGGTACTAGTTGTCAACGTACATTGAAAAGTTTTGAAGGAAAACATTTTCTATTTAATGGTTTAGCGTAACAGTCTAGCTCAAAAAAGACAGACCGATCCTTTTCACTGAGAGCAAATCCTGGCGTTGGTCATAGTAAGGAATGATCCTAGCTTTTTGTGAAAAACAGGAATTTTTAATTCCGTTATCAACTCTCCTCCTTTCGGATTTTAACGTCATACAGCGGCTCAAACCTGGGAACATAATACTTAAGAGGACTGTAGCCGAAAAAAGATCACGTAATAGCCAAAGAAGGAAGTTTTACGTTTTGAAGGTAGGTTAGAGTCGAACGTTAGAAAGACACCGAGTAATGGTTCAGATGATGTGCGAGTGGTAAGTTGGCTTTCAGAGTCGCGAAGACGTCAGCGAACGGTTCCAGCGCAGCATTGGCAGTGCACCTGTTAACGTTAGAATTAACGCGTAATGGTTATTTTTTCACTGGCTGACTTCATTGGAAAATCAAGAAAAACCAGAAGACCCTTCAGAATTCAGTTCATTGATGTGTCTTGTGTCTGCGTGGGTTGTGTTTGCACTGCGTCAGCTTGAACTTTTTTTTTGCAAATTTGAAACAAGATTTTTTAATTGTCTAGAAAAATATCGTTGGACGCATACATTGTCATTGATTTCATTATTGCCATATTGATATTGCTTAAGATGATAATCTATTCTTAAGTTGCCGTTTTCATCTGGATATGCTATTCAACGCATTGACGAACTGCCACTTTCCACCTGAAGTAACTAATTGATGGGTCAGGGATGGAGTAAAATTTTGTAGAGCGCATCCGTAGTTGTAGACCTGTAGGGCACTGTTGAAGCTGCCGGGCCTAATTTGTTTGAAGTTTTGTATGGTTGCAGTCAGTGCTCCAAACTCCATGGGCACGTCTGTTTTTGGAGCCATTTTATTGAGCTAAGCCATCTGTTAGGAGTCGCGGAGCTATAATACTATTAGGGTGAAGCAGATGTATGTATTGCGTAAGGCTCGAAATCAATTTTCAATTGCGAATGCGAGATATCTTGACTACATATAGGTTGGGTGACAACTGTCAATTCTGAACTGAATTTTTCTCAGTTGTGGTCAGTTTTTCGCAGTTTCCATCGGAAAGTGTGGGGGCAAAAGCACTAAATGACGGAGGACAAAGGAAGAATTAAGATGCAAGACGGCGGCTTTCTTGTGTTATAGAGCTGATCGTGGCACGATTGCAACGGCCGCAGTTTGGGCACCTGTAACCACAATGCCTGATGAACACATTGGTTAATCAATCGGGAAATTAAAGCTGCTGCCCTCTGAATAATGCAAACGAAAGTTATCTGAACCGCATAACTCACCCTAACACACTAACGCCTACTAAATATTATAGTAAGAACAATAATGATAACAATAATAATAGCAATAATAATGACTAATACTTATTAGGTTGTCGGGAAATGATTGAGACACTTCACCAAAAATTCTTTCTTGCATCCCTCCTACGTGATATATCTCCGTGGTATGTGAATGTGGCACACTGCCCTCTCAGCATCTGCGCCATGACTATTAAAGACAACCAGGAGCCGTCGGTTCCTGGTTCCTTACATAGTCATGGCGCAGGTTCCTTTTCGGTCTCTCCAAAGCCATTTTCCTAGTCGGAGATTTCCTGATAGAAAACAACAATATTTACAATACTCAATTTAGGCCGAAGGCCGTCACCATCAGAGAAAAGAAATACCAACGTGTCGAGGTCACATTTTGCTTCACAAAATTTACCCTCAAATGGCTTTGTGGACTCGTCGACAGTAGAGGGAGCAGGCAAGGACCACGATGCCACACATGCCACCCTTTCCCACCTTGAGCTTCCCGGCTAACATCTTATCTGGTAGCTTTAGCACTTCGTAGCCGAGCTGCACCTCGCCAACTTTGACGATTTTCGATCACTGACTGATGACTTCTTATACCTGTAGTAACAAGATTACTGATGCTGCAGTGCTGGAGCTAACCCTGATAGGTAGCCCCAGGTGATAGGTGTATATGGACATTACAACATGTCCTCAAGTTTTCTAACAGAAGAGAAAAAGTTCGAAGAGTGAAAAAAATCGAGAGTGTCTCAATCATTTTCCGACAACCTAACAGTATTAGGTTGTAGGGAAAGTTCTCGCGGTTTTTAAAAGTGTGCTTTTTTAAACCCCACGCTGCCTTGAAGCAATCTGCCTTTTGTGTATATGAGGCCAGGTATGTGCAAGTTTATTACCATTGTCACCTGCAAACTTCTGCACAGTCCCGTCCAGGACTATGAAACTTTCAAAACAGAACTTTTGCCACTTTTCAGTATAATACCTCAAATCTGGGTAATTAGCAGCCGCATCCAGTTGTCCATCTTGTGCAGTGCGTTCGGATGCTGTACCATTCCCGAATACAGTGTCGCACTAACACTGTATTTGGGGATGGTACAGCATCCGAAAGCACTGCACAAGATTGATCCAGACACTTTTCTGTTGGCGACATCAACCTCAATGCTTCCGCAGGGTCGGGACGCGCATCCAGAGTCAATTGTGGCAATTGGTGGATTCGGATCCATGGCAAACTACGCGTGAAAAGACGCAAGAATCGGATGTTCACTTTACCGTCATCGCCAATCACCTGCATCAGTTGGCAAGGTAGAAAAATTGTCACAGTGAGTTATCATGATCTGACCGTTTGCGATCTCAAGTGATGAGCAGAGGTGGCTACTGAATTGCCCTCGTACAGGAGCACTGGAAACCAGCTGAAGTTCATCTTTACTGGAGATGAGAAGTGGTGTCTGTACGTCAACACCCAGCACCATTGATACTGAATTGAAAAGGACGAGCAGCCTGAGCCGCAGAAGACGGGAAGACGGGTGATCACCCTCTGGAGGTTTTGGTCACTGCTCAGTGTGACAGCAAAGGCATCGTCCACTACTGAGGCACTCGCCGTCAGGTGCCGTGTCAGCGGACCGCGACGTGGCCGCTAGTGGGACTCGCAAAGCCGGGTCGCACGGTCATCGCGTCCCGCTGTCACGGCACCTGAGGGCCGCACACACGGTGCGGACTGATTATCGATTACGATTATTGCTCTTATGGTAATTATTGAGTAATATGTATATTGCCAACAGGATTACTAATTTCTAAGTTCATATCTTAAAATTCACAACAGCAAGCCAGCGATGTTAGAAAATGAAACGTAACTCTTCCTTACTTCATGCAGGCACTGGATAACGAAAGAAAATAAAATGTCATCGGAAATACTCATCTGAACCATATGCTATTCCAACGATAAAATCCCATAAGTCCTCATATAAGACCTAAACTCATCATGATAAGCTAGTTACCAATACCTCATAGGCGAAAATAAGACATTCATCCAATACTTACATATTTCATGAGAAACAAACATTAACAGCAGAAAACATCACAGCTTCTGTAGAAAAAAAGAACCACGCATAATCGAAGTTGATGAATTGCATCGAATTAAAGTTTGAGAATGTCGTAAAAGTACTTCGATTGTTGATCAGAACCTAACTTCGTGTCGCTGTCCATGCCAATAATACAAGCCCTTTAGTGTTGAAAGCATCTTCGTTTCAACAAAGATATAAGACATGAAGATACATGCGAGCAGCTTCTCCTTCACGCAAATGTTTCAGCGCTGTATCAGCTTTTTGGAACGATATTCTCTTCCGCCTGACTCGGACAAACCCTCGCTTGTCGCGCGCGCCTGTTTGAGGTCTCCGCGAGAAGCGAGCCCTGCTTCGCTTCGCCCGAAGCAGAATGAAATAGTACAGTTTCGACGCAGGTCGGTAAAGTCGTTTGCTTCTGCCGGAGCAGAATTTCGCTTGGCGCGGAGCGGACGAGGGACGATTTTCGAAGACGACAAAAGACGCTCGCTCGGAATCTGCACCAGCAAGAAATACGAAGCAACATCAGTGGGACTCCGCCGGTCAGGCTAATTTTTCCAACCGCTATCCTCATCCAATGATGGAGCGGCCATTTTTGTAAAGATGGTCATGCACCATCAGTACATCTATGTGGGTGGGCCCTTGCCGCTCAACGTTCAACACCTGACCATCATTCGGGAATTGACCGGTTGTGAGATCGTCGCTGGGCGTGCGCACCGTTCTCGCAAGGCGCGCGCAATAAGTTCACTGTGTGCGCGCCCCAATCTCGCTTCTGCCGGGGCCTTACCTGCGCGGCCAGCGAGATTAGCGCGCGCGCCCAGCGAGGGTTTGTCTTAGGAAGAACTCCAGTGCGAGGACTCAGTTGTCTGCCTCCTTGCGAGTGCGTCGCATCGCGTTCTTTCCCACATTGTTATCAGTGAGTCGTTCTGCATCGGTGAACGTCTTTTCTTCAAAAAAAAAAACAAAAGAAAAAACTAGCCATGATAATGATGATAGGTGGTCATGAAGCTCATTTTCCTTGTCACAATGAATTTTCTTAGGTTTTTTTCTCAAAACTTTGAAAAGCAGAAAGCATAAACTTGCTCTAGTTTGATCTGTAGGAATGTGATAGTCATATGCAGCACTAATCTGCGTTTGCGTAATGGTTTGCTAAATTTGTGCAAAACCAGGTCGCTACTGCCACGCGACACTGTCCTCGCGGTAGACCTGTGCTATCAGCAGCCGGAGAGACTGACCGCAAAAATCGCAGAGAAGGGTCCGAATCACGGACAGATCTGATTTCTTCACGACGATGCTCGTCCACATTTTGAAAGTGTGACTCGCCAGAAGCTACCCGGCTTTGGATGGAAAGTGCTGACTTGCTCAACGTACAGCCCTTACCTTGCCTCAAAAGATAACCACCTTATCCTGCCCCCCTCTGACGCCATGCAAGGTAGAGCGTTCGATGATGAAGATGACTTGGATTGCTAGTTGGGCAAGTTTTCTGGATCAATGCCAGAATAGTTCTATGCTGAGAGCATTGAAAGGCTCTCCAAGAATGGGCAAAGAGTGGCAGTACGTGGTGGTGTTTCACACATTTCTTAATGTGCTTTTCTGTTTCTGAACAGTGAAGAAAATGTACTCTTCCAACGAACCGCGAGAACTTTCCCTACAACCTAATAATACCCTGATATCATCACACCTACGTAATAATGCGCTAGCCAAGTTTGCGAAAGTTTGTAAGATGTACCGAGCGTCCGGTTTCTCCGAGCGACTGGACAGTTAACGAATAAAATCTTTATTAAAACAAGAAATTTATTGTGATGGGTAAAATAAAGTGGCGGGGTCTTCTGGGCTTCTGGCGGGGTTGGCGACAGTAGAGTTGGCATGTGGTGGTGGTGGCGTCGTCCGCGAGTCGACGTGGGCGATGGGCGACGGATGGCGGCGGACGCCGATGGTGAAGGGCGGCGGATGAGGGTGAAGAAGAAGATGATATGGGAGGTCTTCAGACCCCTTTTATAGGAGGTTATTGGCGGGATACTGCCTCCTTCCCTGATCTACTTCCGGTCGCGCGCGCTTGGCCGGCGTGATCGGTTCACTTCCGGGCGCTCTTCCGGACACGCCCCCCCCCCTCCGGGTTGTCGCCGTCCTCGGCGACCGAGTATCTCGTAGCTCGGGGAGGTCCATGCGTGGTGCTCGTCTCCTGATCACACGATAAAGGTACTTGGCGGCTGCCGCACCAATATAGGGCTGGTAGTATTGAGCCGCTGCTTCGGGCGTTCCTTCTTCAATTAATGCCCTGTTGCTGTCTATCTTGTTGCTCGCGGTCACAGCCATTTGCCCGGCGCCAGCGCACGACAGCAACATCTCATCGAGGGTTTTCCACAGTTTCGACATTATGATCCATCTCGAGCGATTGTTAACGGTGATCGGAGTCCACGCTGTTATGATTTTACCACCGGATTTCATGTGTTCCTGAGCAGCCAAAGCAACTTCCTCGACATGCTTCTGCTCAGCGTGGATGTCCACTGGCCAGACGAGTATCCATTTACTGAATGCCTTCCATTCGGTCACAACTTCACTCAACTGCCTAAAGTTGACCACTACTCTGGTACGTATTCCAATTGCTTCTCCGTCCTTTTCAAGCAGTCGCGCTGTTTCTGGAGCCGCGAACCCAATCGGTCCTGCCTTCGTTGACCTGTTTCTTCTCGACTCTTCAGCAATTCTTTCTTTGAGTGTCTTCAGGGCAACATCATACGCCCCATCAAAACTGTGGTTCTCCAAGGCTGCGTGCTTCCTTATTCCTTCCGTCGAACATACAAAGTCCGTCCACTCCACACATGTATCGTAGGCGACTTTGAGTACTCTTGCTAGCGCATCTGTATCCAGGGTGATAACGCGCTCGCGATACAACTTCATCTTGGTGCCGATGTCGATGTTGTTTCTTATGAAGATGCTGGATATCTTCCACGCAGTCCAAACATCCGAGAATGGTTTCTTTGCCACAGCACCAGGGAAATCAATGCCTTCTATGTCGCCGAGCGTGGTTGACGTGAAGCAGTCGTCGATGCACTGGAATTCCACGTGGCCACGATCTGCTGGTGAGCTCAGCACGGCACCTCTGAAACATGAAGACGTTATTTTCTTGACCTTTACGAGCGGTTTCCTTCCTTTCCGCCCTCTCATAGCTGTGGTATCTATTCTGTCATCTGGTATTTCTTTGGGGATCACTCTCAACTTGTCAAATTGGATGCGTAACGGCTCCGAATTCTCCCCTATTCTCGACACTGAGGCTGAATTTTGGCTTGTCTCCAACACTCTAAAGGGACCTGTCCATTTGCAGACTAACTTTGGGTGCGAGTTTCGTGCCTTTTCATTTGGAGATAGGACATATACTCTGTCTCCTACTTTTGGCATGCGTTCCCCATCTACCTTATGGCACTTGTCATAGGTTGCTTTCATACTATTCCTAACGCGCTGGTTGTAGTCTTTCACTCGTTCGTGTGCCCCTGCGATCGCTTGCAGGATTTCTGCTTTGTATTCATCTGCGGACTTGTCCATCGAATACCATGTTATTCCTCCGTTTGGCGCTACCTCTGAGGGGAACAACGGGTCCATACCATGCAAAAGGAAGTAAGGACTTTCCCCTGTGGCACTATGCGGCATCATATTGTATGCCATCATACAGAATGGCAGTCTTGTGTCCCACTCTGTAGGGATAATGGTGTTTTTGCGTAGCATCGCGACTATGGTACCGTTTAGGCGCTCTGTTATCCCATTTTCCCTGGGATTGTACCCCTTCATGGTCACATGCTTTATTTTCGTGATCCTAGTGAGTGCTTCCATTACTTTATTTTCAAATTCTCCTCCCTTATCAGACAGGATGGTGCTGGGCCATCGGCATCCATCTGCCATCCATCGTACGAATAGCGTACGAGCAACAGTCTCTGCCGATTTATCTGGGACCGGGTAGGCAGCAGCGTACTTGGAAAAGTGGTCAATTACCGTTACTGCGTACCTATTGCCTTTCTTGGTTAGCCCTAGTTCTAGGATGTCAACTCCAATGATTTCGTAAGGCCTTGAGGTGACAATTGGCTTAAGCGGTGGCGTCGACATTTTCCTCGGATTGTGCACGAAGCATTTTGACATTGTTCTGACCACTTATGGATGTCCTGAGCCATACCTGGCCAGAAGTACTGCTTCCTCATTCTTTTAAGGACTTTCTGCGCGCTGAAGTGCCCTGCAAAAACCCTTGCGTGAACTTCATGGAAAAGTTCGTAACGCTCGTTTTGCGGGACCACTAGTACGGACAGCCTTCTTCCGTGAAAAATTTGAGGTTTCCGTCGATTATTGCGAAATCAGCAATGCGCACAGGATGCTTTAACCCGGCGAGCTTAACTGCATCGTCCAGCTCGTTTTTCCTCAGTAGGTCTATCACTACTCCAAATTGGTCGTCCTTCTCCAACTCTTCTAACCACTTACTCTTTTCCCTCACCTTTACAGCGTTTACCACGGCTTCGTTCAAGCCCTCTAAGAAATCAGCCTCGTTGATCCTCGCTGCGCCCCTACTTAGCGCGTCTGCAACTGCGTTTGCTGTGCCTTTAACGTAGTGGATCTCTAAATTATAACGCTGCAGTTCCAACGACCATCTTAATACCCTCGCTGACACGTTCGTACGCTTAAACAAAGCTGTAAGCGGTTGATGGTCTGTTTTTACTATGGTACGCTGTCCGTAAATGAACATATGGAAACGGCGCACTGCAAAGACGACGGCCAGCGCCTCGAGGTCAGTCACGTGATACCGTTTTTCTGCCTTACTTAGCCCTTTGGAAGCGAAAAAATGGGGCGCAGTTGTTTGTCTTCCCCTTCTTGGGAAAGAACGGCACCTAACCCTTCCGTTGATGCGTCAGTAAAAATGATGAATGGACGCGTTCCCTTTCTCGCACTCTCGATGTCAGGTTGCGCTAAAACGGGCGCTGTACAAATCATCCTTTTCATAGTCTCGAATGCTTCGGTATGTTCCTGATCCCATCGCCATTTTGCTTTAGGCGAGGTCAAGCTGAACAGGCATGCCGTTGCTTTAGCGAATCCCAGACAAAATTTTCTATAAAAAGAAGTCATCCCCAGGAATGTGCGAAGCTCTTTAGCATTTCCTGGAGCGGGGTACTTAAATATGGATTCGATTTTTTCCGGGCTCATGTGGACACCCTCTGTGTCGATGACATGCCCTAAAAAGGTCACTTGCTTTTGAAGAAGTACGCATTTTCTAGCTTTGAGGCGCAGGTTAGCATTCCTGATTCGCTGGCATACTTCCCGTAGAAGCTCCAGATGACGTTCCCTAGTCGACGTACAAATCATTATATCATCGATATAACAAAAGACTTCTTTTCCTAGAAGGCCGTGAAGTACGGTGTCCATAAGCCTCTGGAAAACCGCAGGGCTCGTACTCAACCCGAACGGCGTAACGCAGAACTCGAACAATCCCTCAGGGGTTGTAAAGGCTGATTTTTCTTTCGTCTGTGCTGATAACGGTATTTGCCAGTACCCACTACAGAGGTCCAACGTCGAAAAGTACTGCTAT
This sequence comes from Ancylostoma caninum, assembly GCA_037903475.1. Classification (NCBI taxonomy): domain Eukaryota; kingdom Metazoa; phylum Nematoda; class Chromadorea; order Rhabditida; family Ancylostomatidae; genus Ancylostoma; species Ancylostoma caninum. The sequence goes on from JBAJFG010000101.1 coordinate 99,153, forward strand.
CCCGCCATACTCTGCAGGACTGCATCGATAGTGGGTAGGGGGTAAGAATCCAGCTTTATTCTTTTATTGAGTTCCCGATAGTCAACACAAAGACGAAGAGTACCATCTTTCTTCTCCACCAATACTATTGGGAATGCCCAGCTTGACTGACTCCTCTCTATGATGTTTCGGTCCAGTAAGTCCTCCAATAGTTCCTTCAGTTTCTGCCGCACTCCTAGAGGTACAGGGCGCGTTTTCATCTTGATAGGCTCACTGTTACCCGTGTCTATAGTCATTTCCACTAAGTCGGTACGAGTCAGCTCATTATCAGCTATAGCAAAACTATCTTGGAATTCTCTGAGTAGGTTGGCTAGGTCTTCCTCTACTTGCTCTGATTTCATGTTTTCCGAAATCTGTCGCAGTAGCGTTTTCGACCTTTCTTCAGCCGTTAGGTTTTCGTTCTCTTTCGTCAACATCAATGGGCCCAAGTCTTCCCAATTTTCCTTCCATTTCTCAGTTCCCCAGTGTCCAACACTTTCTCCCTTTTCAAGCAATAGGGGCTCATCTTGGGTGTTCGTCACTGGAAGAACTGTCCCACTGTGGCTAATTTTGAAGACTCCTGCAGGAATGCCTTGCTTCGACGGCCACAAGACTACTTCTGCTCCGTCTTCAATTGAGTCGCATTGCACCGGTAGGAGTACAGATTGATGTGGCGGTATGTATGTCCTTTGGGTCACCCTTACCTCACCCATCTGGATAGGCTCTTTTTTCGTTTTCATTTCGTCTTTCATGAGCGAAAGTCGAACACCGAGACCTGGTAAAGCGTTGGTTCCGAGAAGAATCTCTTCCTCATCGCTTTTCGCCACATGGAATGCTACGACACCAGGTTTACCTCCCTCTAACTCAACTTCTATTCGAACTGCCCCAATAAATTTCATCCGATTGTTCGAGGCATCGAATACTGGTTGTATTTCTTCCTTGGGAATTGCTTCAAGAGAATCGATGTCGAAGCCTCTCTGGTGGGCCCGTATTAACACACCTAGAGGGATAATGCTGATCATCGATCCTGTATCTACCAATGCTGGTCCTGATCCCCCAAGTAGTTTTACTTTTGATACTACTCGGCTTCCTACTAGGTCTCTGCACTCACTCCTAATTTCCTTCACTGCTAGGCCTAAGCTCTGGGGACTTCTTACCATCTCGGATATGTAGGTACCCCTTTTTGGCTTGGACTGGTCTGAGCCATGTCCGTTTCCATTGCATTTGTTAACCTGTGGGAGCTCTTGATCTAGTCTTTCCTGCCTCCCTTCCCTTACCGTGTTAACCTTCGGTTGCCGCAATGGACATTCTTTACCAATGTGTCCGTATCTGCTACAGTTGTAGCACTTGCGGTTCTCTGAACCTTTCTCTGAACCTGAGTTTCTTAGTCCACTTACTGTTTGTTGCGCTCTACCTAGGGTATTAGCTGGGGTCTGCCGCTGGTGGCCACTTCCCAAGCGGTGTGATTCATCTGCCCTAGCCGTTCCGGTTTGGTCTGGGTAGGTTACTTGCCCATAGGCTTCAGCTCGCGCCCTCCATGGTGCTCTACTGGGCGATTTCCTAATGCCATATATCGCTTTTGAGTTCTCAATACTTATGGCTAATTCTTTGATTTCCTCATACGCGTTAGCTGGATCTACCTTATGCAGTGCACTTATAAGCTGGACATGTTCCGGCCACTGTCTTAGATTATCCAGTAAAATTTGGGCACATTCCATACTTCGCTCCGAAATACTGCACCCTGGATTGGCTTGCCTAGCTAGTTTCTCTAGGGTTACGCAGAAATCAGACACTTCCTGGTTGGGTCGCATCTGAAGATTTCTTAGCTCGGTCAGCGCTCTCATCCTACTAGCAGTTGAGTCGTTTGCCAAAAGTCTTCCCAACTCCCTTGTAACCGCGTCGAACCCTTGTCTCTTAACGACGGTTGGTAGGGCTTGGAAGATGCTCTTAGCTCGACCACGTAGGTGGTCGTCACCTAGTATCTCTATCAATGTCTCTTCGCATCTAATTATCCCATCGTACTTCCTATGAAACCGCCTTAGAAATTCTTTCCAGTTTTCGTTCTTGGACCCTCCGAATGTCCCTGGGTCAGCGCATGCCATTGATTGTAATAGGATAGGAACTGACCCTGATCCGTGGCTGTTATCGCGGTTTCTTCCAATGCTTCCGAGCGCGGCGTTGAGACCTGCGCAAATCGCGCTTCAGTCGACATTCGAGTTCTCGTCTGAAATCGTACACTTCTGGTAGAGTCTCCTATACCTTGACCCATCCTGGGGTAAGACTCACCAATTCCTTGGTCCTGTTGATCTCTCTCCAACTGCTCCTGCATTTGTCCAATGCCTTCTCGGAGCTGAAAAGGATGCTTGTTGAGTAGCTCACACAGATCATTAACAAGCTCTCCATCTCTCTCGATCGTGCTTACATAATCTCTCCAATCCTCCACTGAGTTAATACCCCTTTGCTCTAAAACTGTGTGCAGCTCACCACTAAGGATACTGCACCTTTGGGTATTTCTTCCTAGGTTTTCCAATTTCTCACAAGCCCGCTTAAGATCAGGCTTCAATACTTCATCTATGCACTCTCTAGCTCTCACTGAGATGCGTGCACTTCTCAAAGACTCATCTATCCTCGTTATAGTTGTCTCGATATCCGTCACCACACTCTTTATTTCGTCCCCCATTCCTACGAAAGGAAAACTGGAGTTCTGGCTAACCTCTTCATTTTCTTCACTAACATGGGCGGCAGGTTCTAGCTCCATCTGCTCAGCCATTTTTCTGAAATAGCACACTAAGTGCAAGGCAGTAAGGTACAAACTTTCGACACTAACGAGGCTCCACGACCGATAAGGACTTCCTCGATTTAAGGTCTTTGTACCTTTTCCTCCCTCTTCCTTTCTTCAGTTCTTACCCTTTCTTCGAGGTAAGTATCAATCTTCCTTGAAAATCGGGGTACCCTTTCTTCGAGGTAGCCCTTATCGAAAAAAAAAACCACACGCGGAAAAGTGATTTTAGGCAGCTATCCGGTCACTCGAATCAGATTGGCTCCGCCCCCATGTACCGAGCGTCCGGTTTCTTCGAGCGACTGGACAGTTAACGAATAAAATCTTTATTAAAACAAGAAATTTATTGTGATGGGTAAAATAAAGTGGCGGGGTCTTCTGGGCTTCTGGCGGGGTTGGCGACAGTGGAGTTGGCATGTGGTGGTGGTGGCGTCGTCCGCGAGTCGACGTGGGCGATGGGCGACGGATGGCGGCGGGCGCCGATGGTGAAGGGCGGCGGATGAGGGTGAAGAAGAAGATGATATGGGAGGTCTTCAGACCCCTTTTATAGGCGGTTATTGGCGGGATACTGCCTCCTTCCCTGATCTACTTCCGGTCGCGCGCGCTTGGCCGGCGTGATCGGTTCACTTCCGGGCGCTCTTCCGGACAAAGAAACTCATGTTTGTACAGAAGGGGACAATGAAATGGTTACGGTTTCCTTTAATACCCGTCTATATTCATTTCGAGAGGTTGTCTACGATTTTGCCCCTTTTTTGGAATTCCTTCGACATTCATCCCAGACTTCGAACGAGGAATTTTTACCGCTTCAGAAGTCCTCAGCAGTGTACGCGATTTCATGACTCTTCATGCATCATTCACTGGGTTTAAATCACTAGATTTCGACTGTGAACCACATCTGGTGTGGTCTTTTCGTGACGAAGACAGAAAGTTCCTATACGCTGAATTACTGTGTATTTCCAGATGTAGTGATTGGAGAAGCATTGCAGTGAAAGGTCTACATTAACTTGTCAAAATGCCGTAGGTACCCGGCAAAATGGGGTGATGCAGCGGAAGTATGTAGTAGGAACTCTGTTCGAGAATTTCTTGTCACCCCGTAACAGTATTGATGGGTTTTCCCGTGTGAGGATGCTTGGCGTCGCCTTTCTACTCTCTTCTACAGCTGAGTCTCACGTTCTTTTGAAGAAATTTGCAGCTGCATAAAAACTCTGCATGCTAACATGCACCATGGTTGAGTACGCAATTATATTCTTCGAAAATGATGTAACGATCACACCTAATGTTAGTCTTCGTTTGAAATACTGCACAGTGGCATGTGGATTTATTTATGAGATCGGTCCTCAAGTCTTTTCAGAGATCTCGTTAATTGTGCGCTAAGAAGATCCAACTATACGGATATATGTTGTGCTCCTTATTCAACAGATATACTCAAGAAACAACCATTGATAAATTTTCAAATTTCAAGACATCTATTTCAGTGGCTAGCAAAGGCTGGATGCTACAAAAAAATGTGAAATTGCTGTTGACCGTGAGCATAACCATTGTCTTCAGGACTGCGAACATTCCCGGAAGTGTATGGAAATCCTAGCTCGTCGTCTTGACGAGCTGAACGACGTGAGCACTTTTTCCTTCTTGTTTGACCATTTCTTCATTTATTTATCTTTGAAATGCGGAGTCCTGAAAAGAAGAATAGAAAAATGTGAAGCACTGGGCATTGACGAGATCCAAACTTCTAGCAAGTCTGTGCATGACTGTGAAGCACGTCACCCTAGGCATAATGCAATATACATACATGCAACCGGATTGAATAATTATTCGGTTATTCGGATCAAATCATTCGAAAGTTCGAATATTCGAAGTTTTTGTTTTTCGAATATATTCGAAATTCGAAAATTCGAAACCCCCATTATTCGAGTGCGTTACCCGAATATCCGATATTCTAGTCACATGGAATGGCCCAGAGACGTTTGCTGGCCTAGTTTTGTATCAAGAAAAGGCGTCCTATATTCGTGTACAGAGTAGTACCATGGCGATTTCTTTTCGGGCTAACAGCATGCAACGTCTTCATCCATAGCGCTCTCATGGAAGAGTTTGAAGAGAATTATTATTTATTTATTTTCTACGCCAAAGGCCACCATACATTCAGCTAAGGTAAATAGTGTGGCAATGAATAACGAACAAGGAAAAATTGTGCGTAAATTAAATAAGTGAGGGCAAAAGAAACAAAAACTGAGCATCAACTGGGATCAAGCCTTGTGAAATCAACTGGGATCCTACTTACTCCTTGTTGATGAGAGATGAAAGACAATAGAAACCTATGGCAGGTGGGGCAGTGTAGGTAGCTGGACTGAAAGCCGTAGCAGTGCCTTTGAAAGCAGAAGAGCTCCGGTGCCACCACTCACATCAACCAGCAAGATGCCCTCATTCAGAAGTTGAGTCATAGGAGCAACACCGGAAGTTCGACGAGCGGGTATACTGGTTAACTCCGCTCATCCGGTGTGCCGAGTGTACGCAACTCTGCACTTCTAGCTATAGGGCACAGGGAGGTGAGAAAAGGAAGAACACTCAACCCCTGCCACTTAATAGAATCTCTCTAAGGAGTAGCCTCAAATGAGGAATTGCAAAGAAAAACGGCCAGATCCTCGTCATAGAAACAAGATACACAACATATTAGGTGTTGACAAAAGTCCTTGCGCTTTCTTTCAACCGTAATTTCTCCCATCCCGTTGCTATTCCTTCACAAAGCGCTTACAATCATCTGAGAGCTCTTTCCTTTTCTTGTAATTCTGTCATCATGAGGTTTCCCCAAAATGTTAATTTACTGAGTCATCACGCTTAGGAAGGAAAATGCTAATTTGAAGAAAGACATAATTTTCTCTCTGTATTCAATAGGGGCCGAAAAGCGTCCAATGCAGCGCAGAGTTCTCGGAATACCAACAGAGTTCTCGGAATGCAGCTTTGATGGTGGTGGCTATGTGGCTCCAGAGGTTATCAGCGGTAGAATTTTTGAGCCAACCCGATTGGATTTCTTCGATTGGATGGTTAAATTACTCCATTTGAATACTGAGTTTGAAAAATGCTGTCTTCTCAAGTTATTCCCACGCTTTAACGGCAGAAATTTGGCTCACCGTGATGGCTGACATTCTCGAGACAAAAGATGTCTTTTCCTCTAAGTTATGAGGAAGCCGATGAGTGACTACTACAAGCAGAACTCGCATAAGTAGCTTCAAAAGCTTTGCAGGTGTCGATAGAGCTGTTTTTCATGGACTCAATACTCCATCTCGCAGTGCCGAACCTCAATCAAATTGTTCAAAAAAAAAAGAAAAGAAAAAAAAAAGAATCGGTTGTGACACGCTTGTAGAGCAAGAGTAGCGCAGAGTAGCGTTTTCAAATCGTTATGAATTATAGCCAAAAGGTGAAAAGAAGTAGTGGGGGCGTCGATGGGAGTGCGTCTTTCGCGGACACTCCAAGGGTGCCGTACAGCCGCGTCGTCCGCGCTGGAGTCACCGTCTTAGTGGCAAATCAGGGTAAACATGATAGTTTTTCACATTTGATGCTATCAAGGAATCTGAGCCGCGTGGTTCCCGAGTCCACGAAAAACGCACCGCCATCGATGGGCAACACCCACTGCTTTGCTTTTGCTTTTATTGATACTCATGTTTTTCCCAATTCTTAATTATTTATTCACTTTTTCAATTCATTTGCTTGCATTGTTTGAAATCACTTGAAATTTTGGTTCTCAGATTGATCCCTTAGGATTTGTTGATGTTTTCTTGCTAGTTTTTTTTTGCGACAATAAATTTGACGTTGGCAACAAGGTGGGTTCTGGATTGCTAAAGTCTCGAGTCTATTTAACATTTCAGTCTAGGACCTTCACTCGAATGTTTCATTCGAATAATTATTCGGGACTCGAATACTCGAAATTTCCGTTTTTCGAATATATGCGAAATCCGAATATTCGACAAAGTCCGTTTTCGAATATATTCGATCATTCGAATATTCGAAATTTTTCCAAAAATGTGCAAATATACTATGCAAGTTTGGGATTCTTTCATAAACTCCAATAATTGCATAATATTCCTAGGGCAGAAGCGACACGTTCAGGAACCCCTTGTTAGGTAAAGCTTCAGATCAGCTATTTTTTTTGTTTCAATCTCTTAGGTGGGCCTCATGTGCTTACCCTTTCAATGGTCTAAGCTTATTGTTGATGCCTCTATAAAAATGAAGATTATAACAACTTCATCGAAGGACGTTGCTACAGTGGAAAAGAAATGAAGAGAGCGACATACGTCTACTTAACACCTTGTTATGGAAAGCTACGTAACTGCTAACGTCGTCAGGAAAAGAGAAAATGCAGCTTCGGATACATAACCTCGACGCAGCTACCATTTCCGTTCTCTTAGTGACGAAAATTTCTTATCATGGGCGTTGATCATATGCACAACGCGTATTTGTTAGTTCAAAAAAGTGAAAAAAAACAGACCTATAGTACTACATGTGCTAAGAATTCTAGTATGCATGGTAAAGCAAGTTTTATGTCTGTTTTCACAAATACGTTTTGCATTTTATGACAGGCAACAGACATCTTTTATAGCCTCTTCTGAAGTGAAAGAAAAAAAAATGAGCAGCCAAACCTATGCAGACAGCTATGCTTTTGAACCGACACAAGAACTGGAAAATTTGTTTGTTTAGTGGGCTTTCACGATTCAAGTTCAGGAAATCCGCTATTGCTTACGTTGACATCTGCTCGCGAGACCTCCTATCCGCGCAGGTTTCACTTCTTACAATCACCCCAACCTCATAAATGTCTCCTTGTTGCATCTCTCGAGACATTCTCGGTCTAAATAATTCCATATACGTTTGATAGGGTTAGGGCATCAGCAATGCCTGCAAATGACTGCTTTCGAATCCTTTCACCACCAGTCGGCCTTTATTTATACCCTAGCCTTTAGGCAATAAATTATAGGTTGGTGCAGAAGTTTTGTCAGTTTTTTTTTCAGAAGTCTACAATTCTCCCTAAATGATACAACATGATAACGCGCTCAAAGAGCAAATCCTCCCTTTTTGTTGTAGGTGTTAATGGTGTCCATAGCTAGGAGCCAGCAGCTAAGAGCTGAGAAATACCCCAAAAACTCATATGCATCGCATCTTCAAATTTTCCGTTTTCACGTGATTTTCCAATCAGACGACGAGCAATTTGTTCGAAACAACTTAGTTGTATTTTATCTAGAAGTCACTATCAATTCCGCTTTCGAGCTCTGGCTAGACGGTTTCCGTTTTGAACAAACCCAGAAGGCATTTTTTGAAGCATTCGTTCCGATTTTTCTGGAATCCTTGCTAGACGATTCAATCTCTGCTGCTACTTCAAAGTAGTACACTAAGCACTATCTAATCTGTCATTTGGTCGAAAAGTCGAAGAAGCTTGACTAGAAAAACGGCCAAGATGACTGAAGGGTAATTTTCTGCACCAACAAAATCCGCCTCCAGGACCTGTCCTGAATTTCAGTAACTTTTACGGTTCCCGAGATTCGAACGAAGAGCGCCGTGGACGCACTCTTGAACTGAGTAGTTGTCTCTACTTGGCATAGATATTATTAGGTTGTAACATAAGTTTCCGCTGTTTTAAAATTTTCGTTGACAAAGTTTCATGAAACATCATATGGCGACAGGCACCAATCGAAGTATGGACCACAACAGTCGCTAGTCTTTTGCTGTTTTTATAGCAGGAGCTCTACTCCCCCGCTTCAAAAATCCGTGGACCGCGAGGCAAAGTGAGTCGGGCAATGCTAATGGTAATTGACTTTGGCAAATCGGTTCTCGCTCAATAGACATCGTTGTGATCTAATAACCAGCGCATGGTTAGAGCAAGATTTATGCTGCATAATGCGCGCTTAAAAGTTTCTGTGCGAGCTCTTCGCCTTTCCAGAGAGTTCGACTAACAGAATTAAGGCGCCTGTGTAGCAGAATGGTGTGATTTCCACAGAACACATGGAATGTGTCCCAAATTTCCACCGACTAGTGTTCGTAAACGCTTGATGTTTGTAATCACAGTGGAAGGAATGCCACCTCAATTTGCTTCAACTCCAGTGAGAAAAACTGCATAATCAAAATTTTGCGTTACCAAGTTCGGTGCCTGTGCCTGAGACCGCTCAACAATAAAATGAGAAGAGAAAGTACCATGAGGAATAGGAACAGCCTCGAAATTACTCCACCTGAACTTGGTTAGTCTCATGCAAAGTTATGATAATATTATTCGTGCAATTTTAGTTATATAATTTGCATTCTTGATTGGTTCACTCCGAAGTTAATTACATTTTCAAAATGAGACGAAAAAATAGATCTCACATTCCCGAACGTTCGCGGGATTATGCGCTTTAAGCAACATCTAGACATGTTCGAAATCTAATCGGTATCCATTTGTTACAAGCTTTTAAAATTACTTATACGAAAACAGCGGGAACTTACGTTAAAACCTAATACATACAAGATGATCCATATATACGGTAACAAGAATTGTTTTGCTTCCAAAGAAGCATGTTCTGCCTTGAACTCACGTTTAGTTAGGAGGCCGTCTCCGGACGTATTGCCAGGACAATGCGCAGGAACTTAGGTCTCGTCTGGTTCAGAACTGAGGAAGCAATAAATTTTGAGACCCACTGGTTTTGCCGAGTGACAACGCAATTGCACAGAATTCAGACTAATGTATGAGTAGGTTTCCACGGTAGCTGAGACACATGCTCGCTTAAAAACCCTCAGGAGTTGGGAGTCTCCAAAAAGGAATTTCAAAAATATGTAGGAATTGAATTCTGTCCAACCACTTGCCCGCCGAGGCCTGCGAGTTCGTTTGTTGTCTCAGGGTCTGATTCCTAGCAGATGGAGGATGTTTCAAGATGTTTTCTTGTGTTATATTCATTTGGAGTTAGTGAACGTAAATCATGTGATAGTGCTCCAAATTGGTTCAAGAACCCTTTTCTGATTGCCTTTTTCTTTGTTACCGTATTTTTGGCTCACACTTTATAATAGTACCACTTGTCAAGACCGTAATTCGGTGAAGTCGTGGAAAAAATAAAGTCGACGAAAAAAAAAAACAGACGAAACATCTGCACCAACCTAATAGAAACTCTATCTCCCTGCTAGTGATGAACACAGTCCTGCACAGCAATATGAGCTGTCTCCTAACTAACTTCTTTCTAATACGGCTACCACTCCAAAGATGACCCCGATTTGAAAAAGTCAACAGAGGGAAAATTACGTCCGTGTGAATGCACGTCCTCGACGACGTATCGCCTGTTTATGCAGCAGAAACCCTCGCCGGGAGTTCCATTCTCCAGCATGACATCGATTCAAAACGTCGCGTGGGTATAAACAGAAAACATGACGGATTGACGAAACTAACAGCTCAGGCGTTAATCCGAGCAACATCCGGGAGGGAGGAAGGGGTGAACTGGACCCTCTTTGTTTCAACCCTTTTGTTGTCTCTGTGTACTCATGTGTCAATGACATCTTTGCTTGAAGGATAATCAATCTCGTTCGTGTGTTGCCACGCACTCGACTTCATCTAATATTCGTAGAGGCAGCGACTGCGTATCTACCCTATACAAAGATACTACCAAGTTGTCAACCCCAGATGGACGGATGGTTTGGTCGGCAGGGGCGAAGATCGAACCAAACCACGTGTGCGTCGTAGCGCTCCTCTCACCACTGCGCCACACGCTCCCTCATCTTTACTCACATAGTATTTATTCGATCTAATTCACAGAACTTTCGCCAAAAATTGCATACCTATGCGACAAGCATGATTTTCACACACGAAAGTGTTAGTTTTTGCAGACCAATATGAAAATTGGAACATCGGATCTACATTCAACGAACAAATTTCACAATGATGTACTAGAGTTTGAGAAAAAAAAGTAGATCTAGATCTTCTTCCACGTATTTGTTCATGCTAGGCTCTCATCCTCGTTAACGTCATCTATGATTTCTTTTCCAGGAAGTGAAGAGGTACCGCGACTTCCTGAGTCATGAGAAATCGCGACGAGATCCGGCACTCTACAAGACAAATAACGTTGACCGGCCGAGCGCATATAACGAAAACATATGTGGGACGATGAGCAGCTTGACTTCACAGCTCACGCTCGTAAGTGCTATCGAATTTTCAAGAGCACATAGTATTTCATATTACTAGGTAAAATGTGGTTCGAATTCAAATGCAAAGAAATGAGTGATTATTTTATTATTTATTATTATTAGGTTGTAACATAAGTTTCCGCTGTTTTGAAATTCTCAACAAAAATGTTTTACAAAAAATGAAATAGCAGTAGGTATCAAGCCATGTATGCACCACAACAGTCGCTGGTCTTTTGCCGTTTTCACAGCAGGAGCTAGACTACGCTGCTCCTGAAATCCGTGAAATGGAAAGGAATCGAGTCGGGCAGTGCTGGAGGTCACTGACTTTGGCAAATTGGTTCTTGCAAAGTAGACATTCTTGCGATCTGCTAATCGGCGCTGTGTTAGAGCCATATTAGTGCTACATAATGCGCAGTTAAAAATTCCTTTTTGTGCTTTTTGCGTTTACGGAGAGCTCGACCAACAAAGTGAAGGCATCCTCATACAGCGTGGAAATTGGTGTGATTCCCACGGTGCGCTTGGAACTTGTCCCAAAATTATACCAATTAGTGTGCGCAAACGGTGATGTTCATAGTCACAGTGGAAGAAATCCCACTTCAATTCGCCCAAACTCCAGAGAGAAAAACGGCGTAATCAAAATTTTGGGTTACCAAGTGTGGTGCCCTATGCTCACGACCGTTAGACAATAGAATGGGAAGAAAAATTACCACGGAAAATAAGAATGGCCTCGAGATTACTTCAGCCCAATTTCCTTACCCTCAAGCAACGTTACGGTAAAATTACTGTTTGTGCAAGTGCAGTTACCGAATCCGCATTCTTGAAGGGTTCATTCAGAAGTTAATTACATTTTCAGAACAAGACGGAGAAGTGTGGTTCACATTATATAATTTTCGCGAGATCATGGGCTTTAAAACGGCGCGTGGACATGGGCAAAGTCTGATTGAGAATCATCTATTACAGGCGTTCAAGAATCCCTATGCGAAAACAGCGGAAACTTATCTTACAACGTAATATTTCACTACTTAGTTGTCAGATGTCCTGGTAGAAATGAGTTGTCACACCTTCGTCTGTATGTTCATGCTCTGTTGAAAAGGAAAATAAGGCCTAATTTTAACCGCAAATGAGTGTGCGTTCACAAAAGGGGTGGTTGCGAAGATCGGTCCATTCATTTCCTCAACGCTGTTGGCGCGCTCATGACAAACACGACAGAAAATAAGAGGTGGGGATGACAGCACAGAAGGTTACAAGCTAGTTCTACCGTTGATCTGCGAGACAACCGATTTTCTGCGAAATTTTTTGACAAACCGATACAATTCTACTGATGTCCTTTGATAGCAAGGAGTTGGCTATCAGAAAGTCTTGAAAAATCGTTCAGTTTTGCGGGTACTTGTTTGAATCAGAGAAATTAGGGTACAAATATTCTTTGGAGCAGCTTCCTTGCTGGATACTGGAGGAGTAACGCGGAAATCCCCACTTCAAAAATGTGCATAATTTGAAGTTCATCCGTGAAAGTAATTAACCTCTGCATGTGATTTCCTTGTAAGGTTGTAGATCCGGATGAAACAAAGCTTCTTGAAGATCCGTTCAACAAACAATTTGGTTTCTTTAATGAAACTTATTGAACCAAATTAGTGAACTCGACCTGGGATATCAAACAGCCAAAGTTTTTACACGGATATTCTTTGAAGGCCGTGCCACAAAGACAGCAACAAAAGTGGCCTCTGCTGTGCCAAACACGTGGGTGTTTTTTACAGCGGAATGCCCCAAGGAAACAGGCTCCAGATTATGATTAAAGAAAAAGGCTGCAACCACGCCACATCTACATAAGCTTGCCTCGCTAGGTTTCCTTCAGTTCCCCCAGGTGGTAAGGTCTCTAAAGAGAATGTTTTGCCTGATTGCAAAGGGGAAGGAAGAACTGGGTAAGCTTCAAGAGAGATCAGTTTCGAGGACCTTGCAAAATGTAAAGAACGGAGAAAGATAAATCTTTTAGAAGTGGTACATTGAAAGAAGAATTTTTCGAAGACCACGAAACCGTGAGGATGTTAAACTAACGGCCATATCGTTAAGCATGAAATGCCCAGTTCAGGTTAAAGAGGACCGAGTATGACACATCCAACACGAAGAGTTGCCATGAATCAAATGTGACGCTGCACTGTCGGCGTAATCATCTCAGCAATAGCTTCTTTGCGCCAACAACTCAAAAGCCTGCAGAGCAAGAGAATCTGAAAAGTAAGGATGGATTTAGAGATAAGGTAGATAAGGCTTCTGCAGCGATCTCAACATTTTCCGAAACAACAGCATCATTTGCGGGAAAATGAGAAACTCATGTTAATAGCTTAAGGATAGCTTTTTGGCGTAAACTTTCCGTTGGAGATTCATTTATTAGGCCACATTATTTTGACGAGGTGTTCTGAATAGTTCAGTATCGTTTGAATAGCAACGTGAAGCTTCGTTGCTCATGAGGGTTGGGGTCTGATCTCTTCGGTTGCGGATTTCAGTCCTTCAGTACCCGGTTAAATTACCAAGCCTGCTTTGCACAGTCTTGCCACTTGAAAGAAACCTACCGAGCCATCAGTGTATGTTCGGCGTACTTATTTGCCACATGTCCAAAACACTCTGCTGATATTTGAAACCATTTCTGCTGTGCTGGCTCGGGAACGGGATGCTTACTCTAAAATTATACGACTTTCAGCTCTACTACCGTTTCACACGAGTGGCTCTCGAGCAAAAATTCCAAAATTGGTCAGGGAACTGACCATGAAAGTAGGTGGTGTGCCATTACAGTAGAAGAAAACTTGGATGCAAGGAAATCAATCCTCGAAGATATCAGCTGTCACACCCGTTGCTCGAAAAAAAGAAACATCTCGTATTTGACGACCTTTTGAATGCTATTTTATACCTAAGTTTTAATTGCTCTAGTCGGTCCTCCCTGTGTATTTGTAATAAAATGTGGGGAACCAAGCACACGCAGTTATCGAAGAAGAATGGAAAAGTTGGGGACCTTTAATGATCCTCCGTTTTCTCAAAATTTCAATATTTTGTACTTATACAAAATAAAATTCCTGGAAAGTGATTTTCGGTTGTAAATGTTTTTTGGTCGTAAGCAACGTGGTGCCTGCGGCAGAACTTCAACTCGAATACTCTTCAGCGGTGATGCGTTAACGCCGCGGTTAGACCGACCTGTTACAGTTAGCTCACAACATTGACAAATGTGAAATTCCCTAATGAATGAAAACCCTCTAATCTGATGGCTCATTATTACTCATTGGTGTCGGTGAAAAGTATTCGTAGGGCATGTTTCCATATAGTGCTCATGCATGCGGTCTCCTCGATTTTAATCGAAGACAGAATTCTCGTAGAGCCGCTAGGATTTCTCCTGACTCGGTCAGAAGATTGCGAGGTACCCAGCCAAAAGAGGATGTTCAAGCAATTATCAGGTCCTTCTCAAGTACTTCAGAGTTGCTTTGAAATTCTTGCCATCGTCTACATACCAGCAATATTGCGGTGGATCTGACCTAAGAAGAGAAGCGAATTCAGAAAGAAGGAATTCCTATAGTTCGCAAGGAGCCTCAGCAACGCGCAATTCTGCCTATACTGTTGACCTTATATTCTTCTATTTTTACTCCAGCAATAACAAGTGAAGCCTCTGCCGATTCAGAATAAAATGAGGAGTCATCTGCTACAGCACATAACATATTACCTTATAACAAATTTTTTTCCTTTGGGACCAATGATAATATTTATTATTCTTAACAATAGTGGTATCCTCATAGTTCCATATACCGGCTTCATTTCATTAATGAACTCAGTCAAGTTAAATACGCTGTTAGGGTCTTGTTTTTGACCTTGAACGAACTGGGAGGATGCTCAATAAGGGAATAACATAACAGTCAGAAATTTCAGGAATGGTCAGAGAAACTGCGCTCTATTCATAGCGGACTACAAACACCTCCACCGTCAGCACCCAGTTCACGTAGTTCAGATCGGAACTGAAATTTAGTTTCCTTACATACAATTTTGTGCCATTCATTTCGCGTGAAGTTTTCAAGTCATGTAAGTAGATGATCGCCAAACTCCTCTTGATTCGTCTTTTTACGCAAATGTAATAAATATTTCTATGGAAGGATGTTTTAACATTTTCGATATGCATTCCATGTCCTGTGTTCTGCCCTGAAAATAAATATTGCAAAAGACTACTATCGTACTCGAAACTTCTACCTTATCAAAAAGGTCCTCTAAGAAGGATGTTAACAAAGACAAAATATTTACCAATTTCTGTAGCGGAAGGAGTTCACGAGTTCCGGATATACTACGTCATCACTTCCTTCCAGTCTTGGTTAGCCCATTAACTATGCAATATGCTGGATTCCTTCCTTCGTTAATCTGGATGTATTTGAACTAGTAGGCATTTTTGCACAGTTGGATAAAGTCTTGTACGAAATACAATTTGAATGAGAGCTTGAGTTTTTGACAGAGAACTGAGCCGGTGAATGGTTGTTGAGTAAAAGGAAATTAAGTATTTGATTTGAAATGTGTCCCAAGCAGCAGAGCCCGCAGCTGTGGACGAGCAGTTCAGAAAACTTTTTTTGGAAATGTCATGAAAGATCTACACGGAATGTCAGCTATTCACTACGATACTCTCGAGATAATTAATCTTGTACAGGTGATCGTTAACAGTCTCAATGGAATGTCAAATGTTGCGTGGGAGTTCTATTAGATGCGCTTTTTTTAAAGGAGGTCAACTTGCTTTCCGGATTTAAACCTCACAAAGATGACCAGTTTGTGATTTTTATCCCTCACCCATACTTTAACTTCAGTAGTAAACCATGCTGCTCCTTCGACTTTGAGAGCGCATAAAGAACCCAACCTCGTCCCGGCCTAAAAACGTTTTGGAAGTCAACTTATGTCGTGAAAATCGAGTGAAGTATTTCCAAAAATCTCTGAACCAGACGCGAACATCCAAGAAAATAGTTAGTTGCCTGACAGTTGCATTGCGATTGATCGACGAAGTGCTTAAGATGGACGTCTTACTTTGTCACCGCCTCCACTCTTCGCTGAAGTGTTTTCCTCACAACCCGTAACTTTCCGTTCCATCTTTCCTTTCTCGGAGCACGGCACCTGGCGTCGGGCCAGGTTTCGACCACCACCACCACAACAGTTCGAGGGTTTAGATAGAACTAAGACCCTTAAATCAGTTCAACCCGCTAGCTTTGATATCACGTTTGGGGCTTCATGTTTGTTCTCGTTCAAGGTGAGACCGCCGCCGTGCTCACTCGCTAACATTTCGAGTGGATGTTCGCAAGCCGCCTATTTTGTGCTCGGACGCTATCTCAAGTCCACTCCGCTACCTAGCCATACTAAAATTAGTTTCGCTCTCCTCTCTCAGTTTACGCTTAACGAACTAACTGATCCACGATGTACATGCTGGTCTCAACGCGCCGCAATTATTACGGGCAGTTACTCTGAAAAACTGATAGGGCGGTGGATAATTATCGAGTGTCTTTTCATACAATTTTTCCCTCGTCAAAATTGGGGTTCTATATTTGTCCCATTTATTGATTTAATTTGAATATTTCAGGCATGTCGTTATAAAAATATCTACAACAGTGAGAAATAACTCTGAATCGAACAATAATGTATGCACATGAACGCTACCCGTGACGCATTTTGTATACCTGAGTGATACATGACTGCATGTCTTTCTCGTGTATGTCTTTCGAATATCAATATGTTCTACGACCTCGAGAAAGTACGTACACTGATGTAGTCGCCCCATAGCAATTTTTCTGGAAATGATACAATAAATCAACTTCAACATCGATTTGCGTAGGCTGCAAATTTAGTAGACATTTTCTTATGTAATCCAAATAGGTATCATGGGGATCGATGTTGAAATCCAATTCCCGTTCTTCTGTCGAAAGTTTGGCTGAGATCGCGAAACACCCATTATGCGATGTTTCTTTTGAGACGTTGTAGAGCATGTTGTAACGAAAAAGAATTTGATTATCTGTTTTGTTGGGTGAATGTGAGAGCGTATCCCTATAAAGAAGAAGCGTACACAGCTTCAACATAAGAACTAGGAGAGAAATAAGTAGAAAAAAGCTCAGTAGTTATGCGACAACCTACATAGTATTCCTAGACAGTCATATGTGAGTGTAGCAATTCTCGACTAATTCCTTGGTAATTTCCTCCATTGATCTGTGTAGGTCCTGCAGACCTGCATTCCCGTTCACATGCCGAAAATCACTGCTATAGGTATGAAATTATATATTCATCCTCCTTCACAAAAAATATTTTCTCTAAATATTCAAAGATCTGCTTTCTACTTTGTTTTCATTACTACATCCGGATCTATGGAGTTCCAAAAACACGTAGGGTTTATACGATCTGTGGAATCGACAATCGACTTGCAGGACCACTTCTGAGGCGCATTTAGTCGAACGACTTCTTCTTTTGGTGATGTTGAAACTCAAAGAAATTTCCGGCTTTCCACCTGTTTCGGAAAGTGGAAAAGCATCGTGCAAAAGTTTTTGTTGCTGGGGGATTCCTAACACAGAATACGCTTTGGGTATGCGCAAACACTGCTCTTAGTTGTTCCTCGTTCTCTACGGTTTTCTAGCCTTCGAGATTGCAACTTTTATAGCCCTTTTAAGTCTTCCTCGTCATCAACTATAATACATACCGTGTGTTCACAACCAAGCAAGAATTCCCAAAAGGAGCTGTAATTTCCGTATTTACGTAAAGTAATGTTCTTTGCAATGATATGACAGCCCTGCTGGAGAAATTCGCACCAGCTGGCGGTATACGCACATCGAACAGCTACGATACTTTCGTTTCTCATGAAGAGAAAGTAGCATCATTGTCTTGAATGGTCGAATATGACCACAGTATGATATGAAATACTATTACTTTATGATTTATTCTACAGAAATAGAAAAATATTTCCCAACAATCCAGAAATTTAGATCGACAATTGTCCGAGCTTTTACTTCAATGAACAATGTTGGATAGAGAGATGCTCAAGCCAACTGTTTGTTACTGATAGGCAAATATTCCGTCTTAGCCGGAAGAAGACTGTGGCAGATTACTACCCTGTTTATTATTCATTAAAAGAATTGGCGTTGAAATTCAGTGATTGCTTCTTCGCCAAAAATCTTGAATGAGCTAAAATGAAAGTATGAAAGTACAATATGACTTTTTTTAAAATCATACTAATATTAGAGAATATTTCGACGAAAAAAGTTGTAAACGGAAAGACAGATTTTGCAGGGGATAGTGAACACGAAAGACGATGACTCTAAAGAAAGTAAAAGTCGTCCACAACTTCCACTCGAGTCTCTTCGATAGCCACACTCACCTTTCTCGATGTCTGCTTAGGAAGGATAGACATGTGTCCCATGAGTTCTCCCTTCCGATGTCCAGCATGCCATCAAATCGGTGAAGAATTGTGCAGCTCCGGCCCCGGAAAGGATTCGACCAGAGCATCTGAAGAACCTGCCGCCAGTTTTTATCACCACCTTGGCTAGGCGTTGGACGTTCCCCGCTGTACTTGCCGGAGTGCAAGGCACCTAATCAATTGGAGATCAGTATGACCGTGATACTGTGCGAGAAGGGAGGCCCGCGGAACATCAAAAATCGTCTTCCCTTCTGCCAACTGTCAGTGGTCTACAAACTCTTCACGCGAGTGGATCGAAAGGGCACTCGATGAAAGATAGTCGTGCAAGAAAGCAGGCTTTCGAAAAGGATTCGGTGTTATCGAGCACATACTCAGGAACTTGAAAAACCGTGTTGTGCAGCAAAAAACCCATGTTCGTATCAAAAAAACCCATGCTCGTAACGAAAAACCGATGCTCGTAGGAAAAAACATGACATGGGATGTCCAGATGTGCATCGGTTCGGGGCAATGCATGAAGCTGCAACCCAATAACCGATGTTAACTTCATGCACATGAAGTTAACTTCATGCATGACCGGCTTCGGCCATGCATGAGGTTGACGTCATGTAAACTTCACGCCGTGACGTCACGCAACACGTTGTTCGTGTTGTGTCCTGTTAGCAACGTGTTAATTCAGTCCCAGCTATTGATCGATGTGCGTAGTTAGTTATCGATCGACGGCGTTTCTCACTTCTTCCTCACTCTCTTCTCACTGCCGCACCTTTTATCGCTTTCTACTTTCCGTTTAATCTAATGACGAAAGCTAATCAAAAACAGTCAGTACCGCTCACATCTTCGAAGCCGAGCTCAACAAACACTACATATGTTTTTGCTCGCTACTGTATCTTAGGGTTACTAGTATGCGTGTCCCCGCGTGATTTTCGATCCACAGAACTTGTATTTGGCTCCGGTGCGACAGCCCTATTTGAACCCTCTGAGTTTCTATTATTCTAATAGTCTATGTTTCTATTTCTTTCTTCATCTATATTTGAGATGAATGGGGTAGAACAACAAGACGAAGGGACATCGATCGCCGGCCACAGCGCCAGCAGAAGGCGTGACTGCGCGTTGGTCAAACGACGTGCGGATGGTTACGGTGGACTGGGAAGCGCCGCGCCGGCCATAGAGTGGCCTCTTTGCAATGTATCCCTTGTCTTCTTCAGCTCAACATTATTATAATATTTGTCTTTAGCGCAATCAGGTTTTGTTGCTTCCCATCCATTAAAAATTCGGGCAGGCACAAGCGTGATGATGGTAGATGCAAACCGCTCTACGCCCTTCCTCAGCCGCCAGAATGAAAAGAACCAGTGCTCTCTACTATACATGTAAATAGCTACGGTCTTTTAGCTCAGGGAGCGCCTCCGAGTAGACTTCGTGATCAGTTGCGACCGCAGTGGTATAGGCAGGCTGACCGGCATTTTCGATCTATTTTTCCACCTTCTTCTGTAAGTTTTAATGTGTATGTGGTGTGATTCCTTCCATTTTGATGTTCTGAGATGAGATGACTGAACTTCCATTCGCTCATGCGGGATATGTGTGCTAAGTGTTCTGAGTTGAGATGTTCCACTATGTATTTCCCCGTTTTCGACGCCGGTGCACATTTATCACAGCCGTCAGACATTACCTGATTTTATCGTTGACCTTCTACTTATTCCAATATACCGCTGTACTTCTGTACCTAGCCTCTTTGATAAGCACATAATTACTATCCCTGACCAATCTTAGAATATCGTAACGGTCTGGCACAATCTCACAGACACGCTCAGATTCAAGTTCGTTGTTGTTTTGCACTGAATGGTATGTCCGGCTTTGCAAGGGGTTCATTCCCTCCGGCTGTTTAACTCTGTTGATGACAATGGTGAAACTTAGTGCATCCTTTCAAAGTATTCGTTCTTTTAATGATCACCCTAAGTGACCCAGTATTACCCACTCTCACTCTCCAAAAAGCAATTTGTTAAATAAATTGCTTTGAAATCTTTGTCATATTCACGTTCAGCGTGGTGGAGAAGCCCAGTCAAAGTGTTTTTTCACGTCGGTAATCAGTGGTAGAAAAATCGATAAAGTCAATTACTCGGCATTTTCTTCATTTTCTTGAAAAGAGATTGTAATATTTGCGGTGAGAGTATTGAGACACCCAGTAGACAGGCCCTCACTAATCTCTGAGCGAAAGTGAAAAAGCAGATAAAATCAATAAATTGATACTTCATACAAAATTGATGTCATATTCATGTTCAGCGTACTGAGAAACCCCCACAAGTCTTTGGGCAGTTTTGAATCTCCATTTGCCCATGTGGGATATGTGTGCTAAGTTTGGTCCGGATCGATCGACCCCCCACGATTTCTACAAGGAACTTGCATACATACACGCACAGATAGTCTACTTTATATATGTATACAGATATGCAAGGGCTCAGGCATAACATAGAACCGTGATTAGGTAAGCCGTGCAAAACCCGCGGAAAATCCATGTCAACATCATACATGGGCTTGTGCTGTTAAGACACTTTAATTGATGCCAGTCCCGTGGAAATCTGATGTCATCATCGTGCAGGGGTGAGTGTTACGAGATGATGTCAACCGATGTCAATTCCATGCAAATCCCAGGTTAACGTCAGTTTGGATGGCTTGAAGTTGACGAGGGATTACCATCAAGTATACTTAACGGAATCGTGGTGACAAATCGGCGTCAACCACGGTTTTCAGAATTCCCGAGTACACATAGTCGCTAGACTCACAGATGTGTTCCAAGTGTACAGGATGCCCCTCTGTCTCACGCTCATCGATTTGTAGAAGGCCTCAGACTCTATCATGACAGCAACGGTTTTGGAAGCCCTACGCTACAAGGGCACACATAGGCAACACATCAAGAAATTTCAAGAGCTCTACAGAACATCACGATCAGAATTCCGCAATTCTTCACCAATATTACCGTCAACATCAGGAAAGGGGTTTGACAAAGCGCCGAAACTGTGTCACCTAAACTATTCACCATCACTCTCAAGGATGTCATGCGTAGACTAGAATGGGTAAAAAGAGAGTGCAAGTTGGTAGCCGGTGAATTAGGCATCTTCGTTTTACTGATGACATCAACCTTATTCCGCCAACCATAGAAGAGGAACGGATGCGGACTTCGACGACGTGTGTGGAAAGATCGGTCTCCAACTGATTCTGACGGAGACTGTTTTACTGACAAACAGATGGATCCCGGATGCTCCATTCTTGCTCGACGGACCGATCATATTCGAATGCTCCAGCTACGCATATATAGATCGGGAAGTCAGAATGACGAACGACCTTGCTCCAGAGCTGAGCAGGAGGAAGCGAGTGACTTGGGAGTTTGAAAGAGCATCGAGGACGTAATGAAAAAGACGAGACGGAGAACAACAGGCTCCGTGCCCTCCTTTTCAACACAGCTGTTCTCCTTGCTCCAACGTACACCTCAGAAACCTGAGCGTTACGTGAGCAGGACGAGAATGCGGTCAGCGTCGTTGAAAGCTCCATCGAGAAGATGATGCTAAGAATAAACGCCTCAGGCAAGAAAGGGCTGGAATACGGAGTCCTATCCTGTGTCAACAGTCGATGCCGCTTATGCCAACTTAGATAATATCATGTATTGGGTCACATGATGAGTCTTAACGACTACCGCTAGACAAGAGTCGTCAACGACTGAACTCCACAGAGCGTCAAGCACACAACAGGAAGATCACCGACCCAATGGTGGTATTTCTTCACGAAGCCTTCTAAAGAAAGATACAACGCTTCTTGCATCCCTATCCCCCGAACGGACAGAAACCATTGGACAACTCTGACATGGATGCTGGCTCCCACTCGATGTACCCGAAGATCAATGGGCGTAAAGCTGGTGCAGAGTCAAGCCGATAGTGAACTCAAAAAAAAATCAGTTTAACTTCAACAACGAGCCAAGGACGGTATCACGACATCGTATCCACGAAATAAGCCTTTTGCGATCGAGAAGATGAGAAGTCCATTTCGATTGGTGCTCGTTACAGCAGTAGTCATTCTTAGGTGTCGAATAAATTGTACCGTCATGCAGTCGATGTATTGCACCGAGTTTTTCCACTGTTCCTCTGAAAACTTTCCTTTGCGGGGTCATAGGAGGTGCCGATTATGATTATGACAACCCTTTAAATAAAATAAAAATATCAGTATTTATTTCATGACACTATTGGACTAGTCTCGACCAAATATCTCAAAGTCATAGTTTCCGCTCAGACTCACTCCACGGGGGTTACATATCTGATTATAAAAAAAGATTTTTCCACTGGCTACAATACTCATTTTTACCGTAACCATTTTTTGGGGTTGCGGTAGATACAGGCGTAGAGGCGATATTTCGCAGAAACGTTCAAAACATTGCTCAGTAAGGTTACTTCACATGCTGGCGATGAGCACCAACATTATTCCGCAGCACGCTGTCATTTTCTACTCAAAACTGGCATTTCCTTCCGCTTCCTCACATTAGACCCACCAAAAATGGCGACCACAACCATTTAGAAATTTCCTTAAGATACAGTATGTTCAAGTCCACATGCAAGCCCTGAACCTTGAAAAAAAACTTGTTGATCAATCGCACCGGGAGCTCTTTGGCACACTCGTAAAGAATTCAGTTTGCGCCGTAACGCCTGGTTTGTACGCGCATCACTAATTCAATATACACTTTAATAAGGTGATTAAGAAGTCCTGCAACACTCTGTATTCGCGTGTTTGAGAAACCTCGTGTAGCTTTTAACTGCATGACATGCGAGTGGGCAACTGTTAGTCTTGAATAACCATGACATAGGAAGTTTATGAACAGAGGGCACATTCATAGGAACTGTAGAAATCGAGCAGTGTCACCCAAAGAAAACACATCAAACGAGAGAGCGGATGTAACCGCTACAGTATTGCCTCCTTTTTGTACAGTTTGAGCAAAAAATTCTTTCGACGTTTTGGAGACGCTGAGAGAGTGCCAGAATCTAACCCTCCGACACGAAATATAGGGTAGCGGTACAAATGAGTGTTATTTTCCTAACCAGATTTTGGATTTTTCAGCAGAAAAATTTCATCTATAGGGAGCACCTCTCTACCTAGAAATTGCATATGAGAAATTTTCCGCCAGAAAAGTGTTTAGGAGTGCTTTGCAGGTACAAGACAAAGGGTTTTGGCAGCTTTTCCAGGCTCTGGTAGCCTGACTCACGGGGATGACTGCACTTTCTTTAACCTTAACAAATCTTTGTCAACGATAATCTCTCGGATGTAATGTTGAATGATTAGGTGGCCGCTATACTCCTCGAGGAGTATAGCACTTTGCGTCGCCGTCGCCGGCGACGGCGGCCGCCAATGTTGGCGACCCCTCACAATCGATACGCACCGGCGCCGCAGTCGCCGACATTGGCGGCCGCCGATCGCCAATGTTGGCGACCAATCGATACGCACCGACGTCACAGTCGCCAACACTGGCGGCCGCCGATGTTGGCGATCGCCAGTCGCCGGCGACGGCGGCCGCCGCCGCTCCGCCCACAATCGATGCGTATCGGTTTCACAGTCGCCGGCGACGGCGACGCAAGGTGCTACAGTCCTCGAGGACTATAGCGGCAGTGTTAAATAGGGTCTTCTGAATGTCACTACGCTCACCTCTGATCGATATAGAAGCAGTAGACAGCTTAAACTATGCAAGAGATGAAGCCCATCGTCACTTCCTAAGATTCATCGATAGGGAGAGGAAATATCCGTCACCAAAATCCGCTATGCTCATTTCCTACCCGAGTCTGTTAGATTCTCTTTCATTTGAACGATCAGATCAGCTTTATAAAGAAAAATGGTTTTTGCTCTCTATGTAAACTGTTCACTTAAGGCCGAGTGTCCATATAATTGTGAAACACTGGTTTTTCGATCTTCTTTGATAAAAATTCTATGAAAATTCTACAAATCGACGATCGTAGAAGAGAGCAAGCACCTAATGTAGTTTTCCATTCTGAGTCGAATGGTAAATGAATCAGGTCAATTGGTTTGCGATGAAGCTCGCTACTGTCCAAAATTGGGGTGTCCCTATAATTATGAAACGCACTTTATAAAACGGCATCTTCATTGGATTCCCTCTTTCTATGGAGTTGGCGTCGGTTTTAGTCGGCAACATGGCAATTTCCGCCAGCTCGTGCCAATCCTGCGCACGGAGTTGGTAGCATTTTGTAGAGGCACAGGGATACTGGGGAAGAACTGATACGGCCCTGTCATTTTGTATCCGATATCTACGTACCCGGTTACTATCAGTGTCGTGCCCGGCCTGGGCGTCGGTGGTAGCACCCAAGCCAGACACGGCAAAAGAGGGTTTAACCCGAACCCACAAGGCTACTGGAGGGTAGTACGGCAGCGCACAGAGACAGTGGGCTCGCAAGCCAGCGGGCAAAGTGAAAGAGGCCTACTACCCTAAGCGAGCGGCAAGCGGGCGCGAGCGTTAACTTAGCGAACTTAGCGTAGACTGCCTGAAACCCTGACCGAGCTGATCCTAGAACCTAGCACATAACCAGTGTCCTTCAACCGGATGTTACCAGATATGGATGATCTTCACATTGTCCTTCTTCTTCACACCATTACACTGAGTAAATAGCCACCTTCATGTTCCCCATCAAATATGACATCAATACAATAATAAAGCTAAACCACAAGATGGAATGGGTCAACTTATAACCGGCCTGTTGGACATGCGTGGCGATTGGCAGGATCGTGACAGCGGCTCGACATGATCTTCTGCAGCACCGACTTCGCGATCGTGGAATCCTTCATCATCGAACGGCAGGAAGGCGACCAGCATCTTCGGTGGAACCATGGGCCATTGCGACTGAGCGGAGTCGACCGGGCGCGGATGAGGCGAATGAAGCGAATGAACCCATGAGAGCGCGAGGGCGCCTTTTATAGTGCTGCCGCGTGGGAACGGTACTCAAGGGCATGCGCGGTCCTGAGAAAGTACCGTATCCCGTGGGAGCGCCGATGGAAATGGCGCGCTTACGCCATGCGAGTGTATTTGAACAGGAGTAGGACGTCGGTTCACACCGCAGGCGGATTCGGACCGAGATGTTGACGTCGGTCGAAGTAGTCCTCGAATGGAAGTCGTGCGAGAGTCACGACACTCCGGGCGGCAAGAAGATGGAACGACGCAGGATCGAAGTGACGAAGTTGTTCCATAGCGACTTCGAACGATGGCATCTTCTTCTTTCTTCTTTTGCGCGTTGCGTGTCCGTTACCTACGCGTCAGGAATATACAACACCTACGAGTTA
The DNA here is from genome assembly GCA_037903475.1 of Ancylostoma caninum. Lineage (NCBI taxonomy): Eukaryota > Metazoa > Nematoda > Chromadorea > Rhabditida > Ancylostomatidae > Ancylostoma > Ancylostoma caninum. Next base: position 124,784 of record JBAJFG010000101.1, read on the forward strand.
AAAAACCTAAGTGTTGTAGCGCGGTTACCTACATTGACGTGGGCCTACTATTGTTTGACTTTTTTGCAGCGGAGGGAAAAATGATGTTCTTGACGTTTTTCGCTGCGGGTGAGGGCGTGCTGATGTTTTTTACACGGTTACCTACAGGGAAGTGGTGGCAGTGCTTCTTCTGGGTGGAAGCATAGACCGTTGGCGTCATTATCACGACGCAACCATGACGTTGACCATAGGAGCGGAGGTGACCATAAGACCATGACATATGAAGTTCGGCATAGACTCGAGTGACTTGACGTTGGCATGAAACATCGGCATGACATGGAGGCAGCGGCTCGACATTGGGTTTGAGGCTCGACATGACATGGACGACGATTCAGCGGCTCGACATTGACTTGACGGCTTGATCGGCAGGAACCTCGACGAAAGATTGAGATGGAACGAAGTAGAGGTTACCTAGTTAGTGTGTTTTTACGCCGTCAGGGGGAAGCGAAAATGTGAGGGAGAGATGTTTTCCCTCACCGGAATGTCGAGGGGGGTCAAGTCCCGGAAGCGAAAGATGGAAATGAGAACTATGCGAACGGGATGGTATGGCGATCTCTCAACGCCGGGGAAAAGGATGTTTTGTCACCCCAAGTCCCAGGTGAAGGGGGTCATGCTCACAACGATCTATGAGGATGAAGGAACTTAAAGTTCGCTTCAAAAAGAGCCGGAAATAAACTTCTAGATAGTTGTGATATATACAACATGTACAGAGGTGTGTTGGACTGGTGTCCAACGATGCGGTTTGCGGGCGGATTTTTCACCCAATTGCACAAGACAGATGACGTTTTGGTCTAAGTGCAAAATTGATGTAGCGGATATGCGGAGCGATGTAGGTCTTTCAATGTGTTCGTCTCTTTCTCTTTTCCATTTTTGTCCTGGTGTTTCCTTCCCATCTCTTCAATCCCTTCTGTTCATCTTCCCAAATGAGCGGAACAAAAACAAAAACAAAGTGAAAACAGAAACAAAAATAAAGCGTGCGGGTCGCGGCGTTTTTAACGCGGGTAGTTTTGAAAGTCGGGCGAGCAACTTCCAAGCGGCATTAGCGCATGCGCTTTAGAGCGAGCAGTGAAGGCGGTGAATAAGGCAATTACCTAAGGCGCGAGTAAGGCAATTACCTAAGCGGCGAATCTAAGGCGGGCTGTAAGCGGGCAGTGATATAAGACAATGTTTAAAGGCGGTAAATAAAACATGCATTTAAGCGAGCAAATATTAAAGGGGGTAAAACTAAGTAAATGAAAGTAGGGAGGTAGATGCTAGCGGAGCTTGTCGTACGAAGTGCTTCCGATAAGGAAGCAGATAGAATGCTTCGTACTCCTCTTTCGAAAGAACCTTTACATGTCCGCAGAATGACATCAAGTCTCCTTTGATGTTGCGAATGGTATGGCAACGACATGGAAAGTGGAGATCTAGATGGTGAAACTGGTCATAACAGACTGTGCAGGATCTTTCTCGCTGGCATGAACCAAGGAATAAACGGGCAGTTGAATTGTAGGGAGATTAGTGCGAGGGAAACTACTGTAGGAAGTGTTTCTACTGGTGAAGGACCATGTAGGACGCTTCGAAGTTCGTTTCCGAACGAAATGTCGTAAGTCTGTAAGCGGGTTACTGCAGCGTCGTCATCCATGTAGGACGACTCAGTTGCAGAAAGCCTGATGGTAGTGGCTGTCGCTACAGGAGACACGAATCTTTCATACCGGCACTAACCAAGGTGCTAAGGGCAAGTGAGCGAGCAAGGTGGTGCGTGTGGGTTAAAGCGAGCGGGTAAATGCGTGTAAATTGGGAAGCGTAAATAAAGCAATTTGGGCGGAAGGGTAAATGCGTGCGGTAAAGTTGGAAACAGGTAAATTTAGGCAAAATTCAAAGCACAAAGCTCTACTGGGGGCGAGGAGCCATGTAGAGATCTTCGTACTTGACCACTGCGTAGTTACGCATCTGTTTGTAAAACGAAAGGAGATCTCCAGCGACGTCGTTGATGACACTACGACGGTTCATAAAACAGAAGGCTGGATGGTGATCCCTATCGCCACAGATGGAGGAGTGTTTTTCGCGCAAACATTGGCCTGGAGGGTGCAGGTACAGGCATTTAAGACACCGACCTGCATTAGCGGCAATATGACAGCGGTCCGTGAGGCTTTTCACGGCATCACAGGCAGCTGTGTCGTGGTTCCCTGAGCAGAAGAAGCACCCATGGGAACCTTCGCGGGGAGTAGCAGAGCTTTGAGATGTTATGGGTAAGGGTGTTGGTGGCGGAATAGTCACAGGGCTAGAAGTAGAAGCTGATGACATTGCTTCATTTCTCTGCACTGCGGCTTGGGACGCCGAGGCCTTACGATATTGTTGCTCTGCGTACTTAGCGGGCGTAGGAATCGAGAAGCGGTACCTGATCTTCAGCAGATCCGTGAAGAGGTTCGGATTCTCTACCGGAAATGCGTCCAAATCAGGGGGCGGATGATGTGAAAGGTACAGCAGTAGCTGTCTCGGTTTGTGAGACTGCACCTGCTGAAGTGGTGGTAGGCGAAGTTGATGCGGGCGGTGGTGGCGCTGGTGCGGCGTCTGCTTGAGCAGACTGTGTAGAGGAAAACAATTCTTGGGTAACAGTAGCCACGGTTACTAGGGGAGGCACAAAGGAAGTGTTAAATTTAGAATGAACCGTGATTGCTGGTGTCCAAGTATTGCTTTGGGGCGAATGGGAGAGCGGAGTATGAGGGACGTCTGTTTCTGAACTTTGAGGTTCAGGAGAACACAAACGGCGGAGATTATTTATGAGAGCTTGATGCAGGGTATACGCGTGAGCAAGCTCTGCGGTAGCGGCGTTATAATAAAATAAAATGGTAAGCGGGGAAGCGTTGTGGTAGTCGAGCATATCCACGTAATTTTGGATATCCTCGACTGGGGCGGTGGTGATAAGCGTGGTTATGTACATATCCAATACGGCGCGATGATGATCAAGGTCGTGCATTAGCCTGGCAAGTAGCTCGAGAACATCGATTACCTTGTCAGGTGACTTCCATTGATCAATTTCCGTGAACAGTTCTATCCGAAGAGTGGTAAGTTGTTGAGTTGCGGCATGTGAGCCCTTAAGACTCTGGATAGTTGCTGCCACAGAAAAATCGCGGATGCATGGATATGTGTGCGCGGAAGATGAAGGAATAGAAGCATCTCCAACGGAAGAATCGCGGAGATGCACAAAGATGTCGTCGCGTAGAAACGCGTCGATCATCATCAGGTTGCGAGCGGAAAGGTGCGCAAGGCTAAACGTGTAGTCAAGGTTGGAAACAACAGTTAGCGTTTGCGCGAGACGGAGTGCGGCGCGGGCGTGGATGGGGACTGCGAGCGAGGGGTTGTCCCGGACGGGTACGTCGAGGAGCTGAAATTTACCTTGCGCGTAGAGAAAACAAGCCTCAAAGGGCGTTAGTGCGCGGTAGCCTAAGCGTGGCAGGATGTTAAGCTGGCCAATGTCCTCAGCACCGAGAAGGACCTGACGACAAGGAGGAAACTTAAGCTACGAGCGTAGCTGTGGAGATGAGGCAACACCTGCTACTGACTCTAGAGTAGAGTAGCAAGCGAAGATTCCTACTAGCAAGGGAAGAAGCGACATGTGATGTCGCGGGATTAGATGTTGAGGGATTCTGCGACGTGGAAGCATTGTGTACTTCCGTGTCGGCAGAATGGGCGGTAGATGCGAGCGAATGCGCGGAAGTTGCGGAAGATGCGGCGTGGGAAAGCGGTATGGGTTGTTGCGGCAAGTATACGAACCAGTACACGGTGGGACGCAAGTATAAAGTGGCACGCTAAAGTTGCAAGGTGCGTGCGTGAATTGCGCCATAGATGTAAAAGCGGGCTGGTTCGCTTGCGAGCGGGGCGAATAAGAAGAAATATTTAAATGAGCAACAGGGGAAGTAACGCCTGAATGAGCAAGCAACGCACTAGCGCTCGGATGGAAGGTAGGCGCAGGGAAAAGAGTTTGAATTGTCAAACTCACTTGAGCTGCTTGATCCAGACGTCGGAAAGATGCAGTTGTTGAGATGTTGGCGGTGGACGCGGAATGTCCAGCGGTAGGCTGCATCGCGGAATAGCAATAGAAGTCGAACAGATGGCTGGTCGGGCCGGAACTATTACCTGAACAAGAAGACTAAGTGATCAATATTGTAGAGGAAATACTGTTACTCATTCATAGGTGGATTAGAAGAAATAGGATAGGGGGGGGGTACTTAAGCGGCGCGGAAAGGGCGTAAGATGGGCGAAGAAATGAATATTTAAGCGGTTGGAGGCGATTAGCGCAAAGCGGGTATAAGCGGCAATAAGGTAGATAGAATAGAAGATAGAAAATGGGGATAGAGAAAGAAGAAAGAAAGAGAGAAGGAAGAAGTTGTTAAGAAATAGGAGGGGAGAGATAAAGAAAGAGTGGTGAAGGAGAAAGAACATTATGAAAGAAAGGAAAAGGCAAGTAGATGGAGAATTAAAGAGAAATGTAATAGAGATAGAGAAAGAGTGGTAAAGAAGGAAGAAAGGGGGTAGGGAGAAAAAACAAGTAAGAGATGAGGAATTTAAAAAAAGAGAAAAGAGATAGATAGAGGGGTGAGAGGTGAAGGGAAAGAAAGAGAAGTCAAATAGAGAGGAAAGTATAAAATGGGTAAATGAGAAGAGAAAGAGGGTGGAGTGCAAGGACTAAAAGGGGAGAGAGGAAGGAGATAGAAAATTGAGGAAGAGAAAAAGGAGAAAGGAGGAAGAAGGAGGGATGAAGAAATAGAAGAAGAGAGATAATGAAGAAATTGTGAGCGGAAAGAAATTAGAAGAGGAAATAAGATACAAGATGAGAAAGGGAGAAATGGAGAGGAGTTATAAAGGGAAGTATGATATTAGAGAATAAAGAGATAAATGAAAAGTAAGAGGATGAATAAGGAAAGAGTGAGAAGGGATGTAAGAGATAGGAAGATAAGATATTGAGAGAAGGAGAATTGAGTGAAGAGTAAGGAGAAAGAATTGAGGGAAGGGATGAAGATAAAACGAGAGTGATAGATAACGAAGAAGTAAGAGGATAGAAAAGGAAAATAAGGAGAGGAGAAAAGGGCAAATAAAATTAAGCGGCGGGATGATGGAAAGGGGCGAAAGGCGGATGAACTGCGCGATGTTAAATGCTAGTTGCCTATGCGCGTGCGTATTACCTACACTATGCCATTAGGATAGATGTTAGCACGAACCTAACGCATAAGGTCAATAAGCACGACGAGAAAGGGAACAGGCATGCGCAATAATAAAGAGCGGCGATAAATGAAGGTAGCGGACATAAGGAACGGAAGGCGAAATAAGGATGCGAGGGATTGCGAAAGAAGCGCAGGATAGATGGATAAGCGTGCGTGAGGCGCGGATGGATGGGGAAAAGCGAGCATTTGAACTACGCTAGGCACCTAGTGTATTACCATAAACCCATTGTATCAGTACATGGTACGTATGCAAACATGAATTTTAATGAATTTTAGCCGGTAGTTGATGGAAGTATCCCCAATACGGCAGTGGATTTGCTGTAGGGATAAGGAAACCGGTATTGATTGGTAGGCGAAATTTGTGGATCATGCTTGAAAGCGTGAACCAAGTGAAACTGATGCGATGCGTTCAAACCGCAACTTTACCAATTAGAGCCGGTTAGGGTAGGTTAAGCAAGATGTTATTAAGCGGGCAATACCTACAGTGAACCGAACAAGGATCTTGGCTGGAAAGGTACGATTGAGGATGATAATACAGGAAGGTAGAGGGCAGTGGATCAAATGCGGCGGAGTGTAGGTATGCGAGCACTTGGACTGTGCGAAGCACCTAGAGCGTTACCGTGTACCCATTAGATCAGGGCGTAGTGCGCATTCAAACACGAATTTTGGATGGATTTTGACCGGCATATATTGAAAGAAAGTGAAGACGGCGATGGAGTTGCATGGGGTGAAATGGAGATACTGGTAATGATGGAATAGCGAGAGCGATCATGTTCGAAGGCGTAACTAGTCGAACCGATCTAATGTGTTTAGGGCACAGCTGAACCAACTAGAGCCGACTAGCGCAAGCAAGGTAAACGCGATTAAGCAGACAATACCTACTATAGGCCAACCAGAACTAATTGGCGAGCACGCCAGAGACGGTAAAGACAGAAGGCGGAAAGCAAAAGATCAAGTGCAGCGAGAGCGAGCAGAGAGCGGGCAAAAGGCGCGATATAGATGAGAAGACAGCAATAAGGAGAAGAGTACCTAACAGCAGAGAATAAAGAAAATTGTAAACTTATTAGAGTGTTGACCGAATCTAATAATATTCGAATAATTATTCGAATATTCGAAAAATCAGAATATTCGGATTATTCGAATATTCGAATATTCGACGCTTTCAAAATATTCGTTTATTCGAATATTCGAATATTCGATCACTCTTAATTATTCGATTATTCGAATATTCGGGGGTGGGTACATTCGAATATTAGATCATTCGAATAATCGAGCAGTCATTTTCAACAGCACCTTCGCTCTCATAATCATTCTCGAGCACCATGAGCAAGCACCTACCGTCGCTAAATTTGAGATCGCCAGTATGCATTGCTGCCGTTGTCAGCACGCCACATTATCATTTCAGCGGGCTGACAGCGGACTTTCTGCAGGCTCACCGCACATAGATAATTTAATGACCACGTTCAATTACTTGGTTGACAGTAGAGTTGCCTACGCCAAATATTTGTACCGCGGTTCACCCGCACATTGTCTGAGAATACCTGCTGACGTAGACAGATAGCTACAATTTTGTGGCAAGTCTTGAACCTTCAATTTGGTGAAAAAAAACTTCAGAAAAGCAAAGAGCTTACTGGGAATTTTCAATCTTTATGACACTAGTCTGCCATGGAGGCTGTACGCCTCCATTTCGAGTAATCGTACTTTTTCCAACCCCACCCCGCAACCTTACCACCAGCATGCCACTACAACTTCTGTGCACAACATTTGGAAAATTACCTTCATTTATCTATACAATACAAAGCACCCGTTCTGAGAAACGATCTCGAGATGTTGGATGGAAACCCAGCAATGCGATTAGCAGGTACGTACAAGTTTGACGTACTAGTTTGCTGAGTGAAAAACTCCTAAAAATGCCCTATTCTTTTTCAGTACCTATTAAGGAACTCATGCTGACTTATCATATAGCTGATACGTTCTATGCATGTTGCTGTAGCAAAAAAACTTATGCAGACTCATTACAGAGACGAGTGCAACACTAGGCTTCAGTGATTTGGGATTGGGTTAGTTCATGCAACTGCTAGTAGCTCCAATACTGAACCCGTCAGCTGAGAACTGGGCTCATTTGAAATTAGGTTCGAAACACCGGTTCTTAACTCTATTCAGTGTTGTCTATTTTATTGGACGTCGCGAAAGTTTCAGCCATTTTTGGACGTCTTTTCGGATTAATTCTTTTTCTTCAATATAACAAACATTTACACAATGTAAGTGAAATCATTATTCTGCGCAAACAGTAAGTTTTGTTGGCAGCAGCTTTTAACAAATGATTCCTTTGTAATTCCATCAAATACTGAGCATTACATTCTGAGGAGGTAGTTCTCGTTTTTGCAGTAGTTTTGGCAGTTATCGGCTTACGAGTCAACCACATTTCCTTACGTGAATTACATGAACAACCACCGGTAACCAAGATGGCTAGCTGAGCGAAGCTCTGTTGAAAACTCAAAAAGTTTATGCACGCACTCTACGCACTTGAAACTAGCGGTCACTCAGATCATGAGGTATCCACACGTTGCCTACCCGTGGAGAAGCAGGTAAAAAATACTGTGTCGTGATGACGTTGGAGGTCCTTTGCCAGGTCAAGGATACCACTACGCGGATTCTATTCAATCAGTTCCAGGAGGCGCTCGCTTTTGGTTTTCTGAGTTATCAAACCAGGAGCAGCCGAACATGCTTGTAGTCAGTGACAATATTTTCAGTCATAATCGCAACGGAATGATAGGACAAACTGGATATAGGTGGAGCATTGACTAACCCTTATACAAGTTTTGGACAGGAAATTCCAAATCAATTTCGAAAAAATTAGCAACACACAAAAGTAAGTGACTTCGACTAAGTAGGTAGTGGTAAATAGTGATAAAGTGAATAGGTAACTTTCGCGGCAACCTAATGAATAATTGTTCTATTCAGAGAACTTCCCTTTGCGTACTCAGCCGAAATAAATGTAGATCAACTTCCCAAATATTCGAAATATTCGAATATTCGAGGCTCATGATCGAATATTCGAATAATTAGAATATTCGAGAGGTTGGAGTATTCGAATTATTCGAATATTCGAATATTCGGAGACGTCGAAATATTCGTTTATTCGAATATTCGAATATTCGGGCGTTTCAAAACATTCGTTTCTTCGAATATTCGAATATTCGGTCATATCGAAATATTCGATTAATCGAATATTCGAATATTCGAAAAAAATTTTCAAATGCAACACTCTAAAACCTATCTAAATTTCTTTATTTCCGACTGTAGAAATGGACTTGTTCCATGGCACCGTGCGGCCGAATGTACGTGCAGGAACCATTTCCATGTTCTTAGGTCCTGTTCAATCTTTATAAGCTGTGATCTCGGGTGGATGAAAGAACGCGGCCGGTAGATGTTCAAACGGTCGCTATTGGATGAAACGCATCCCAAAGACAACAAATACACCAAATGACCATTGTATCGTAAGTGGACGCATAGGGAGATTGACATCCAGAACGCTAGAAATGGCCGAAGGAGATTTGCGCTAATGGGTACGCATCCGAGGCGGTATGCGGTAGAAACAAGTAACCCTAGTACCGACAAGGCTAACGGATGGTTTCGGAGCCTACGAAGGAGACGATAACTAAGAAGACTTGCAGCGGGGACGAACTAGGCGGAGGAGTCCAACGCAGAGTATAGGCCGACGAAGATGTTAACTACTGCAGTTGGTTGACGGAGTTGCGGAAGGTGGAAGCGAACTAGAGGAGCACAATTAAGTGCGGCGGAAAATTCCAATATGGCTTTTACGATGTTAGCAGGTACCCAGATGGGATTTACCCAAGTGGTAGTTTTGCCATATGGAAGTGCGAAGTTGTGCCAACCAGGGAGGGACAAATTAGATAAGCAGAGCAACACGGAGACGTGACAATTGTCTCTGTAAACTGGATATCCTAATTTGTAAGATGGACCCAATGGAATGACACAACATAGAGTGAATAAAGGGCGGAAGAAGCGAGACGAGTGAACGGACGGATGAAAGAGTAGTGGAAAAATGCGAAATTTGCGGACAAACTCTAAGCCAAGAGGAGTGAGCAGCTCCTAACAGATCGCATTATGAGCGAATCTGGCAGAGAACTGCACCAACATTCCCAGACCGAGAGAAGTGATATGAGCCCAAACAAACAGAATACCAAAGAAGCCTGGTGAGATGACAGAACCAGAATGTAGACTGCTGTTAAGGCTAAGCGAGTAGTAGCGAAGCATAGACGTTTAGAAGACAACATGCGATCTAACAGTGGGCGACGTAGCTTAACTGTTCGGAGAGGATAGATGCAACGTGGCCATTCCAAGATGGTAATTGGAAATCAACTAAGGTAGGACATTGACTTCTAGGACGTCCACAGGCGGTAAGGCGATGCGGAAGAAGAAAACGAAGCGTGGTCAACGAGTCGAAACACGTGACGAAAAGGTGTTAATGGAGACAGTGAACCGCAACAAGAGTGATGCTGAAGAAAACTGGCCGAAAACCCAACTACATAGATCTTAGGAGTGGTTGAGACCAAGAAGAAAGTCGAATTCTACAACATTTATGGCGATACACGACTCCAAATCGGCGGAACGTGGTTAACAAGTTGAATCGCGCTAATAACACTGGAGCCATTGAACCAGAACACGTATGAGAAGGAACAAACTAAATGGAGCAACCACAGAAAGGCCCTAAAAGTAGTTAACACCAAGAAGAGTGTCCGATACTGCAACGTGTGGCGAGCAACGAGTCCAGAATGGCGGAAATGCGAAGAAAACGGAGAAGAATGACAAAGCCTTCCAAAGAAGATGTTGAACTGTGGCCACAAGAAACAACACCTTTGATGTTACAGATGCCCTCGAAAGACTTGATGAAGTGGCGATCAAACGGATAGCAGGCGGAGAGAAAGGAGGCGAAAGGGTAATGGATGCGGAGGAAGCGGAGAAGAACGCCAAGGTGTTCCGAAGGAGCGTTGAACTGGCCAGAAGAAACAACGACCCCGATGTTATGTATGCCTAACGGATGTGGACAACTGTAACGTGTGGAACCGTAACTATCCCTGTCGCATAGGCGACGTCGGACTGGCGACCGCGAATAGTGGCAAGACGAGGAACAGCGGAAACAAAGCGATTCACAAGAAGGATTCCTTGACGAGCCACAAAGACTTGCTGGAAAGTCTGACGTGAAGCTGTCCTACGATGACGGTGTAGGTAGAAGGCGTAGGTAGACGTGGAGCGAACAAACCAGAGGTAGCAAGCATGCGAGAAGGGTTCCTACGTGAACAACTAGGACGTGCTGGAATGACGTTGTCCGTGTACGCCGAAATATGAGGCGAAAGTGGGCGTAAATGGAGGAACCACGATGATGTTGATGAGCTTGCGATGGGTTTCTAGACGAACCACGACTGCCAGATAGACTATAGAACAGCTAAGACTTACAGGACGACAGCGACCAGACGGATGTTGGGGTGGATTACGCGAGCAGGAAAGTTAGTGATGACCTGGACCACAACGATTACAGCTGAAAGCGGAACAGTTGGCTGCAAGAAGACCCGATGAGGCTGCTGTAGCACAACTGGTAACAGCGGACGACGAAGCGCCTTGTCGATGGAACAAGAGATTGATGACAACTACTGGACTATGATGGAAGAAATCCCATTGCAGTATACTTCCGGAATGTGTACTGCTGGAGTTGCCGTCAATCCAACGTTGGCGACTTCGTCTGCGGAGAAGCGGAAATGACCCTAAGTTCCTAGCTGGGCAAGGGCATAATGTCGACTATCCTCCAGTTGCTCGATGGACTTGCCCAAACCCCAAAGGAGCTGATTTAATTGAAACATGCCTGTTCGATTCGTGCGCATTCCTTAGGGGACAGGACGTGAGCAATAGCGACAGTAGCGTGTCCTCGTATCGTTTACCGTAGGTTGCGGACTCCATCACGACATAACGCGTATCTCTATGAGCTGATTAAGGCGAACGGTAGCTAAAAGATGTTTTAGCTTCTGAAATGATGGTATGAGAAGCCTAGCCGATCGCAACGTTGTTACTGTGCCTTAAGCGGATACGAGAGACGTTACGGCGCGAACTTGGCGCAACTAACGCGGCCTTAGCTTACAGCTAGTAATTAGATGGAAATGTACTAGAATTGTAAGCGGAACAAGCAGATGTAAAAAGCGCAGTTGAAGGGATTAGAGCGTTGTTAACCTAGGCAGAATTAATACTACGATAAAAATGCTTGCTGGCTGATGTTACTTGCGAGCAGCAACTTTAAGGCAGAAACTGGACTGCGATTGAGCACACGCGATTTTGGAGGGGTGACTGCAAGCGACAACGGCGAAAGCTAGAATTTGGCGGGTTTTCCTAGGCAAGCGAAATTTGCAGGCTAACCTACGAGAGACTATGCTGGAAATGTTAAGCGCGTTGTGCTGCGAATCAGCACCTTAATGCTACCCAGTGATGTTATGGTGTTACCCGAAGGCTTCGCCTTCGTGCTGTCCGATCACGAAGCGGTTGCGACTTCGTATCGATGATCGAGGATGTTGAGCGCTATTAGATGTAATATAACGCGAGTCATAGCTCCATTGCGCGCTGAATAATCCAAAGTAGAGCACGCTATGCCAGAGCGCGGTTAAATTGCAAGTTGCAGATGTTGGCGCAAACTTAGCAGCGAAGGCGTAACGACTAGGCGCGGTTTTACCATACTGTAGTGAAGCTACCTGAGACGGGGAAGTCTGATGGAGGCTGAAATGTTCGCAATAGTGAACGCTATGGCCATAAAACGTCACAAGCTGGAAAAACGAACGATCAGTGTAAGGTGGCTCTCGATCCCTATCTATCTGATAACCCATGATTAGGCTAGTTAGGGACCAGGCGGGTAGAAACCAAGCGCGGCAAGGGACAGCGCAGAATAACGTAAGAACGCGCGGTAACGCTAACGAACGCAAGACTAAAGCAAAGGGTAGGAAGATGTGCGGGCAACGGAAAAAAAGGGGGGGGGTGTGGTAGGGGAACATGTGGAAGTTAGAAGGCAGCAACTGGCAAAGGTAAAAACCCCAACACGCAGAGACGGTCTAGCGCGTGTGCTTACCCCAAAACTGTTGATCCTCGAGTGTCTAGCGGCTTCTGGGTCCTTCCAAGCCAACCCTGCGGCTAAAGACCATGGGACGTACCCAACTCGATCTACCCCCGCAAAGTGAGTAAGCACCTGGCGCGTAAGGGGATTGCGTCTACTAGCCAGCGCGTCGATCGCAGGCTCCGGCGTCACCTCGCTTTGAGGACTATACGTGGAGTTCGATGACGTCTGCCACCCGCCATCTAGCTCCCCGTTACACCGGTTCGGCCTCTTATGGTGGGAGACGAGACCCTAGTCGCAATCGTTAAACAGGTTCTTACCTATGCGGCTGCACCTCTAAAATACCCATGGGACCCTACAGCTGGTCGAAGAATAACCAGCAACAACACCAGTTACGGGATGAAGCGGGGAGAGCGTTAGCACTTACCTAGGCAGCGAGTTGCGTGCAATGTGGCCCGGCGGTGACGGGCTCGATCATCTACGGTGCTCCGAGCAGTTGCTCTCGAATACATCGTGGCCCGATGCACCAATTTTGTCGTGCCCGGCCTGGGCGTCGGTGGTAGCACCCAAGCCAGACACGGCAAAAGAGGGTTTGACCCGAACCCACAAAGCTACTGGAGGGTAGTGCCGCAGCGCACAGAGACAGTGGGCTCGCAAGCCAGCAGGCAAAGTGAAAGAGGCCTACTACCCTAAGCAATCGGCAAGCGGGCGCGAGCGTTAACTTAGCGAACTTAGCGTAGACTGCCTGAAACCCTGACCGAGCTGATCCTAGAACCGAGCACATAACCAGTGTCCTTCAACCGGATGTTACCAGATATGGATGATCTTCCCATTGTCCTTCTTCTTCACACCATTACACTGAGTAAATAGCCACCTTCATGTTCCCAATCAAATATGACATCAATACAATAATAAAGCTAAACCACAAGATGGAATGGGTCAACTTATAACCGGCGTTGGACAGGCGCGGCGACTGGCAGGATCGTGACAGCGGCTCGACATGATCTTCTGCAGCATCGACTTGGCGATCGTGGAATCCTTCATCATCGAACGGCAGGACGGCGACCAGCATCTTCGGTGGAACCATGGGCCAATGCGGCTGAGCGGAGTCGACCGGGCGCGGATGAGGCGAATGAACCCATGAGAGCGCGAGGGCGCCTTTTATAGTGCTGCCGCGTGGGAACGGTACTCGAGGGCACGCGCGGTCTTGAGAAAGTACCGTATCCCGTGGGAGCGCCGATGGAAATGGCGCGCTTACGCCATGCGAGTGTATTTGAGCCGGTGTAGGACGTCGGTTCACACCGCAGGCGGATTCGGACCGGGATGTTGACGTCGGTCAAAGGAGTCCTCGAATGGAAGTCGTGCGAGAGTCACGACAATCAGGTTGGTGCGAAATTAATTGCCGTTTTGGGGTATGCACAAATGAACATTTCTCTTGTATGGAATTTGAGCAATTTCAAGCTAAATTGTGTGACCATCTGAAAGGGCTTTTGCTTCTCTTTCAAAAACTTTTTGAATAATCTGGCTAGCTCTTCTCAATACCTCTCCGTATAGCTGCAAACAAATGATGAGCCTACGTGATTCTAAGGTGATCGTAGTTAATGACGGCAAACTCGATCACCCTGGACCGCAAAGTCCGGTAATCTTGCATTTATTTTGTCTTGATATCGCCTTCTCAATGCTAGTGAGCTAGAGTTTCGCAATGCTTTCACGAGTTTAAACTCAAATGCAACTACGGTCGTGGTTCCGGTATCTCTCTAGACGATCAGGCGTTGAGGGCAGCCATGGAACCTAAACCGGACCTTGCCATCCGGACGATGAGGGCAGGGATGGACTTTCACTATAACACAGTTTTGAAACATCTGACCCCAACCAACAGATTAAGGAAGGAGCGGACGTGAGTACCACACGATCTGACCGATAACCAGCGTCTTTCCTGGTGTGACATAATTTCTAACTTATTTTTTGGTCCCAAAACGGCATATTTCTAGTCCACGTAATTACTGTAGATGAAGCACGGCTTCTGTAGGACAAAAAATGCGAATGAGTATGGGCAGGGAAATTCTTCTACTCATAAGTTTTACAAATCAAATCTTCTCTCTAAGGATGTTGTGTCAGGAGTTTGGTGGTGCAGTAAGGGTGTGATTGACTGCAGCCTACTCAAACCTAGTCGAGCATTGACAGCAGAATCCTAGTACTGTAAATCCGAGACAATCTCCGGAAATCTGCTGTAGATTTGGTTGGCAGTGGTGAACCGAATCAGGTTTTCTCCTGCTCCAAGATAGCGCTAAGCCTCCCACCTCAGAACTCACCCGGCAAAAACTAGCACAGTAAGGCATCGAGGTTCTCATCCATTCTCCTTATTCCTCAGATCTTTACCTTACTGAGTATCACTTTTTCTCAGTACCAGATGCAAATCTGTGACAGCTGATTGCTGATCTGGAGACTGCCGATCGCACCAACCTGATACATATCCGCAGGCAATACTGTCGCTTTGTGAAAGAGGTTCCAATTACTATCGTGCAAGAGCAACAGTCCTCCACGAAAACATGCACAATATCTGCACAATATCTACGGTACATTTGTGCACACCTACGCTGTGAATCTCATTTGTGAGTTTTTAGATTTTTGCGAACTCAGTTTTCATTGTGGAGGCATAACATTTTGAATACTTTGTTAAGGAAGATCTAGCGAATTAAATGAGCATTAAATTGATGAAGAACGTTGTGTTTACCTCATGTTATAACACTTCGAATTGGAGTGTTCGTTTCGGCAACTAATTTCGCACCAACCTGATACATATCCGCAGGCAATACTGTCGCTTTGTGAAAGAGGTTCCAATTACTATCGTGCAAGAGCAACAGTCCTCCACGAAAACATGCACAATATCTGCACAATATCTACGGTGCATTTGTGCACACCTACGCTGTGAATCTCATTTGTGATTTATCGGAAAATTAACCTTTCCTTCATATAAACAAATAAACAAATAAATAATTGATTAAGTGACTAAATGAATGAATGAATAATGAAACAAATAAACAAATAAACCATTTGATCTTGGTCTCGCGCCCCATTATTGTTGTTCACGTTTTTCCGAAAGTGGAGAAGGGAGAAGGGCACTTAACACCAATTCGCCTATTGCGGAATAGTTATTCAGTTTTTCAGCTTATGTGCTAGAGCTCTTCAACACCGAGAACTTCATTCATGCTGGGATGCTCTCACTCCTCTCCCTAATTATAGCTTCAGGAACGGTATTACGGGCAGACACAGAGGTAGGGCCCATCAAGTGTTAGTGAATTGTGCACCAAAGACTCAACTGTTCAGCAGTGGGAGCCCACAACTTACCCAGACCCTCGAACCAATGCGACTCAGTGCAACACAGTGGAAGATTCAACTTTGTGCGATCCTGATCGTATTCTGACGGACACTTGGCGCCAGACAATCCATGAAAACATTCAGGCTCAAACAAACAGTAGGCTTGTTATTAAAAAAAAACTTGGCGGGAAATGTCTGATGCGATAGTTGGGTGATAGAACCCATCTATTAGTTATCCTAGCGAACTGAGGGGTTCATGCTGTACTCAGGAAGATACGTCACGATGTTTTCATGAAGGCGAGGTCTAACAGTTTGCAGGACTACAAAACATTGAGATCAAATACGTGGAAAACGCCTCCGCTGAGTGCCATGAGGGACGCTCTACTGGAGTTCAAATTTTTGTAATTCTTGCTCGAAGAATAAATACAACATCAACCCAAAACATCACGCGCAATGATCTGGTACGAATATTTTATCTATTATCATGTCAAAGCCTGTTCTTTGTTTAATTTTCACAAATTCCAATCTCATAAACTTTGCTGCAGACGGCTTTTGGTCATGGCTTGCGTGAGGCATTCGGCCTCGACGCATTACCTTGCAGGAACTACGTTCTCGTTCTTGCCGTCGAACTTGCAAAGGAAATCTACGTCTGGGTATGTTGGCTACCCACTAGGAAGGCTAACTTTCTTGAGAATTAATGCATTCCAGACTGGTTCTGACCTTGCACTACCGAAAGACCGCATGGAGACTTCTCTTGAGCAGTATAAGAACTTGTTTTTGGAAAGAAATTACATGGAAGGCCTTAACACCATCGTTGATGAAATCGGGAATGCTCTTGCTGACCCTTCCAAGGTAGGTGATTTTTTATACAGACCTCTTCCTCGTCGTCTACAACAACCAGGAAAGTAAAACCGTGATCAATTCCTATCCTAAGACATACTCAGAAAGGTCGTAGCAAATGGATATTTACCTGTTTCATCTATGCAGTAGCATCGTTAACGAAGGGCGCGCTTTGGTTTTTGCAGCATCCATTTCGCAGAAATTTCTGCAAAAATATACAGGGTGACACAAAATTATGGAAAGGATTTTTCGTGTCGGTTTCTACGCGCCAATCAAACATCAACAACTTTATTTGTGCACATTAGGAGACTATACATCGTAGCAATTATTCTTGCTCGAAATGACCACCACCCGCTTTGATGCACTTCTTTAATCGCTTTGGGAAGTCGTCCACTGCTTTGGCGATGATGTCCATGGGAAGTTGATTCCAGGCTTTCGTCAAATCTTTTTTCAGCTCCTCCACTGTCGAGTGGGGCTTCGCACAGGCCATTGACTCCAGTATTCTCCAGATGGAGTGGTCTAACGGGTTCAAATCAGTTGAAATTCCTGGCCAGTGGATAGGTCGTTGAGGACTTATGTCCACCGAGATGAAGTCCGGAAAGTTTCTCGCGATCCATTCCTGCGTTTCTTCAGACTTATGAGATGGGGCGCCATCCTGTTGGAAAGTCCACACCTCCTCTCCAAAGTGCCGTCGAGCCCGAGGCAAAACCTTGTCTTCTAGGATCGCGCGATACTGGGATCCTTGGACTTTGACTCCTTCGGGTATGAAGATGAGTGGATTCTTGCCGGTGTGTGTTATCCCCGCCCAGACCATCACTTGCTTCGGTTTTTGTCTCCTACTTATCATCCTCTCCTCTAGTGGTAGCTTTCCCTCTGACCACACCCGGTCATTCTGACGATTGTGAGCTTGTTCGACATCGAACCATTTTTCGTCCGAAAACGGGATCATTCGATGCCGTCCAGCTGCAAAACGTTTCCTCAACCTCTTACACCGCTCCAACCGCTTAGCCTTCGCTTGCTCAGTAATCAGGTGAGCCTTCACTTCCTTACAAGCCTTCAGTCCAGCCCCTCTGAGAATCCTCCGTACAGATTCCCTCGAAATCCCAATCGCCTTTGCAATTTTCCGCATGGAATTCTTTTTAGTTCGAGGGTTTCTTTCGATCCGATTGAGAACTTTTTTCTGGTTACCTGTGTTGTTGGCGGTTCTCGGTCGACCTCTTCCCGGGCGATCTTCGTTAGCTCCTGTCTCTTGAAGCGCTTCAGAGCTTTCGAAACGGTCGAATGTGGGATATTCAACAGCCGCGAAATCTCCACTACTCCATTCCCGCTTTCTGCCATGCGGGCGATTGCCGATCTCAGGTCTTTTCTAGATCGCATCTATAAAGTAGACCAAAGACTGTAGGAATGTGTAGTCAAAGTCATTCCAACCGGCTCACCTCACGAGAGAAAACCAAATGAACCTCCGTTCCATAATTTTGTGTCACCCCGTAGAGCATCAGACGATCGATGCTCGCATGAGAAAGTCACGGTTGACACTGGTTGTGCATGAGATGAGCAGTGGCTCTGAGCTCATGCGTTGCGATCATATCACTTCAATTTGTTTACATAGAGAAATGAGCGTTCATATGTTCAATTTCATTCAGGGGGCTTCAACGTCTGGTAGCGTAAGCGATGCCGCCTCCAATGCCACTCTTGTCAGCCTCACAGAAGATACGACAGCTACGTCTGGGGAAGCATCGTCAGCACCACTGTGAGTGCTTCGTTTGAATAACGCTTGGGCAATTCCGAATTATGTTTTTTGTGCCGGTTTTTTTTTGTGTGAGGTTCTCAGCAATATTTCATTCGACCTTCTTGCTGTTTTGTATTTCTTTCGATCATTCTTTTGCCGCAATGATGTTGCAATACGTTTTTGCTGCACTCCGCATGCACATGTTCGATCTATCATCTAGCAGAAGACTCACGGTCGCCCTCTAAAAGGGAGTTGGGCCAGCGAGATGTTCCATAAGGATATCGTTCAGGTGGTCAGATGATGATCTTGTCCTACAATCACCCACATGTGAAGTAGGAAAAAGTGGGAAATCATCAGCGTCATTAAGAGAGGCGACATGAAATCAGCAGCTAGACAAAACCAGCTGGTTTAGTCCTTTTTTGTGGTTCAAAAACTGAATAAAATGCAGTGGGTGAGAGACGGCTGCAGTGTTTTTGATTCACTAATCTTCAATAGGAAAAAATGTGCATTTCTTCACAAACATCTTGAACTGAATTCTAAAGTTACAATGAAATTTTCTGTTACTATTGCCTGTTCAGTTTTCGTTTCGCGCATGAACCTCATAATAATATAAATTAATAATTATAATTGAATTTGTGGTGTAAGTGTGTGGTCGGAGTCCCGTCATATGTGAGACTACATATGGCTTTGAGTTAAGAAGTGCGCATGTTTGACATCTGCCACATGGTTGAGATTCACACAGGTTGCCGAACGTTCCTAGGGTGCGATTCATCAATGGTGACCAGGTTAGCGCGCTAGCCGCTGGCTAATAAACCAGGTGGCTAGCGTAACCACAGGGCGGACGCGACCCGCGATGCATTATCGTGCGCGCAGGTTAGGGTTGTTAATCTGCCGGCAGCCCTTCAACACATGCCTGTGAGCCAGACAATCTTCTGTGAAAACACTTATTTCGGATAATTTTCTGGATAATTTATCGATTACTACGTAAGTACAACATATTTAGTAACAGTGTATAGTAATTCTAACTTCTTTGTTGGAATTTAACACTTATAGCGAATTGTACGCGGATCATTCCACTATTTGACTCCTAAATATTTTTCAACTTTCGAATGATTAGGAAATGAAGCATTTTCGAACACTGCAAATATGAAAAATTTAAATCATGGCCTTCCTCAAATATTTAACTTTCTGAATTTTCTTTTTTTTCTTTCTGTTCTGATGAGATACATTCGCGAAAGCATGAATGAACAAATTTTCCGAATGTTTGGTGTTTGATTACACGAATGAATGAATAGTTCGAATATGAAAATTTTTTCGCTTGTCAACGTCAGCAATCACTTTAACCTTCGTGACCCTCCCAGTATTTGAAATTAATGGTATTCTAGTGGAATTAAGACATACTTCGACAGCATATCTAACTCCTCTCTGATGAAGTTTCTACCTCCACTAGCGATCATCACAGGAAATTCTGTGAGTATGCATCCAGCTAGCAAAACTGGATGCAATACTTGCTGATTCTCCTCGTTTCGCTCTTTTTTTCTTTGGAATAACTGGTCTGTTAATAGGTAGATCATCTCTCATCACATCACTTCATATTCAATTGCCTACATTTTTTCTATTGTTAATGATTCCAACCATAGTTTTCATCTTCATTTATTCTGTTCAAAAAATTAAGTTTTGTAAACATCTCTCTGAAAAATCGGGAACTTCACCAGCTAAAGAACCGACTGAGCCGAAACAACTAATAATTCTATTTTAGATATTTCATTTTTCATGGAAAAGGCAATTACAGCCAAAAATTGCACACTAGAAATTAAAAATAAGTTCCGGCAGCAGTTATTCACAGGCAATTATCCGTAAACTCGAAATAATGCACTTTCTTATGAAATTTTCCGTTTGCCAGCTGCCTAACCAACTGCTGACCGCACCTTCAGACGTTAGGTTGGAACTGGCCCGTCGGTGGCCTGCCGATGACCAATCCGCGCGCTCATGAATCGCAGCTAGCGCCAGGCCGGCCTTAAACCAGGGCGTAGCCACAGGTTACGCGTTGATGAATCGCACCCCTATAGTATAGTAGTTGTTAACGTTACTTCGAACGAAGGTAGTTGAATTACAATAGTTTGAAGGAGAAATAAAAGAGGAAACAGAAGGACTGTTTTTTTGCAGACCATGGAGGAGCTCTCACCCGATACTGTGAAGATTGGGGAGATTCCTACAAGGAGGTTTTACAAGGCTGCTGTAAGGGGTTGGCAGCCCTACCAGCTTGAAAAAAGTGGGATAAAGGTGTGCATAAGAACATGTCTAAACTCCTTCAGAGACGCGATTTTCCCTCCCCTTGCCGGAAATTACGGTCAATCAAGGCGGTCAAATTACACGCATAGAGTCGAACAAAAAAGTCGATAACGCTGCCATCAGCGCCACCTATTTTCTTTTCGCCATGGGATATTTGGCTAGTGAAGCAGTTTACTTGAAGCAGAAAGAGCACAGAAAGAAAGCAAATGGGATGTCGTTATAGAGGCATACTCAGGAAAAGAACAAAATCATATGGTAATTCTAAGGATAAAATAATTCAGTTACACGCAATATTCGGGAAAATGGATGTCCTGAGTGAGAAAAAGGGTTCATAGAGATTAATAATAAGTGAAAAGGACGTAAATAGAGGAAAGCTGAGGTTAAAAATGTAATTTTGATCAAAATGAGTAATGAAAAAGTTAGTATAAAGGACTCTCGCTTGCTATAATTATATGTAAGCTCACTATTTGGTACTGTTGCCAAGTGGAGACTGGTAACCCTCGAGCTTCCACATGGACAACAACTGAGTTAAATTCCAAAGTTGAGCTACATTGAAATTTTATATTATTATTGTCCGCATTGTGCATGAACCTTATTTGAAAACCAAATATAAATCAGGGTTCACTGCACTCATCAGTAAGGTGAAGGAAACCTACTTAGTTGAGTTGGCAAAGTATGCCTTATATGTGCACATATTTTTGGAATACATCTACTAAGTGTTTAAGTTCAAAACTTACAATGGATTTTTTTGAATGATATAGCATTCTAACACATATACGTAAGATGTACCAAAAATGAGAAGTACCTATTGGAACTAAAAAATGTTAATTATGTTGTACTGTTTTTTTTTTCAGTCGTTTTCCTGTTTACAGATGGATTTACATAATCATGCTTGTCTCCGTCGGCGTAGCTGTGTTTTCTTTACTGATGCTGGTCGTGCTATTGTGGAAGTGGAACAAAATTCATGACTCGAATACTTATTCAGTGAAGAATGAGAAACCGCTGTACATGTAAGTTTGAATAGAAATCCTTTTAGCACAAACAGTTACTGATTCTTGGTGAAAAATGCGTAGGTATATTATAGTGAATTCTATCGATCCTCACGTCGTCTGCAAAAACTTTTTTTTAATTTTCCTTGCGAAGTGCTAGACGTGCATAATTTTCAAAGAATTCTCATTTGTTTTCCAACAAATTAAAGAATTGGTTTCTATCGGACTGCTTAGCTTGATTTTTCCTAGCAGGTTAACCTCCCTGCTAGGAACTCAAAAAACAGTTAAGTAAGAACCGAGAAGGGAGAGAAAGGAGAGGGGAGTCAGCGGCGGAAAAGAATGAGAGCAGGTTATTTACCATGTTGAAAATCCCTCCAGACAAGTCTAACTCTTTAGTTGTGAACCAACTCCCCGTGTGCTCATGTATCGTTCTCATTCCTGAACTATTTTTTCCTGTTCCATCTTTTCATACCTTACAAGGGAAGGATTCTTTTCACACTGAGAGCATTCCTAATAATTTATGTACGTTTCGATGCAGGTGGCAACGCTGATCTCGAATCTGTACAGCACCATTCTTGAGGGGTCCTGAGTGGAAAGTAATGGGTGATCCTCGCATTCCTCACATACGATCTCGAATACCCTCGTGTCAGCTCGGTCCGTGGTGTAGTGGTAAGTCTCTTGCTTAATAAGCACCATGCTTGCTGGTTCGAATTCTGATGCTTGTCATCTCTTTGCATTCTTGATTCAGAACTCGTCTCCGTGAAAGAGGGTACACTCAGGCAGTATACCATGTTTCGCACTCGCATGCCGACAATACAAAGTTCAAAGTGATTCCAACGCTCCTTCGGTATATCTCATCTCCCAATATAGCATTCGTTGATAACCAAAACTCTTTCATCTGCACATATGGTAAGATAGCACAAAGTGGTCAGAACACAATAACTTCTCACAATAAGAACAACGAGTAAAGAAAAGCTCGTTACAATCATCAGCGTTTTAATCACTCTGAACCCTTGTATTCTCGGTATGCGAGTGCGAAATATGGTATAACTGCCTGAAAATAGCCTCCTCCACAGAGACGAGTTCTGAATCAGGAATGCAAAAGCATGAACTGCAGCAACCAGCAAGCATGTGCCTGTCAAGCGAGAGACTTACCACTACACCACCGATCTGACTGTGGTGTTCGAGATCGTATGTGAGGAACGCGAGGATCACCCATAACTTTCCACTCACGACTCCTCAGGAATGGTGCGGTACAGATTCGAGATCAGCGTTGCCAGCTGCATCGAAACGTACATAAATTATTAGGAAAGCTCACTGTGAAGAAGTATGCTTCCCTTATTAGCAGTCTTATTGTCCCGATCTTTTTCTTCGTTGATTTCTATTGTATTGCGCCGGCTTCATCTGCGAATTTATGGATAGTTTTTTTTTTCATAAATTCAGTAAAGAAAAAAGTAGAAAACAGTAAAAGGAACTTACTGGCTCAACTACGGATTGAGCTATTCAAACGAGATTTAAGAATTTGGTAGGAGTCCAAGCGCTCCTTCATTCCAATGCATAACATTGGCGCAAACTGCTTTCAAACAGAACTATCGTGTTCCGAGTCCAAATTCACAGCTTTCATCAACTGTTGTCTACTTGCTTGTATCGCCTCATTTTGATTCTAGAACTATTCTAAATCCTATTATAAGCGAGAAAATTGCTACAAAAGGCGTATTCTGAAATTCCAGTCGTCATATAGAAAGTGAAATAGCCAACGAGTCTAATAAAAGTGTGAAACGAGAACGGATATTTGCATGATGGCAGCAACTAACAGCTATACTGATGTTCGAATAAACGCTGTAATGCTTTTGATATTTTTAAGACAAAGGGAGAGGTTTTTTGGTAAATTCGATCAATTACTTTTGTCCTCTCATTTGAATGGCAAAAGTAACTGCAGCATTAACATTCTGCTAGAAATAGTAGGCAATTATGCACCCAATCTCTATCTACTTCTCTTTCTTTTGGCAGTTGGGATTGAAGGTATTGAAGTTTATGCTCAATGATGTAACTAGAATTGAGTCTGTGCCCATGCTATTTTCTTGTTGATACGGAGGTAATCATATCTGGCAGCTATTACATAAGTTAAGCTAGTAAGAGGTCTGCGAGTCTGTGAGCATTGTCCATGTACAAAATGCAAATAGGAATGAATATTTAGTAACTACTCTCATCACTGCATGCTGTGCCATATTTCTGATCTGTCAGGTCGTGCTGGAAGCACTCAAATGGCTAACTGTTCTGACGTCAGTGCTGCCAATAAGTTGAAGGCCGACGTGAGGTTGCGTGGTAAAGAATGGAGGGATGCCGGCATCTCTCTAGGAACTTGTCTACAGAGATTTCACGTTATGGCAGCAAAGGATGGCCGACAGTCTTCAGGACATTACAGGCCCTGGTCATTTAGCTTATGACACCACCTTGAATTCAGCTGCTGTCGCATGTTGTGCCTGCATTTATGACGCAGTCTGTACCAGGTGTCTCACATTTGACTCCTTCAAAAATTGTCATCCTCATCAACATAAAAAGATTATGATGGGACATCAAAAAGTGTGAGGAGAGGAAATTCAATGTTGGGGTGATGATGTGCTTTCAGTAAGAAACACTGAGAACCTTGAGGACTTGTTGTATCGCATGAAAAGTTGAGAGATACTTGCAACACTTTTTTCTAAGTTCAAAGGCAGCGCGTGTCAAAATCCTTGACATAGTGTTAAAGCTCCAATAGTGACATACATTGTCAGCACATCATAAATGTCCAACGAAAACGAAGGATCATGACTTACCTACGAAGAAATCCGAGTCGAAATCGCGAACATCTGCCTTACGCGAACACAGCTGTCTTGCATGCGCCAGCGCACCCACGCCACGTTCATTCGGACAAGCGGGTGTGTCTCCCGCGTGATGGGACCCACGAGTTTCAAAAGGAGCGGAAACAGTACCACGATTTCGTGAATTCCTCGTACTTTTCGCGCTGTTTCACTATATCCCTCAAAACCCCAAAAACCCGCAAAATCTTAAAAACGAAGATTTGAGCGGGTGCTGCCTTTAAGTGTCCAATCCTGTCAAAACTCATACATGAAACGGTTCTGTTATAATGGGATTGAGCAGGGTGGTCAAGTCTACACGGAAGAAAAATCTCAGTAACGCATCTATCATTGCCATCATTTTCTTTGATGCCACTGGCTTTTTGGCACCAGCTCACTTGAAATAGAAAAAACACAAACAGAAAGAAAATAGGATGTTCATGATAGAGGCATCGAGTCGAAAAAAAAGCGAAATCAAATGATTCTCAAAAACTAAATAATGTAGATCCACACAATATTTGAGGAATTGGATGTTTTGGGTGAGACGAAGGGATTATATACAAAGATTAATATAATAATAAGTGAAGTGGAAGTGAATGGAGGATGGCTGGGCATAAAAATGTAATCTTATTTGAAATGAGTGGTAAAAATGATAGTAATGAGAATGAAATGATAATGATAGGTTAATATGAAAAGCTGCCTCTTGAAATCGCTTCCCTTTCACTGGCATTTGCTATTTTTCGCGCTCCAGGGAAGATTTTGTAGCTTATTGTAGAGCATGAGAACTCGTAAAACTTGTTGTTTGTTATTCTGTTATTCTGCTGACCCAAGTACTAGCTGTTGTTACCCGTGATGGAAAAAGTTCTGAACGGTGTTCTTACTGCAGAATTAATCCCACAATCGATTGAATCACCACTGGATCAAAATTGGTGACGCGAAAATTTCCGTGTATGCTGGCTTTAAGGCAATCCTTAGTAGAGGAGTCTTCCCCAATTACCGCGATTAGATGCGTTTGTGAACTCGACCTTAACCTTTAGTGAAGAGCTTTCCCAGAATGTCCTTCCCTGTGATTGCCGTTTAGCATGTGTGTCGCCTGCCGATCGCCAATGTTGGCGACGGCGGATCTCCAGAATTGGTGACTGCTCACAACCGATCGGCACCGACGTCACACTCGCCGGTGACGATGGCCGCCGATGTTGGTGATCGCACTTCGGCAGCCCCCTCGATGTTCCGCGAAGATTCAATCTTATCGGCCTCACAATCGCTAGCGACGGTGAAGCAGGGTGCTACAGTCCTCGAGGACTGTAGCGGCAGTGTATAGCCCACGAAGAAAAAGTGATATTCATCCAAAATGGACTGTCAAAGATGCACAGCGGCTACTGTTCACGTCCTTATTTTGAAGTTGAAGAGATATACCCTTCTGTTACGCACAGTAACAACCTTATCACCTTACGCCAATAAAACTCGTCATAGCTCACTCGTCAAGATGTTGTCATGTTTTGAAAATGAAGGTTGACGCTGTTCTTGAGTCTCTAAAAAAATTGGCGAACATTCGTTGGGCGCGCGTCCTGGTCGATATGAAATACCTCCAGTTTCCGAAAATGCATCAGTATCAATTCCAGAGAAAATTAGGCTGCCGTTCCAAAATCGACCGCGATGCTAGCACGTGCGAAAAACTCGGCGCGCTGAATGGGTGTCCGCCAATTCTTTGGAGGCTGTAATAGCTGTAATAGACTTCTTCATCTAATACGTTTCGTCCATCACCAATCCTTATCACTGGTTTCCCGGTTTTTTTTTTCGCACTAAGAATGACGATAGAATGCTTTCAATGCAGCTTTCCCATGGTTAAGTGTACAGTAGTCCTGAGCACCATCTGAAACCCCGGCTCTTCATATCTGTTCTTTTCATCTAGTGCCTGAATAATGTCTGAGTGAGGCAACTCATAAAAATAGAGGGAAAAATCTCAAAATATAGAGACGCAAAGAGATTTCTTGTCATTGGGGAGGTGTTGCTATAATTTTCCGTTTTCGTTTCGATGCCCATTTTTGGAATCCCATTTCCGCTTTACGTTTTGCGTGATTTCAAATTCTACTTGTACACATTCCTGGTCTCGACCAATCACGGCGGCGAATTATTGTACGGAACAGCACCTCGTCCTTTCTCTGTTCTAGTAATTGTGTCGTAGCGGCGAAATGTGTTATCATCTCACAACCTATTGAATGCTGTAGCAGTAAGAGAAGGTATTCAATCGTCATCTGAAGCTCGAGCTCAAGATACTAAGCATGATGTTTGCAAAGTAGGCTAAATACACAAGTTCATTGAAACAATTTGTGGAATAAGCAAAGACATCGAAACGATCCAATCCTTACCAATACAATGCACGAGATTATTCGCCTTAGCCGTCTTCTATTCATCCACGGTTTCAATAATGCGCTAGTGTTCGATTCACGCCAACGATTTTACAGGTCCGCCAATACTTTCCATCGAATAAGCAGCATAAGCCCTATTCGTCAATCAACACCACCAGAAGTTCAAGAAAATCCTCTGGAAAAAGACGCTTCTGAAAAAAGCATCGACATGGGTCAACCCACTAGAAGTAATCCTCGTCCTAGAAGATAGTTCGTTTGCTTCAGTTCCTGACATGGTGTTTTGGATTTCGGATCTTTATTTCTTTCTCTCTTTAAGCCATACCTGTTTCAGTTCTGTGAGCGCTATCTCATTACCACGCACTGCCTCTTTCAACGGATCAGATCGCAATGCATATCTTTACGCAGTGGACATTTCTGAGCATGGAGAGGTACATTGCCCCTTCCATGGAATATGTATACATGGTGGCCGAATTTATTATACAAAATTACCCACGCATCTACCTTGAAATGAATAGAACTATGGGCAAAGAAGCTTTTCAAGAGAACGTGTTAGAGATATTGGATAGCTCAAGTAGAGATAGCACTGATTTTGCGTTTTGAATTGCGCTCTGTTAGCTCTTTAAAAGGACGTCCAAACATCATGCTAGCAGCCGTTATCATTAAATATCCAGAATTGCTATGGTTTATATCGTATTTGAATGAACTGAACTTCTTAGTTTGATTATCGTTCGAGGATTGGCTCTGCTCCCATCAAAAATTTGGTCTCGCAGGAACTTGGTTTCCTAAAGAGCTGCCGCAAAAGACGCAGAAAATCGGTGTCTTTCACCTGGTGTTGCTGCGTTGGTATTTTAAGGCCACCTTGTAGGAAAGCAATCGCTTTCGTTCCGTGCTTGGGACACGATAAGGGGGTGTAGGGAGAATGAGGTTGGGTGGAAGGGCGATGTATTGGTTGAAGGCATTCGTGATCGGGCCTTCTATGAACACAATAAAAACCCAAACCGTCGTCTTTTATGTTCTGAGGCAGACGTTGAAGAACGCGTCGTGTTAATGACAGTGTAGACTTATTATAAAAGAGATGGTCATTTTATTTGTGTGTTTGCGTTGCTTCCAGTCAATTACAACTCGGCGGTTACAATTCAGCTCCGAAGTCCATTGGCGACGCATTTGGCGAGGTTTGTTTGGAAACCTAGGAAACGGGCTTGCAAACGAGCCAGGCAAATGAACTCCGCCAAATATCTTGCCAAACATGATGTCCTGCCAAATGGGTCGCCATGCAAACCTTGCCAAACAGGTCGCCATACAAACCTAGCTAAATAGGTCGCCATACAAATCTTGCCAAAAAGGACGCCATGCGAAAAATTGCGCTTTAACATTCTCTGAAGTCCACTAGCGATCTATTTGGCGAGAGAATGTGTTTGGCAAGACATTTTACGGGTTAAAATCTTGTTTGGCAAGACATTTTCCGGGAGAATGGGTCTAGAGTCTGTTTGGCAAGACAAAATGCGAGAGAATATGTTGACGACCTATTTTCCGGGTGTTTGGCAAGACAAATGGCAAGAGAAGATGTTGACGACCTATTTTCCGGGTGCTTGGCAAGACAAATGGCAAGAGAAGATGTTTGCGACCTATTTTCCGGATGTTTGGCAATATAGATTGCGGGAGAATATGTTGGCGACCTATTTTCCGGGTGTTTGGCAAGACAAATGACAAGAGAATATGTTGACGACCCCTTTTCCTGGACAGGCACATACGACGCCCTGGGTTCACAGTCGATGAGCCGGTTCAATTACCCAAGTTTGAGGTACGCATTTCAAGGGGTGTCCTATATTGGGAGAGTGCCGGTGTCAGTCCGGAGTGTCTGCTAGGCAGGTTCACAGCCTGATTTCTGCATGAGGACATCTCCGTGGTCATCGCCGCAACACGCACGGCAGTGCGCAGCCGGCTGAACACCACGGCGACGTCCACGTACTCCGTGACTCCAGGCACGGAATCGAGGGATGTCATCGCTTCAACTGCTTGAGAAAGTACTTTACCCAAACCACTTTCTGGATCTGATCATAAAATGTAAAGCTCGAACATTGTGGTAATTTTGGAGGCCTCTCCTGGCAATAGAAGGAAACAGGAGTATGTGGCGAAATCTCACGCACAATGTTAAAGCGCTATTTTTGCATGGCGACCTATTTGGCAAGGTTTGTATGACGACCTGTTTGGCAAGGTTTGCATGCCGACCCATTTGGCGGGAGATCATGTTTGGCAATACATTTGGCGGAGTTCGTTTGCCTGGCTCGTTTGCAAACCCGTTTCCTAGGTTGCCAAACAAACCTCTCCAAATGGGTCGCCAATCGACTTCAGAGTTGGACGTGAGATTTCGCCACGTACTCCTCTTTCCTCCCAAAGGCCAGAGAGGCCTCCAGAATTACCACAATGTTCAAGCTTTACATTTATTGGTCAAATCCAGGGAGTAGTTTGGGTGAAGTACCCCTTCAACCAGTTGAACCGATGACATCCATCGATTCCGTGCCTGGGGGCACTGAATGCGTGGACGTCGCCGTGGTGTTCAGCGGCTGCGCACTGTCTTGCGTGTTGCGGCGAGGACCACGGAGATATCCTCATGCAAAAATCAGGCTGTGATTTTCCCTAGCAGACACTTCGGACTGACTCCGGCACTCTCTTAATATACGAATCCCTTTGAAATACGTACCTCAAAATTGTGTAATTGAACCGACTCATCGACTGCAACCATTCCCTTGCTTTTTGTCTTGCCAAACACCTGGAAACTGGGTCGTCAACATATTCTCTCGCACTTTGTCTTGCCAAACAGACTATAGACCCATTCTTCCGGAAAATGCTTGCCAAGCAAGATTTCAACCCGTAAAATGTCTTTTCAAACGCGTTTTCTCGTCAAATAGGTTGCCATTGAACTTCAGAGTAACAATGAGTATGTAAGTTTTAGATGTCAGATATTTCTTACCGCCCAACCAGCAATTCCTCAACAGGTTCGGACAAACTCCCTCAACCATCTGCTCAAACGAAAGAAACAACGCTGAAGGTTTGTCACATCTGCGTAACCTGAAAAAGATTCAAAAGGAACAACGACACCTCGTGTGTTTCCTGAAGGGGAGCTAGCAAGATCAAGTTATTACTTAATGAATTTCACTGTTTGTTAAGAGAAAAGCTTTTAGGAAATATTCTCTAATCACTGCGCATCTTCGTTCTTCACAAACAAAAAATAGAAACTTATACTGATATAGGTCGAAACAGACCAAGGAGAAGGCATGATTTCATCAATATATGGCTTCATGGCAGTTTTAGATCTATTCTCTTGGCCAAGAAATTCGGAATACTTTGGGCACCACAGTTTCGCCCGTGGTGGAACCGCGATAAGAGGCCGATCCGCGGTGGATCCGCGGTCACCGACCAAGCCCGCGGTGAAATACCGACAGTGACCCCCACACTAAGCTCGCAATTGGCCATGGTGGATCCACACATTCCCACGGT
Source organism: Ancylostoma caninum (assembly GCA_037903475.1). NCBI lineage: Eukaryota > Metazoa > Nematoda > Chromadorea > Rhabditida > Ancylostomatidae > Ancylostoma > Ancylostoma caninum. The sequence goes on from JBAJFG010000101.1 coordinate 155,013, forward strand.
GGATCCGCACATGCCACATGGGGGACCCGCACATTCCCACTCCCAAAGTGGATACGCAGTGGAACTGACGAAATACTTTATGAGCTTAAACACAGCATACGTGTCGATACGTATGGCCTAGTGGATAAGAAGGCGGACTTCCAAGAGTGCATTCGGCAAAGCAGTAAGGTCCAAATGTCCAGTCCAGTGGTGTAGGAAAGGTGAGAGGGCGAAGTGGGAAGCCACAGGGAATTTGCATTTTCCTTTCTTGGTTAGGCATGACACATGACTAGTAGTTTAGCCGAACTGTCGCGTGTCACACCCCATTAGGTAATGTTTACTTTCGCTACCATGAATGAAAGTTTAATGGTAACAGTATGCGATGACTGTAAGTATTCTTGGTAAGAAATGTCTTGCGCGTGGCTCAAAAGTCACTTTACACCAAGTAATTTACCCGCGACATTAGCACCACTGAAACACATACACCGCGGTGGATCGGCATATGCCCTCAGTGAATCCGACCTATTTCCGCGATGGATTCGGACACGCCCACGGTGGTCAACCGACTACCCAGCTTGGACGATCCGCGGATCCACCGCTGGCAGAAATTTCAGAGTGCTCACCACCACGACTATAATTCCCAGGACTGTGTTAATACTTTCATCGAGGCAACGTTCCTTTCTCATAACCTTTTGTGAAGATTTTTGAGCGCAATCAATGCTTCTTGGTCAAGAGAATAGATATAAAACTGGCGTGAAGCCAGTGAAATCGTGCTTTCTCCGTGGTCCGCTTCTGATTTCACTACTACTCTGTACGGTTGTAGTTACACTACAACAAATTGTGCCCTTTTTTATCGTCATTTGAACATGACTCTTCTGTGGATTTGAAGCACTTGGGACAGTGGAGCTTCAAACTATTACTATAGACATTTATTATCTTTATAAGGAAACACGTCACTGTGTTTGGCGAAGGCTGGTGGTCACTAGCAGTCATTAGAAATGCTTCTGAATTTTTCATAATAGCTGTGAGCATAAAAAAGAGAGGTAGAGCTGGCTTAGTGGGGTGATGTATGTATATGTATTTGTCTCTTATACTGCACAGATTGGGATTTCCAGTAATATGCACTATCAAATAATGGCTTTCCATTCCAGGTCACGGTATCACCAGACGATCTCTTCACCGACAGGGTCGAGATATGCTGCGTCAGCGATGTACGGCTGCGACCGAACAAACCCCACGATAACAAATGGGCTTCATTTTGACTCTCGTAGTTTTTTTTTTTTTGTGAAATTACGCTCGACTGACAATAAAGCATACAGTCGGACCATCAAAGATGTGACTATCTTTCATTTTTACTAATATTTACCGTTCCGTTGAAAACAAGGGTATTCATTCAGTTGAATGTGGTGGGAATAAGTCTGTTTCTTCACGATGTGTTCTGTCCATCGCCGCGTCGCTTTGTGCGACATCAATCTTGTATATGACTGTAATTTTGAAATGAATGGAGTTCTATCCTGAATGCAAGCCCGTTTCTACAGTGCATATCAATCAAAATTGACACTTTGCTCTAAAAAATGAGGTTGAGGAAATGTAGTTTTCTTTTGCATTCGTTTTCCTTTATCCTAGTTTTTTTCCAGTGTCACCATTTTTGGCTGAGCTAGTGTGTCTAATTAAAAGAGTACTTATTGGCGCTCCAGAAGGTATGAGAGGTGCTTAGTGTCTTCTAATTTTTTTAACTCTGAAGAATTCTTCCAATTTGGCACTGCACCTATCCACTGCGTACCTACTTACTAAAGGCGTGGGCCGCCAACGGCAGAGTCCTTCTACGCCACGTACACAGTCACGATTTCTTCAAAGCTGTTATTGTGTCGTGTAATGCAAGCGAATTTCTTGAATATGCAAACAAAAAACCACTCCAGCTCTACGATGGTGAGCAGCCTATTCTATCCCCGAAACGCGATAGCCACGAACAGCAGGTGATAATGCGTTTAAGGTGAAAAATTAAAAGATCGCTCCATTCGATGATAATGGGTCTTAGCCAGAAGTTCACTGGAAATCTCCCTACACAGTATTTGTAGGCTAGGCAATAGCGACTACAAAACTTATGCACGACACGGCTTCAACCACACGTTGCGTTTGCGTTGTCGAAAATAAACCCATGAAAATGCAGGGAGTAAGGAATGGAATCCGTATCTCTCCTTGCTTTTCTACTATCTACCCTACCTACCTGATCCTTCAGCCTTATTGCGAAAGTTCACTCCATACCTAACATTTGCATTTTATATCTTCATCGAATGATCGCCCAACATGGGCGGATTGCTAAATATGTGGTAGCCAGTGGCGTACCCACCCCCCCCCCAAGAATGGGTCATCAAACTTTTAAAATTACTTCATTCTTCCACAAATTCATTTACCAAACTACAACTTAGACGAGCGGTAGAGACCACTACTTATTTGAGCATGAGCACGGTGCTGGCGCCCTATGCTCAGAATACGAGGAGCTGCGAAGGAACTGCCATTTCTAGGTCATTATGTTTGGCGATTTTTTTCTTGCGTAGCAGGAAGTCCCGAAGCTGGGAAAGGGAGTAATCAAACCGTCAGATTCCTGAGGAATGTGATGCCTGGTGAACAATTCATCAGCAGAGCTATTAAAATTTAAGGCCTGTCCTGAACGCGAATTTTGGCCGACTTTGGCAACGCAGGAAGTGGGCGTTTTGCATGTCGATTCTAATGAGGGGGCCTTCTCGACTTTTTGGGCCAAATAGCAGCTTTAGGTGATGTTTGAACTACTTCAAAATGGAAGCATGGATTGGGTTGTCCAAGAAGCATTCCAGGAAAAGCTAAGAAAATACTTCAAAAAGTGCTTGTCTGCGTACCTCTAAAACGGAAGCAGTTAAGCCAGAGTTCGACAGTGGAATCGATAGTGACCTCCAGACTGAAAAAAAGGAAAGAAGGAGCAGCAAATTGTTTATGGTCTTGTTGGAAAATTACACGATAAACGGAAGTTTGAACATTCGGTTTCCGCAGATTTTTGGGCATTTCTCTCCTCCCTATATCTAGGATTTTAGGCTTTTGGAAAAAAAAAACGACAGAGCTTTCCTGCCACCCAGTAATAACTTTGTGTTAGTATCCATTTTTGATTACTCAATATTTTACCCGGAGTGGATGAGCTGAAATTTTTTCCCTCATCCTCTCTTGCTTGCCACTCCTGCCTCCGACACTGGTGGTCGCCACTCTAAATGATGTTTCAAACGCGAAGATAGTTTGATATGGCTTTGCCTTCTTCCTCCCCCCTACCCCCCCCCCCTCTCCATATTATGTAATGGGTGTTAACATAAGTCCTTGCACTTTTCTTTCAGTTTCAGTTTTCTCCGCACACTTGATACCATTTAATCTGAGAACTATTTCTGAAAATTAATTTTTTAAACTAATTTGTATCTTATGCACTATTCGAAAGCGCTGTTTTTACTCCACGAAGATATTCAATCAATTGTGAGAATGGCGCGAGGGGAATCGATGGTTGGTATGAGTGGTTCATATGGACATCGGTCTTCTCCGATGTATTATTTGGATAAGCTAATTCAGCTGAAATAACCCAATCGAAATACTACCCCATGAGAGCGTCGAACCGCACATTGCTAACGTCGTCAGAGTGGCTCTCCGAGAGCTCGCTTGATAATATTCTTTTGGGTTCTCTTTCTACCGAGCCTATTGCTTTGCACATTCATAGGATACACTATTTAATCCCTATTGAAGTTGTGTTTTCTCTCAACTTGGTTTTCTTCTATTTAATCCTTAAAATTAAACTATGTTTTTCAACAATGCGTAATGATATAATTCAAGAGGAAAGAAAACGCTTTCGGGAGATATACAGCGCATCATATAAAAATCCCTAATACAAAGTGAGCGCCATGAGTCCTTGCACAAAACTTTTTCGAAATTTTCTGAATATTCCTTCTCCTTTGAACATCACACACGTACCATTTTGTAAGGCGGAGCGTTCTGCTTGCTATTCACTGCTTGAATTTTGTTGATACAGCCCGGTTCTGCTGACACAAAAGTTGAACTTACCTCGAATCTCTCCTTACCGCTGCATCACGATTGAAAACAGTTCTAATCCAACCAAAACCAGTTCTTGTAGTAGAAATCATCTCGAAATAACGAGGATCTGAGCCTCTCAATGTAAATTCAAGTAACAAGCCTTTGAATGTAATTTCAAGCCAATCCTTGCTTTAGCCTATCCGTGCAACCGATGCGGAGGAATATTACCCAAATTCGTGAAGATTTTGTGGGATGATAGCCCTACAGCTTGAAATATTCCTCAATTCTAAGATAGAGAGCAAGTTCTGTCCATTTAGCATGCTAAAATCGCACTTGTCCATGATTGAGTTGAAGAGAACTATGAACATTCAAATTAAATTGAAATCGCTCAGCGCGGTACAATAAAATAACGTCATTTACAGTGGAGGCCCTCTTCCCACAGCAAAGCTATTCATTACCAAAACAATGAGTAAACGTAGAAAGCAACCGCAGATGAACTAATTTCCTCAAATTTTCGTTGTTTACAGAATTGAACTCATGCTGAATTTCATCTGTACAGCATTCTGTAATAGTAAACTTGTTTTCAATCCTAATCAACAAGCACCAGGATGGCACTCTATCAAAACTCAGAATCTGCCCATGAAACAAGCGTGCGCCAAAGAATCATGCACGAAGGAAGTCTTCTGCTGAGAGTTAGCCCATCTGCCGCACCAGTCTGAATCCGTTTGATTGCTGTATGCCACTGGAAATGAAGAACAAACCGTGAGTTTATGCTAAATCACTCTGGGCTCGCATCGTTAAGCACTAGACGAGCATTTTTCTTTTCATGCCTTTTTCCCCTTATTGATGAGTGCAGAGAAGACATATTCCAATGTTTAGTATCCGTATCGGGGTAATGCAGGGAACGGAACAACATGTATAATGAAAAACTTCATAGTTCTGAAATTACTGTAGTAATACCAAAACTTTTTCTTTTACGTGAGCTGTTTGCATTTAGAAGATTGGGGGTGACCCGACTCTATATGTGGACAGTACTTTCAAGTGTTTTTGAAAAATATCAATACTACAACATACTTCGAAATATCATTTTTTTCATCCTAATTATCGCTGACCCTGAACAATATCTTCCAATTTCCACACAATCAAAAGCACTCACTGGAAGAGATCAACCGTAGTTATTTCCAATCACTCATACTTATACAACCAAGCGGTTGATACCATCAGATTTAAATGAACTTCATATTTCTACCATTGTTTACAAAAGAATACATTCGATCAGTCAGTCAACGTTATCAGATTAAATATTGATCCTCACCTTTTCCTATTCTTATTCGACAAATCGATTAGTTATCAAGTTGGTGAAACTCCTACATCATCCATCATGTTTTTTCTTTCTCGACCAGTTGGTCGTACCGTGAACCTGACAGCAATTCGCAATCTAATCGAATATAATGTTTTGTCTTCATAAGTGTAAATTGTAATTAAGGTCAACATAGCTGTTGGAACCTTAAAGTTATTACTTGTTAAGTTAATCCCTTTTTCCCTTTTATTTATACTAAATGGACCTATTCCTCATCAATAGGGCTCTTTTGATGGGGTTAAACAAGTGTTAGCTGGTAAGGAGAAAGGGCTAACGCGCCTCCAAAAGGGTCAAGAAATTCATACATCAACAATTCCACAGCAGTCACGGTTTAAGCCATGGGGGTAACCACACCCTGGGAGCAGCCCTCACAAACCTGACTATCAGGAGTCTCTCCTCTGTATATGGAGTGTATCCACCATACACTTAGATTTAGGGTCTTTCAATAATTCAGAGTCTGCCCCTCTATCCCATCATCTCGCGTACCCATTTGGTAATAACGATAATATCGGAAACTATGGCAATATATCTAACATCATAAATTCACTCACATATAAAAGCAACCATCCTTACTTCTGCTTGCAAATCACAAAACATCCTACTCGTTGTTATATTAGAAACCAACAAAAAATAAAACCATCCTCAAATGATACCAACGAATTCACTCAGTTCATACAAACCCACCCAAATTTTCACAGCATACACCAGTACTTGCATGAATTACGAAAGAAAACCATCAAACAAATCATATCAATGTGCTATCCAAGTAGATTATCAAAATATTACCTACTCTACCATCTTTGCACATTTCATTGCAGATTATCAAAATATTACCTACTCTACCATCTTTGCACATTTCATTTCAAATTCACACAGAATCCTGATTCCCAACAGAAACGTGAAGACCTTTTCAATCACTACAATTTGAAAATAAACTACTAGGATGTTGCGAAATTAATTGTCGGAGAGACACACCAGTTCAAAGTGTTTTAACTCGGCTCAAACACAATTTCTTTCATCGCTTTAGCAACCCTTCTATTCAGTAGATCCTTTCCGACAATTCTATGAGGATTGCATGCCTCCACTACTAAAACCGAGATCACAAGGGTCCGCAAACTTTTGGAAGGCGATTTCAGCATGCTCCAGATCAGCAATCTGCCGCTGTCGCAGGATTGCATCTGGAGCTCGGAACAAAGACGTACAGTGGGACAATGCTCTGTGGAATAAGGTCAATGAGTGAGAGCCTTGATGCCTTACTACATCAGTTTTGCCGTGTGAATTTTGGAGAGTAAGGCTTAACGTTACTTTGAAGGAGGGGAAAATCAGTTTTTGTTCGCCACTGCCAACCACATCTATGGCAGATTTGCTGGTATCAACTCGAAATTACAATACCAGGACTCTGATGTTAGTGCATGACTAGGTTGGAAAAGACTGCAGTGGATCACACTCTTACAGCATCACCACACTCCTGACACAACCTCCCTAGTGCGGAGACTTGATTTAGAAAAAGTTGGAGATAGGAGGAAGTGTCTACCGAAACGAATTCACGTATCTTTTTATCGTACAGGAACCGAGCTCCATTGATAGCTCTTACGCGGTGTAGAAATGGATAGTTTTTGAGGCGAGAAACTAAGTTAGAAAAGATGACACAGCGGGTGAGACGCTGGTCATCTGTCAGATCGTGGGGTGTTCACTTCCGCACCTTTCTTGTCATGTCGATTGAAGTCAAATGTTTTGAAACTGAAGCATAGTGAGCCCCCATCCCTGCCCTCCAAGTCCAAATGGTTGGACCCGGATTAGGCTCCACGACACTTCTCAACGCTTGATCGTCAGAGAACAACTTGTGGTCACGACAGTGGTTGCTTTGGGGATCAAAATCGACGGAAGAAAAATTTGCAACCGAAGAGCTCACTGCCCATTTGGAAGGCGATTCTAAGCCAAAACAAATGCAAGATCACTGCTAGCATCCGACAAAGAATGGTCGAGTTTGAAGTCATGAACCATAATCACCCGAAAATCACGTCGGCTCATGATTTGTTCACGACTTCACAAAAATCCTCAGGAAAGAGCTAGCCAGAATATTCAGGAGCATTCGAAAGAGGAGGAAAAGCCCTACCAGAAATTCACATAAGTCGAGCTGCAGTTGCTCAAATTGGGCACAAGAGAAAAGTTCAAATGAACATTTTCACAACATACTAGACAATATTAATTTATGCAAGATTTTCAATAGTAGAAAAATTAAAAACCTAGTAACTGCTCTGCTAACTCAAAAGTTAAATACATTCCTTTCCGTGTGGTGTACACGTATGACTCACCGATATCTACAAAAATTTTTAACTATAGCTCCACACTAAAAACGTAACCACTTCAGATCTAGTTACTGTAATCTCACATAAATGTGCTTGTACATTGCCATGTTATAAGAAGTATATACAGTGCGTGTCAAAACTTTACGCCTACCCTAAAAATTCGTCGTTTCGGGCGAGGATCACGCTTTCTCGAGTAATCGCGTTCACTATCGTTTTCAGCGTACTTGAATACACCGGAAACTATCACCAAGTCTTTTCTAGGTGATCTTCTAATTTTTCTATTCGTTTTTGAAAGAAAAATTCGGCGGTTCAAAACTTTACGCCTACCCTTGAAAATGTCGGTTACGGAAGATAAGAATTGAGAACAAGCAGGCAAACGATACGGTTTGATGTAGTAGCGCTCAAGAAGACCTTAGGGAACCTTACAGTGCATTCAAAATCAGTGAAAAAGGTTTTTTTGCCTGTCACTGTTTGAGCAAACTCTCCTCCCCCCAACAAGTGTGAACAAAACAAAATTTTCAAAGACTTTGGGTGGTCGTAGACACTTAGCTGGTATTTCCATGAATAATCTTAATACGATAAATGGAAAAGGAAACACTAGAACACATCTCAAGCTCGACACGACGGCCATATCACCCGTCTGGACCTCCTCCTCTACAGTGCGGCAGAGAAAGGTGCCCCAAGTCGTGATCCTGGCGGAGTTGTGGACGCTGTGTTGAAGGAAATATGAGAGCAAATGCCTTTACAGAACACTGCTATGAATCGCTGAGTCCATCGGAATCCCGTGTGTGCAATTCCGAAGTTAGTGCTCTGTCCCGATCATCGATATTCAACCGCCAAAGTTGCGGCGAAAAGAAATCTCCCATTTTCCTCATAAATCTCGACAGCAGTGCAAGATTCGATAGGAAAAGCTCTGCCTGTCTTCTACTCCCATGAATGAACAGCGCATTCAAAGTTATGAGTGAAATCTTGCATGTTAATAAACACTATGAAAAATGCCGCCCAAGCCTACAAGCTGTTCATGTGTGCCTAGTAAGATCATTTGACCGCAAGGGTGGTGTGGTGTCTGCCGGAGAACAGACATCGTTTTTTTGATTCACATGTCCTCAAATGCTGATATGCGAAGAGAATAGTCAATTTGAGAACAGTTAGCGGGAATTTAGTGCAGATTTTCTCGGTCGACACTGTGAAGGAGAAGGATCAGATGGGTGATATGGCAGTCGCGTCGACCTTGAAATGTGTTTTAGTGTTTCCTTTTCCATCTATACGTATTAAGATTATTCATGAAAATATTGGCTAAGTGTCTGCGACCGCCAAAGGTTTTTAAAATTTTTTGTTTTGTTCACACTTGTTCGTGGGAGAGTTTGCTCAGTCAGTGACAGGTGAAATACCTTTGACATTAATTTTGAATGCTCCATAAGCTTTCCTAAGGTCGTTTTGAGCGCTACTACATCAGTTCGTATCATTTGCCTGCTTTTTCGCAATTCATGTCCACCATTATCGACCTCTTCAAGGGTGGGCGTAAAGTTTTGAACCACCACATTTTCCTTTTAAAAAAGAATAAAAAAATCAGAGGACCCCTTAGAAAAAAATTGGTGGAACATTCTGGGGTTTTCAAGAACGCTGAAAACGATAGTGAACGCCGTAACTCAAGAAAGCTCGATCCTCGCCTGAAACGACAAATTTTTAGGGTGGGCGTAAAGTTTTGACGCGCACTGTAGTAGATAGTCACCATGGCCATATTATATCTGGTGACCTGACCATTATTAATAATAAACCCATACAAAACTTGCTCTTCAAAGGAACGAAATACCGACCATCACAATATATAGATAGAACATTTGTACTTTCTTGGATTGATGGAGTAGTACAAACATTCTTTAAGGAAATAACAGAGAAATACCACCTCATTCTATCACACATCGAAAGAATTAGAGAAACTATCACACCAGTCCCTTTGAAGAGATTCAGACCACATCTTTTCGACAAGAGTCTAACATGCATCGACACCATCAATGCAAATGTTCTCACAGGGATCAATAAACTTAAAAGGTCCTCGATTCTGAGTCCAGTAGATAAAGCTGGCAATAACTACAGCATCATCTGCAAAAAATTCAATCTGGAAGCCCTTATGAAAAAATGGGTATTGAAACTAGTAACGATATAGTTTTAATATCAACATAAAAAACACCTACATAAATTACCTGGATGAAACACTAGTTCAAATCCTTGAACGACACAACCGTTTTTGGTGTCAAACAAACTTGTTCCACTGCAGAATCCCAATAAACCACTCATTTATGGTATACCCAAACTCCATCATAAGAACCTTGTTCATAACTGGGCCTTCTGCAAGCAGTGTCAAGCCAATTGCACCAGAGTTGACGAAAATTTTCACATTCATCAAAAAACATTTCCAAAATTATACCGAAGCAATACAAACACGCCAAAACGTTTACAGTGGATATTGGTCCATTGATAACATTAACATGAGTGAAAAACTTCAAGCAATCAAATACCTACAAACTCAACTTTACTCAGCTGATTTTACAAACATGTTTACAAGCTTACCCCATAATGAGATTCTAAAAAATTTAGAAGAGACAGACACTACTAATGTGCTTCAAAAATTCCAGTAAAAATAAAAGCTCATAATGGATCCGCGCTTTTTTTTTACACAGGCTCCGAAAAACCAAATTATAAAACACACTGCAACACGTTTTGTTTCTCGTGCACTACACTCTTGATAACAGTTTTGGTAAATTTGGGGATTATGTATTTAAGCAGAATACTGATGTATCACAAGGAAGTAACATAAGCCCCTCGCTAGCTGATCTTACCCTCTCCTATTTGGAGCATCAATACACCTGTAAAAACATCAAAAACAATACCAGCATTAAACAGTTCACACCTTTCCGATACATGGATGATTTACTGATCGTGCACAATCTAAGCAGCGTCACCATAGAAAAAATACTCTTTGAAATTTGCAAAAACGTTCTCACGTTTGAATCTACACAAAAAACCATTCATCACTACGACTATTTTGACATGGAAATTGAAATAATCAGTAATCGCATAGTAACCAAAATGTACAACAAAACAGATGATCTTTGTTTTTCGGTAAAGAGATTCCCCCATTTCACCTCGAAAATGTCAATTGCCATTAAGGGTGCTATAGTTTACACCAAAATTCTCAGAACTGCTAGAATGTGCGCAAATTTGGACACTTTCGTTGAAAGAACCAAAGCAACCAAACAATAACTCGTTGAAATGGCCTACCACAATTATTCCATAATAATGCCTAGTGTTCTCAAATGCATTTTCAAAACTCCTTTATTAAATATGAATATAACCTCAGCGAGAACAATAATTCTCTTAAACATTTTGTTAATAATGTGCTGTAGACAAACTACAAAACAGTTATTGTCAATAAAAACGAGTTGAGAACAAATCATATTTTCGAGACACAACTTATATCCCCTTTGGCAAATGATCCACTTTGTCATTCGGTGGTAAACATTGAAAATTAGTACCACTCACCTACTTCAGTTCTTCATTTTATATCTTCCAACCGCAATGCAGTGATGGTACGGGGGAAAACGGTTATAACCAAAAGCATCTTCATAGTATTTACAATCAACATTCCATGACAACCAACTAAAGAAAACACCCATTCCACTTCTTTATTCACGTATATCCTCTGAAGTCGATTGGCGACCCATTTGGCGAGGTTTGTTTGGCAACCTAGGAAACGGGTATATGTCCTTTTTTGAATTGAAAAGGAATTTCTGCTACCATCTCTATGGTTCCACAGGTGCAACACTTGCGATTAGCTGATATTCGAGCTTCCTTCTACATGTATATCTAACGTGTGAAGGAAAGTCGAAATCTTTTTGTGAAGATGAACAAAGGGGTAAAAGTTTGAATGTGTTTTGTTTGTGGTATCAACACAATGTTGTCATGTGCCAATGTAGGACCATACTCGATGAAGACGCATTTACTGATATTCAGCTATGTTTTCGAAAAATGTAGCGTGAGAAATAAGAGGGTAAACTTCAATCGAAGTTTGATCCTCAGGTCTCGGTTGATTTCAGCAGAAATATTGTGATTCGTACTTGGATATTGTCATAAGTGGTTTATGGCTTTAGAAACATTTTTTGGGGCACCAGTTTGTTGCGAACTACTTTTTTGCAAACGAGCCAGGCAAACGAACCCTGCCAAATGCCTTGCCAAACACGATGTCCCGCCAAATGGGTCGCCATGCAAACCTTGCCAAATAGATCGCCATACAAACCTTGCCAAACAGGTCGCCATACGAACCTTGCCAAACAGGTCGCCATACAAACCTTGCCAAATAGGTCGCCATACAAATCTTGCCAAATAGGTCGCCATGCAGAAATCGCGCTTTAACATTGTACGTGAGATTTCGCTACGTACTCCTGTTTTCTCCCAATACCAGGAGAGGCCTCCAAAATTACCACAGTGTTCAAGCTTTACATTTGATGGTCAGATCCAGGAAGTGGTTTGGGTGAAGTACTTCCTCAAGCAGTTGAACCGATGGCATCCATCGATTCCGTGCCTGGAGGCACGAAATACGTGGACGTCTCGGTGGTGTTCAGCCGGCTGCGCACTGCCGTGCGTGTTGCGGCGAGGACGGCGAAGATAACCTCATGCAAAAATCAAGCTGTAGTCCTGCTTAGCGGTGACTTCGCACTGACACCGCCACCACCCTAATGTACGACTCCCTTCCGAATGCGTACCTCAAACTTGGAAAAGTGAACCGACTCATCAACTCGAAAGCTGATGCGTCGTATGTGTCTGTCCAGGAAAAAGGGACGTCAACACATTCTCTTGCCATTTGTCTTGCCAAACACCCGGAAAATAGGTCACCAACATCTTCTCTTGCCATTTGTCTTGCCAAACGCTCAGAAAATAGGTCGCCAACATATTCTCTCGCATTTTGTCTTGCCAAACAGACTCTAGACCCATTCTCCCGGAAAATGTCTTGCCAAACAAGATTTTAACCCGTAAAAAATCCGTTCTCTCGTCAAATAGGTCGCCAATGGACTTCGGACTCCCTTCCGAGATGAGGTGGAGGGTTCACCGCTGATGAGAAAACTCCATGGGTACGTAAGTTTGACATTTAAACCTTTGCCAAAATGTGTAAAGGTGATCTCCTTGGTCACCGAAATGTGAGTGCGTGAAAAACGCACTCACACAATTAAAAAAATAAGATAAAACTAAGAATAAAACTAAGAATAAAATATTAAAAGTCAGCAGTTAGACGTTACTATGCCTTTCCCCTTACTGATGAGTGCAGAAAGGGAATATTCCAATGTTTAGCATCTGTATAAGGGTAATGCAGGAAACGGATCTGAACATGTATAGTGAGCTGAAAACTTCATAGTTCTGAAATTACTATAGTAATACTAAAACTTTTTTTCTTTTTACATAAGAACTACCAACGTACCGCGGTGGCCGGCCTTCACTCGAATTTCAGCTAGTGCGAAATATGGTATTAACATATTTCTGACTTCATACGTCAAAGACACATCTGAAGGAATATGGAAGAGGCAGCGAAGTGCTATCGGTTTTATGAAGTGGTCGCGGGAAGTGGTAATTGTCCATAATGGACAGGGGCCAATAGACGGATTCCCGGAAAAAATATCTTACAATTCGCATGCAGAATTAATTTTGGTTCATAACTTATTTTAGCTGCCAGCAAAGTTGCTCATACAACTAAACCTGAAATTTTTGGGTATTCTCAGTTTAAATCACTTCAGAATGACCGAACTAAGAGTGTGCATTACCGAAGAAACTGACAACATAAGTCCTTCGGATTTTAAAAGTCCTGTTTTTCTTTTTGAACTGCAAAGGTGGAATTCCTCCACATCGTATGTAGACATATGTTTTCGCTGACATGTCAGACACTTCCTATTCATGACAATTCCAAAGATATTTTGAATTCTTTATTTCTTGTCGCTGAGGAGGAAATTGCATCAAACATCAAAGGTTAGAGCAGGAAGTCCATTGCAAATATTGCCAACATTTGTGAGATTGAGATCATTCCATTCCGTCAATCATACATCCATGAGGAACAAGGATTTCGTTGTCAGACTGAATTGCCACCTGAAAATACTCTTACTGTGATCGGTATACAGCTACAGCAACACTATTCCCACATTTCTTGTACCTAATTATTATACATTTAGGAAGAACTGGAACAGAAAGTTCCATTGGTACGACAGTGAAAGGTGGTGGCGGACAATTATGGTGATGTTGTAAGGTTCATGTTCGTTGCACTGAACTGACCAAAAAGCAATATAACGTGAGGAAGTACGTCCTCCATGAGTTACAAGACAAAACTTGTAAAGCTCACGAAGAAAAAACTACTGAGCGAAGCAGTCATTAGTCGTGCAATGTGTGTTACCACATGCAGTTTTCAACGCTGATCTCGGATACTTTGCCCAAATTTCCTGTGTAGTGCTCCACAATGAGTTATAGGTATCTCAGTGCAGATTTAATACAATGTATGCATGTACGTGCTGCAAACTAAGCATCGTAGCCGTTTTGGAGCCCCAAGAACATGAGGCATGCCGGGGGAATTGCTAAAGCCTTGCCAGTGTGCCGTCGATACAACTCTTAAGTACACTGGCGACCTATTTGGCGAGGTTTGTTTGGCAACCTGGCAACCTGGTTTGCCAACGAGCCAGGCAAACGAAGTCCGCCAAATGTCTTGCCAAAAAAGATGTCTCGCCAAATAGGTCGCCATGCTAACCTTGGCAAATAGGTCGCTATACAAACCTTTCCAAACAGTTCGCCACATAATTGGTCAGATCCAGGGAATAGTTTGGGTAAAGAACCTTCTTAAGCAGTTGAAACGATGACATACATCGATTCCACTCCTGGAGATAGGAAGTGCGTGGACATCGCCGTGGTGTTCAGCCGGATGCGCACTGTCGTAGAAAAGTCACAGCCAGATTTCTGCATGAGGATATCTTGGCGGAGACCACCGAGACACCCTCATACAGAAATCTGGCTGTGATTTCGTCTAGCACCTAAATTTCGGACTGCCACTGCCGCTCTCCTGATGTACGGCTCACATTTGTGGTACGTACCTTAAACTTGGGGAAACGAACCGACTCATCGACTTGAAAGTCGATGCGTCGTTTGTGCCTGTCCAGGAGAATGAGTCGCCAACACAGCCTCTCGCCTTTTGCCTTCCTAAGCAGACTCTAGACCCATTCTCTCGGAAAATGTCTTGCCAAGCAAGATTTTAACCCTAAAATGACTTGCCAAACACCAAATATAATAGATCGCTATTGAACTTCAGAGTAGTGCCTATGATTCTGGCTCGTTACGTGTCTCGAACTCTAAATCATTTTCGGAAGAAAGGTGTAACTCATCACAGAGAGAAGCACAGAATAATCGGACAACGGATCCGAGACCAACGTTTAAGACACCATAGTCGAAAGCGGCTTCGCTGCTGACGGTGATTTTCTGCGAAGCTGCATAACTCACAGCCGCGGAGAAACTACGTTTTGTCATGCTTAAAATAAAAAGGGCATCCAAATTAGCTATAGCATGATTTGGAGCTGGATAGGTCTTTCCGTGGTCAATCCGTTGCTACCCATATGAGCAGGAAATCCTCGAATTTTGCAGTGCTTGTAGGCCAGCCAACCATCGTAACAATTTCATCTCCACCACACTCAGCCGATTCCTTGGCGGCTGACCAATACGCAGCAATGCGAAAAATCGCATTGCGTGAAGTGAACCACGATCTTCTTGTCGTACAACAATCCTGCCATCAAACGCCGATCCAACCAGGTAGAGTTAATTCGAACGACGACTTCATGGGCTAGGTTGCCACTGGCCAAGGGTATTGGGCCGAGATATGTGAAGCGGTCTGTGGAAGCAGGCCTAAATTTTGATGAATAAGCACACATTCAGACCAGCTTTCTCGCATATGGATTTGGATTCATTCGCCAACATAATCTAAAGAGTCTCGAGGTTGTTTCTTGAAAACAAGGTGACTGGTTTTGCGCTTAATGAGGGAGCTTAATGGCTGCTGTGTTTGATCAGCTTGATGCCCCGATTCTAGTGATAAACGCGAAACGACGCACAATAAGCCGTTCAACCATAATCCAACTGATTGTGGCGGATACCAATAGCGCACGCTTACTCTGATAACTGGATAAGGCAAACGCAGCAGAACCTGCCAAGCCAAACTTCTAAAAAATGGAAGGCAGACAATGCTGCGACGTGAAGTACTGGCACGATTACCCGAAACCACTGACAACGAGCGAGAGCTCACCCGGCACTACTCAACACCGCATGTATCATGAGGCATGCGATCGCGACAAGTCCTTAATCAGAAAATGCACGATTTTCTGAATGACCAACGGACAAACGAGTCAAAGAATTTCAAACTTCAAAACATATGTCTAATAATTGTTGAAGACGCTGTTATCGGCCCTAATGAGTGAGTAAGTGATGTAGACTTACAAGCAAATGATTTTCGCTCCTCTTTCAGTTCAGCAGGCCTTCCATGTTATCGGTCGGCATTCGTGTGCTGGACTGTACGCTGTAACAAGCATGGTAACTGTGGATTTTCTTCAAATATGCAACAATGCAGCGATTACGTTCATGTTGTGGGAATCATGCGACCATAAACCCTTGTCACTACTTTGAAAGTGCGAAGGAATTTAGTAGCCGCGCTGGTACAAATGCAAATTGCCAGAATTGTAGAAGTGAGAGCTCTACTAGCGAAAACTCAGCATCGAGACTTGTAGGTGAAGCAAGAGAGAGAAGGAACTCTTGCCAGAATGCAAACAAATTTGTTCTCACCGCAGATTCGATACAAGGAACTCCCTTACTGCTATGACGATGGTACAACCGCCACCCTCCAATTCAAGCTCGTACATGAGCCCCATTTCCTCACTCACTCCAGGGAATAGGCGAGAGATTTGAGAACAAGTCATAGACTTTCTACTTCGACGAAAAATCTTGTAGGAATAGCAGGGAGTAACCAGGTGTTCTAGTTTTTCTTCCCGGTCACGTGTAAAGACTGTCCCACATTTCCATCGACAAAAATGGTTTGAGACAACATCCATAGGCTTCTGGGTTTTCACGCTTGTCAAATGTAACAATCTGGTCGGAACGTCCGCTGAACTTCGCGTGAGAAGACCGCAGCATTACACGAAGAGGGAGGCAACACTTTACTGTAGTAGCTAGGAGAAAGTTCAATATGAAATGTTCGATTCGATGAAAAAGATTTTCACTGCAGCCAAAACGCCATTGATGGCATACATTACTTATGGACTTCTCGGGTGACAAGACGAATTCTAGAAAGATTGTGAAGAAAGTGTGATTGTTAGCCATTGATTCACCCCCGACTTTGTTCGCAAGAAAGGGTTTAGAGAGGACTTTAGGCTGAAGATTGAGAATGAGACCAATGACGCTGGAGTGCTGTGGAAACAGAGAACCATGCCTACACGTTTGAGCAAAAGCCGTATGCATACCCCCTTCCAACTACTTCCAGTTAGAGAGCGGAAGCCTCGTCGCGCAACTGCCTGTGTCCATGTCTGGGGTTGGGAATAGAAAGCACCTGACATTTATTATTTTGCCAAACGCTGGAACGCTGGTTGAGCTACTTTTCCGAACGCTTGGAACGCTGGTTGAGCTACTTTTCCGAGTTAAAGCCAGCATAGTTCTAAGCTGAAGGCATTGAAACGCTCCCCTAAAATTGGCGAAGAGTGATGGTACGTGATGGTGATTCATTCATTTCCTAATGTGCTTTCCTATTTTTAAGGAGTGAATTAAATATAATGTTAATGTTCCAAAAACCGTGAGAACTTTCCCTACAACCTAATAGAATTGAAGACAATGTATTTCTTATTGACTATGTACTCAATAGCAGTTCCAGAAGAGTCAGAACTAAGGCCGCATTCACCGTGTGAGACAGTTTTAGCAAGACTGTCCGCCAGCACAGTATATGAAATGAATGCTTGATTTTATAAGTGATCAGTTTGGCAGTCGGTATCTTAAAAAATTTATAGATCACTTCTCATCTTTTTTTTTCCTTTTTAAAGACACACCATGCCCTTCCAATACCACTTCCTTGTTTTTTAATCGACTTTTACATTTTTATTCGAGAGCATTTTGTGAAATTACTCGTTGATCAAAGATCGTGTGACGTCAGGATGCTGGCTCACAGCGGAGCCGCTAGAGCAGAAACAACTCGTAACACTGTGGAAGTATTAAGGGATTATGAAGCTAACAAATGCACTGAACATCGGTCTCTTAAGAGCTACCTCGTGATTATATAAAGCTGCAAATTGAGCCTTACGATGAAACAGGCTAACGATAACCTGGAAGCTGTAGCGAGAGCGAACAGGTGTCAAACCAGATGTGCATAAATAGCAACGTTTGGCATTCATGGTCCAATGATATGGAGGTATTCAAGGAAATACAAGGTGAAGTTTCTCGGTGAATGATTTTTTCATTATTATTTAAGGATTTACCACCCTCAAAAATGAATGCCATCTTTCCACTGTTTTTCGCAAAACCACGCTGCTTACACCAAAGGAGCAGAGAGAGGATTCTACATGTCACTCACTGCGCATGGGATCACTCTCACACACCTCAAAAATCGCTCTGCCTTTAAAATAGCCAAAAATATGGGAGTCGTTGCTCTAATTAATGAAATTGCTGCCCTTGCTCGCAGAAAATCCTGGAAAGTGGTACGAGGCACCGTTCTTGTCCTAATCACGCTCTGAGTTCGCAAAATGAATTTCTAGTGTGATGTAACAACTTCTTCACAAGATTGAGAAACTAGCGGGGTCTATTTTCAGAAGAGTACGTGCAGATACAATGAGGAGAGACTTGATGCAGCGAGTCTCTCCTAATTGTATCCTTGGGTGATTTTTCTACTTGATCAATAAACGTTCACGAACCTCTAGGTGTGAAGCATACTATCAGATATGTTAGACCATTCTGATTCCAAACATCTGCTTCATTTTGAAAATGCTAAAGAATGAAGAAAGTTATAAAGAAGCGACGAAAAAATCGTGGAATCGCAAACATTGCGCTGTTTCATCAAGCGACCTTACTTGATCCCTTCCATTGGTTAGCACACTTGCTGCTTGAAAAAATGTTTAAATGTTAACATGATGTTGGAGACACCGTTCGCCAATTTATCGCCACTTACTTTCCAAGCATCTGACCTGCCCGCGTAATCAAATTAACGTTAAAGGCAGCACTCGACGAAATCCCTGACTCCGAGTTAAATCGCTAATAGTGACATACATCAGAGTAATGACAGAGCAACAAAAATTTCAACAATCAGAGCGTTACACTGAGAATAGACAGTGCGGTCCAGCTCTATGTTTGGTCAATTCATCACTCTGTCATTACTCTGAAGCCCATTGGCGACCTATTTGGCGAGAGAATGTGCTTGGCAAGACATTTTACGGGAGAATGGGTCTAGAGTCTGTTCGGCGAGACAAAATGCGAGAGAATATGTTGACGACCTACTTTTCGTGTGTTTGGCAAGACAAATGGCAAGAGAAGATGTTGGCGACCTATTTTCCGGGTGTTTGGCAAGACAAATCGCAAGAGAATATGTTGACGACCCTTTTCCCTGGACAAACACATGCGACGCATCAGCTTTCGAGTCGATGAGTCGGTTCAATTATCCAAGTTTGAGGTATGCATTCGGAAGGGAGTCGTACATTAGGGTGGTGGCGGTGTCAGTGCGAGGTCACCGCTAGGCAGGACTACAGCCTGATTTTTGCATGAGGATATCTTCGCGGTCCTCGCCGCAATACGCACGACAGTGAGCAGCCGGCTGAATGAACACCATGGAGACGTCCACGTATTTCGTGCCTCCAGGCAGGGCATTGATGGATGCCATCGGTTCAACTGCTTGAGGAAGTACTTCACCCAAACCACTACCTGGATCTGACCATTCAATGTAAAGCTTGAACATTGTGGTAATTTTGGAGATTTTGGAGATTTTTTTCCTCTCCTGACAATGAGAGGAAAGTACGTGGCGAAATCTCACGTACAATGTTAAAGCGCAATTTTTGCATGGCGACCTAATTGGCAACATTTGTATGGCGACCTATTTGGCAAGGTTTGCCTGGCGACCCATTTGGCGGGACATCATGTTTGGCCAGACATTTGGCGGGGTTCGTTTGCCTGGCTCGTTTGCAAACCCGTTTCCTAGGTTGCCAAACAAACCTCGCCAAATGGGTCGCCAATCGACTTCAGAGTGGCTCATGCATTGCGTTCGAGAGAGGGATGTGTGTTCGTGTCTTCGATTTGAATTTCCTTGCAGGTCAGTCATGATTCTCTGTGTTCTTTGAACAGTTGTGATGTGCTGACAATGTACCTCACTGCTTGCAGTTTAACTCAGTGCCAAGGATTTCGACGGGTGCTACTTTCAAGGCTGTCCCGATGGTAGAGGGCATATTTGGATTACCTGTACCACGTCTTGCTTGAGAAAGAATATTCAAATCCTTGAAATCATGTTTAACACCAGATATTACTTCACTTTACTACTTTTTGCTTCTCAGTGTTTTATTGTTCTTTAGTAACGGCACAGATAGAACCACATAGTGTTAGGTGATCAAGAGCAACGCAACGAATCCTCAGTTTCGGTAATAAAGAGGCAAGAACTGAATTATCCGACGAATGATGTCCTATTGAATAGAAGGATTGTGACAAGAAATTTTACTTTTTATAAATTAACAAGAGGGTCTGAAAACTAACCTTGACGATTTCGATGTGGGAGTGCTTACAAGAAACAGTGTCACGAAGTCTGGTTCTGGGGTTTTGCTATACAGCTCTTGTGTAGTAGTGGTGGATGTCGTGGTTGTACTCGATTTCACATAGGTTGATTTGAAAGATGATGTTGCCGAGTCCGTTCCCTGGCGACTCCGTAGAGTTGTATTCTTTGCATGAGTGCCCACAACGCTTTTAGCGGGGTAAGAATCGCTTTGCTGAGACTTCGAGAAGAAGAAAGGAGGGTTAGTAATACTTGGTCGTGTGCTAGTTGCGGGAATCACGCCTGTAGTCATTTGTGGCGTCCTGATAGAAGATATATCATAAACAGGTTCCGGTATGTTGGCGAAAACCGCGGGAGATGATCTACTGTAGAAGACGTTGTCGGCGCAGTATGACTCCGCCCTGAAAACATTAAATTCATAATTAAATAGCATGTAGATAGTGGTTAATTCATAGAACAGGGTGAAATCAGGGAATGGATCTCTTAGTCCAACCAAAAATTTTGCTGTCACTAGTTAACTTTGCAATAAAGAAATGAAATTAAAGATTTTGAACAATCGAGGTGACTGATGAGGCGATTTTCAACTAGCTGAAACGAAACACTTAGCTTGGAGAAGCAATGCTTTGAATTTGGGTGTAATGGCAAGACACCGCCATCTTTGGCACTGTACACCCGTAAAATACGCAGACCCCAATATAGAGCGATACTGTAATGTAATGCTCTTGACCTACGCTCAAGAGCATTTTGTAGAGAAAATTTTCAATGGTGAACAATCCAATGACACACAATTGTCTTTAAGAAAACAATCCTATCTTCATCCCGGCAGACATTTTCTTCAATATGCAAGCCTAATACTTAGTAGACAAACTTTAAATTTAGAAAGTAGTGTGGCTCTTTAGAGTTGCACATTGCCTTATGCAGCCTGTGACGCTGATTTCGACTCCATTTTGAAAATCGGCCAAACTGCTCTTTCTGACGAGTTATACCCATTTTTGACATTGTGCGTGTGGCAGTTGTAAAATGATTTTCTGTATTTGTTATCTCTTTTAGACAAATCCCGATGTTTTGACCACTATGTTTCATTCTTCAGCAGAATTCGAACCTGCGAATGCCTTTCTGATGAGAGACAGATTTAATTTTGCGCTAATAGACCTCTTTGTGCGCTCGTTGGGTCCGCTAGAGACGGTTATGAGAGAAGGCATGGCAGACATGGCATACGAAACGAGGAAAGAACTTTGCTCCTTGACCACGCCGAAGCTGATTTGGATGTAGCAAGCACGTCTTCTGAGAAGAAGGATGAATATCTCATTACACATCGCAGTGGAGGCTGCGCGACGCAAATCGACTACATCCTCGTGCGTCGCAAGGAACTGAAGAACGTCATCGATGCTGAAGTGATACCCTCGGATAGTATTGCACCACAACACCATCTCTCTGTTATGGACATGCGCCTTCAACATCGACACCCGAAACGACCACAAGTTTTGTTGGAACGATATAGTATAGTATAGAGAAGCGAATCCGAAACAAAAGAAAACAGTTGCAGCTGCAAAGGCGGCACGATACAGAGCCTTGCACGAAGAGTTAGATAGCGCCGAGGGAAAGAAGAAGATCTACCGTATGGCCAAATCACAACGTGCATTTCAGGATCTTGGGCATGTTGTGCAGATCGAAGACAATAACGGACTTCTACTCCATCGTCTTTTCGACACACTCAGGACCAGTAATACCGATCAAAAAGGAGGAGGTTGCAGCTGCTCTAGCTAGGAAGAAGAAAGGAAAGTCACGTGGCTCAGATTATCTGCCATCTGGAATCTGGAAGATAGCAGGAGGTGCAGGACTGATGCGCTCTTTATTTTGTTGTCCTCTCAGATGTGGTTTGGAAAACAAGTCAGATTCGAAAGCTCACCCACTTTGCCCCACAAACAGGAGATCACACTTTAAACTGCTCCCCACTGTGCGCTGGAAATGTTCAACATATGACTTCCAGAGGCCGAATAACGGCGTGGCCGTGGCCAGATTTGGCCCCTGACATATACACGTACGTGTACGGAATCTAACGGAACTCTCATAGATCATAGAACAATTTCACAAATAAGGGCTATTCCATGTGTTAGAAACAAATGTCATATTCATTTTGCACCAAACCCTCGTTTTTGTGAAATTACGGTGGGTGGCGGAAAATGTGCGAAGTCCGTCGCCATGTAACCAGCCTTTAATGGCTACGAAAGCAGCCATTTCGACATTCGAATATCATTCCCTCGAAATCATTCGAACAAATGGGTAATATTCAAGCTGGAAATTTTGGAAGTATACGAGTTTGAATATTCAAATATTACCGTCTTCGAAAATTCGATTATCCGAGTATTCGAATAGTCGGATTTTTGAATAATCCAGTATTTTAACAAATTTTACCTGCTAAGTATTAGGTTGGTGTTAACATTCTTGCTTGATTTCTAAAGGCTGCAATTTCTTTCAGATATAAATTCTCTTCCGTGGTAAGAAAGCTATGATGGGTGGGGGACCAGCATGAGTGACCAGCAGTAATTGCATGCTTTCATCACGTGACTTAGTTATAGACAGTGCTCGCCAGGATGCGAAGCCGACGGGGCATTCGGTCGATGTTTCGCCATAGGCGCATAGACGTAGTGGAAGTCGGAAGCAGTCAGGATTTCGCGGTGGGACCAGCGGCTAGCAGTTTCGAGCAGAAGCTAGCAGACAGTGTTTACAGGTATTTGACGTTGTATAGAAGCAATCCACACACGGGTGGATTCAGGGGATGGACTCCCTGTTTTTGCAGTGTCGGAACGATTCATACATTCTGTCCGGGCGTGCGTATGTTCACGCATGCGTGCGTGGGTGTGCTTGCGTGTCTGCAGATTTTATCCTACACATCCGACCAGAAACCCTACATTCAAGCGACTGGGAGGTACAAGGGAGGCGGTTCGGAGTCGCCTCCAACAAGTAAGCTCCATCGTCCACTCCCAGGAAGCCCGGCTAACTTCCTGCTGAAACACTTCACCGTCCTACGGGGATATAGAGCACAGCAAGCTATCTCATGTCAGCTTAAAATTTCTTAATACTCGACACAGCAATAATAGAGAGTGTTTCCCTGATCTCGGAAGAGTCATTGGTACGGCAGCGCCAGTGAGGACGAGATCCGAGGGGTTATCTAGGCTGCCTAAAACCAGAAGGACTATGATAACGGTCTGTGCCTTCAACGCACGCACGCACGTTTACATCAGAAAAACGGAACGGCCATATCCGAATGCTCCAGCTATGCATATCTAGGTCGGGAAGTCAACATGATAAACGACCTCGCTCCAGAGCTGGGCAGGAGGAAACGAGCGGCTTGGGGAGCTTTCAAGATAATCGAGGACGTAGTGAAGACGTGCCCATTTCTTCAACACAACCGTTCTCCCTGCTTTAACGTATGCCTCAGGAACTTGGCGCTGTGCAAGCAGGATGAGAACGCGGTCAGCGTCATCGAACGCTCTATCAAGAGGGTGATGGTAGGAATAACCCCTCACGCAAGTGAAGGCAGGAAAAAGGAGTTCCACCCGGCGTCAACAGTCGAAGATTAGGGACGCTGCCGCTTACGCCAAGCTGAGTAAGATCAGGTGGACCAGACACGTGATACGTCTTAACGACAACCGTTGGACAGGAGCCGTCAGCGACTGGACTCCACGGAACGTTAAAGGCAGCACCCACGGAAATTTTTGATTAGAAAAACTCAGCGTATTCCAAAGGTATCGGAGGTGCTGAACACTTTCATAAAGTGGAGTATTTCTGATGGCACGAAAAACGTTGTTTCTGGATGCTCATGGCCAGGTTAGGTGTAGCAGCTGTGGTCGAGTTGCATGGGGCATGGGATGGGGATTGAAATCAAAAGATCAATAATGCCGTTTTTTCACCACTTGGATATTAGCGCAATCAGTTATTTGTTCTAAATCACAGGCTTTCTGCACCTCAGCAAGATAAGTAACCACTGGACAATGTGTAGCACTCAGCAAAGAAGTCGTTAAGAAATCAAAGGATCGTGAAATCTTCTAATGGGGGAAAATTTGGAGGAAATTGACATTCCAAAGAAAAGTAGTTCGAACTCTTGCCAAACAGCTTCACATTTCGTAAAGTGTAAATGAGAAGGCATTCCAGCTAATAAAACTAGCGGAAAGTTAAAAAAATCATCGAAAGAACCACAAAGGGAAGAAACGACTGGATTTCACCGAGATTGTAGCAAAACAGCTGTTTCTATTGCAATTCGCGCAGCAAAGAAGTAGCGGAAAACTCGTCCAAGTTTACCGCTGGCACAAGGATGTACCTGTTACTGCGCTGAACGCAGTGGGTTTCCGTTGCTGTTACTGCATAGAAACTATTCGGAGTGCGGTAAAGAATCAGGAAGTGTGAAAATCTGAGAAGCCAAAGTTTCCGTGGGTGCTGCCTTTAAGCGCACAACAGGAAGACCAGCGACCCGATGGTCAGACTTCTTCACGAAGTCCTTCAAGTAAAGATACAATGCTCTTCGTGTCCCTCGAACGGACAGAATCCATTGGACGACTCTGGCACGGGAGAGGGACAAATGGAAGGATTGCTGGCGTCCGCTAGGTATATCCGAAGATCGACGGGAGTCAAGGCGATCAAGGTGATAGAAGCAATGTGCGGAGCAGAGTCGTCCCTCTGCTGGAGCTTTGTTATTGACTCCACACAAATTTGGCGACGTTGGACGATAAACACCTAGAAAAAATGTGTGCATCCGTAGCGATAGGATTCACTCGCTTTCCTCGCCTGGGATATGCTTTTTGCGCACCTCTTATTGAGGTCCCATGGGGACTACGCAGCCTGAGGATCCGTATGTCTTCAAGGAGGGCAGTACAATCAAATACACAGGATGAACGAACGAAGTGCGCGTCATCATAAGCTGTTGTGACATTTTCTGACACCAGCTGTGCAACTGACCAAGCTTTCTAAATGTTTCCGAACTTTCTTCCATTACTTACGAGATTTACAAAGCTGCGGGTGCACTGATTACGGACAGATGTGCCAGGACTTCGTAGCTCACAATCAGAAAAACATCAGGATTGGTGTCCATCGAAAGGTGCGCCGTGGTCTAAGAGTGGGAAGATGGGAAAATGCCAAAATATGGGTCCATCGATGGAGAAAGTGTCAGCCGTGGCACAGTAGTGGGGAAAACGCCAGGATGCGAGTCCATCGATGAAAATTGAATTCGCAGAGCCCATTAGTGGGTAAACGTCAGGGAACGAGTCCACGGATGGACTGGGTCTGCGCTGGCCCATTGGTGGAGAAAACGCCAAGCTACGGGTCCACGGGTGGAGAATGAGTCCGCCGTGGCCCAATAGTGGGAAGAACGCCAAGATGCATGTCTGCAGGTGGAGTATGGGCACGCTAAGCTCTCATTCGTTTCTCAGTCGAGCACCTCTCCTTCCTCCCGGTACATTGAAGCAGAAGCTCATCAGGTGGACTATCTCAGTAAGGTGAAGCTTGGTTCAATTCAGGTGATTATTCGCACGGCATTGGTTGCACTGTATTGTTCACAAGTACTAAGGCCACGTGAAAGATACTTCTGTGCAGAGTTGGGATTGGTTGTTCATACCAGGTCCATACGCACGTAAGAAAGTGACAAAAAAAGAGTAGGTAGTATCGTTGCATCGAAATTAGCTTTACATGTAGCTGCGTGATTAGGAATTTGCAAGCAAGCCTAGGATGGCGAGAAGGCTCCACGCCCAACGTTGAGGAGGCGGCCAGACCCCTAGAATAAATGTACTCAATTTACAGGGAGGATCTTGTTTTTGAGCTCAGCTAATGATTTGTTTTGCTTATTTGCTAATTTTCTGAGCCTTTCCCATGTGTGAAGCTTTTGCACATACTTAATTGGCTGCCACACCCCACTTTCTAGCGTCCCGAAGGGGAGCTAGTTAGTGAAAAACTAAGGATGCAGAGACGGAGCAAAACCACTTTTATCCATTTTTTGTAATTTTCCCGTTGCGTTGTGGGCAACCCGTTGCGAAATACCCATGTTGCCGGGGGTCTTCCTAGGTATTTTCTCTGACATTTTTGGGACTTTTGTATTATCGTTCAGTGGGAGCGGCTTCTTCGTGGCAACACATACAAAAGTTACAAATGTTGTGAATTGTCCCAAAAGCTTCTCGATACTGCGACGAAAAAGCTCTCGAGGGATTCAATGACTCATTTATCTCACGGTTGTGTTCGACCAAATTCCAATCGTGACGCTTTGTAAAAATCTAAAAATGACAATCTGCAATTTCTAGCTTTTCGATTGCCCTGGTGTTAAGGTTAGAGTATGAATGAGCTTCTCGATTGTGGGATAATGGTCTTCCTAGCTAATTATATTTATAATATGGTTCACTTCTGTTTGAGCTAAAGATCCAAATTCTCTCACTTACATCTTACAATTACTTCTTAAATGAGAAAAACTCAATGAACTATGGTGAAGCTGACCTCAGGACTGGAAAATTGTCGACGAGGCGCCTCACGCCTCTGTACTACTTAAACAAAAGATAGATGCGCGTACCTTCACTTGTACCGCCCAGCCAACACACGACATTTTACACTAATATTAGGTTGTCCAAAAAATAATCGCCGTTTTTGAGGCTCGCATTCCAAGATGCGTCACTCAGCTCAAACTTGACATTTCTCATCGCAATAATGAACATTACGATATGTAAATATTCTCAGCAGATTTTCGCAGAACAGTGAAAACTATAAAAATAACACAGCTTAAAGCACTGGAGCCAACGAAGTGCGAAAGGTCAATTTTTGGTACAGATGGATTAACACGAATTTTCTAGAAGGAATGCCGCTTCACTGCTCGTACAAAAGGACTTTCTATTAGGCAAGGTCTGACCCTCACAATGTTCTGAGAAGATACCCATCGCCTCACTCAAATAAATTTTTCTCGGCTGGATGTGAACCTATGTGGATTTGCCCACCCAGTCGTTAGATATACATTTTTTCGACTAACTGAAACTAAGGCGCCTTCTATTGAATCTAGAGACTGAGGCCCAAATTGTAATAGGCGAGACATTCAGTAAATTCTGCTTTCCGCCTGGTCTAGCTCCTATTGAATTCTTCGAGCTGCACCTATCTATCAGAAAGAGCTACTTTTTTTCTGAGATGTTGAGGCTCTTTGAATATACTAGCGCCCCTTCGGGACGGTAGAAAGCGGGGTGGGGCAGCCACTTGGGGCATGTGCAAAAGCTTTGCACTTGCCAAATCCCTAGAAAATTAACAAAGAAGCAAAACTAATCTTTAAATGGGCTAAAATATGAAATCTTTCTTATGAGTTGAGTATGAGCATGACATGTCCGGTTTACATCGTAGGGCGTATTCGTGCGTTTTCCTCACCACTGGGCCAACGCAAACGCGTTTTTTCATCGGCGGAGCTGTATTCAGCCGTTCTCCACACTATTGGGCCAAAGCGAACTCGTATTCTGGTGTCCTTCACACTATTCGGCCACGGTGGGCCTGCCTTCCATTGGTGGACCAGTATTTTGGCGTGATTTTCACTATTGGGCCACAGCGAACCCGTTCACAGTCGGCTGAACCGTATGCTGGCATTCTCCACTTTATTGAGTCACAGCGGACCCATCCTATATTGGCGGATGCCTATCCTGGCATTCTTCACACCATTGGCTACGGTGGGCCCTTCTTCGATCAGGGAGTCCGCATTCTGGCGTCTTCCTCGCTGTTGGGCCACGGCGGACCCTTTCTCCTTCGGTGGACCCGTATCCTGGCGTTCCCCACAACATTGGGCCACGGTGGACCTGTTCTCCGTTGGAGGACCCGTATCCTAGCGTTCCGAGCACCACAGGGCCACGGCGGGCCCCTCCTCCATTGGTGGACCCGTATCCTGGCGTTTTCCGCACTATTCGGCCACGGAGGCCCTTCTTCCAGGCGAAGGCCCGCATTCTGGCGTCTTCTTTTACGGTTAGGCTACGCAGGAGGCGTTCTTCTTGGGCGGACTTGCATTCTGGCATTCTCCACACTACTGGACCAAAGCGAGCCCATATCCTGGGGTTCTCCACCATTGGGCCTCGGCGGATCATTCTTCCATTGGTGGACCAGCATTTCGGTGTTTTCCTCACCGTTGGGCCACACCGGACCCTTATCCCATCGGTGGATCCATATCCTAGCGTTCCCCACGTTATTGAGCCAGAGCGAACCGATCCTATAATGGCGGACCTCCTTGCTGGTGTGCTCCACACTATTGGGCCATTCAGCCGTCGGCCAACCCTTATTCTGGTGTTTTTCCTCACAATTAGGTCAAACTGGACCAGCTCTCCGCGAAGCCGTATCCTAGCGTTTTCACCACTTTAACCCACGGCACACCTGTTTTCTATCAAAGCCCCTGTAACCTTTGTAAATTTCGAAAGTAAGAGTATACCCAGACTTCCCTAGTTCAACTTGAATAAAAATGAACCGGCGATAGAGGAGATAATTATCGTGGAAATGATACGTATCGATTGCCACGATACATCACCATGGACTGCTGCCAAACGTAGCTCATCGCCCGTACTCTAATAAACTGGCGATGTGATGAAAGCGATAGTGGAACCGATGTCTATCGATCGCCACACTACATCAGTTATCATCTCTCTCACGTCTGAAGCCTCCTCATTCACTTTTTCCATGTGGCGATCGCCAGTCGTCGTGGTGATCACGACGACAGCCGGCTGTAGTGGCAATCGCCACGATTTCTGGCGAAGTCTGAGGATATTCTAATGGTAAAGGCTTGGAAGTTACTCAGAAATTTGTTGATTTTGATCAACTATTGGTTGACTATTCACACAATGTTATGCCTTGTTAAATTGAAGCGTTTACTCTCTGTATGTTAGTGCACAAGCTTCATAGAAATGAACGGATATCATGACTGCGCAATTGCATCGAGACCTCATCATGGGATGCTGCTGAAGCATCCACCAAATGAGGCGACCGTATAGGTCCAACCGCCACTCAGTTTTCAAGATGCTACAGGCATCCCTTCAATGGAAGTGCATACGTTGTCGCAACAGTGGAAGGGTGGTTTTCGTGCTGCGTACATTGTGCAGCCTGAAAGCTTGTAAACGCTCCCTCACCCCTATGCCGCGAGATCGCCAACGAAGGTGATGAAATCACCATCCCGTGCATGCGGGAAAGCCAGCAGTGACGTAATTAGCGAGTCCCTAAAAATCGGCCACTTCGCCCCACAGTCTGCGCCTCAAGATTGCGGTGTCTATGAGTGCCGCCGCGTATCTCTAGCCGTTCTAGCCCCCTTACGGCGCTTTGTTTAATAGATCCAGATTTCCCTCTTCGATTCAAACAAGGCAAAACTCCATTTTATTGAGCAATGTCTGCTCATCACTAGAAGTGGCCCAAGTGGCGAAAAACTTCGCAACAGTGTTTATTAGAGGGATTGAAGTAAATGGTGTCGCAAGTTAAGCACTAATCGGCAACGTTTTTTGTTCAATATTCACTTCGCCTTTTCTTTCGTCATATTTAGCTGCCAAGACGATAGTACGACTAGTGATTTAGTTGCGCCCAACCTAGCTACTAACATTTCAATGGACTGTTTCAGAATTCTTGTCCTCCTGAACCAGACTCTTGTTTCTGAGAAGTTTCACCACCATCACCTGGTCAAATTTGAAAGTTCGTATCTTTCTCAAAATGCTTGGCTAGCCATAGCCACCAGATTCGGCTTTTCGCCTAACAGGGCAGGAAAAGAGTGTAAAAGATTGGAGAGCACAAGAACCATGTTTTGCCTTGTCGCACAATGTCCTCTGCAGAAACCATGGAAAAAGGTAATTGAGGAAGTGTTTTCACACACAGATAGCGCAGATCTTACTCTTCATAATGATTCAAAGCTTTTCAACCTAGCTTCTGAAATAATGGACTTCTAAATCTTCATCACTAGGATAGGACAGTTCATTGTGGGTCAATCTGATATTAAACTATACCTAACCCCACTCCCTCCCTCCCCCCTCCCCCCTTACCATCGATACTCTTCACTTTTCTACCGACGACTCCACCACTTTGGAAGAGGCATTCTCACTGCTACAGCATCTATCTCCCCGTCTCTAATCACCCAGCACCAACTTTCAGCGGAGAACCGATGGTCACGAGTACAGATGTATTCTTTCATAAACTAGGCAGTGCGGATCAGAGTGTTTGCAACTTTTTTTGATATGGATTCTGGCAGAAACGTAGAAAAGATTGTGTTCCCTCCTCCTGTCCCTCAAATTATCTTCGGATATCGAAAATACGCTTGGAACATTCGAATATATTCGAATCGTGCGAGCTGTCGAATATTTGAATTCGAATATAATCGAATACAACGACCTTCTCGAGTATTCACCATTCGAATGTTCGAGCATTCGAATTTTTGAATATTTGTTCCACCGGCCGCGGTCACTCCAAAATTCGGCGTAAGTACTCTAACATCGGATACTCGGTCTCAGAAATTTCTTGAACCAGCGAATAGTATTGAAATTTTAAAATTAGAAGTGCACGGGGTTGACCCACCTGACTGAAATAAAGCCTATGTGGTCCAAAGTATCAGTTAGCATGGTGTTCCAGGTTGCATTTAGCTTTTGCCTGTAGATATGTATTGACAAGAACAATGAGTCCATCAGGGATCTCCTGCTATGGAGGTAAACGACTTCCACACACGTTCCATGTACTAGGGCATAAGAAATCAAACTATTACAAAAGGGATTCAGGGGTGTGCGGAATTTTCCGCGTTCCGTTTTATGCTATTTTTTGGCCATCCGCTTTACTTTCTGTTTTCCGGAATTTGGCACGAAAGCGATTCAATAGGGGAAAATGGAGCAGATGGAATGAGCCCCGTGGCCCTTTCAAATCGCTGCGAGATCTTATGAAAAGTGGCGGCAGCAAAGATGTCTTTCTGCTGTCACGATGTTTCTTCTAAGTGCAAGCTTGTCTTCCACTAGTGATTCCAATTATCACTGATTTTATTAAGGAATTTTGAGAACGTTGAGGAGTTGTTGGTTTGATTGAATAGTTCTGCGACACATGCAACATATTTCCTGAAGATGGATCTCCTTACTGAATTCCCATTGCATGCCCCAAAACATTCTCTGTGGTTATCTATGAAATATCGGTCATCTACTATGACCACTTTTGATTCCTCTCCACCAGAATCCGATCGGCTACGGATCAAAGAACTGGATGGTTTCGACCTAATTTTGAGCTGACCTACATATCGAACTTCATTTTTCAACAGTTGAATCTTTAGTGCCCAGAGGAATTGGCAATATTTACAGTGCTCGGCGTGGAAAGTATGAAGGCTGGCATAGAAATTGTCATTCAAGGTCCTGAATATTTTTTTTTTCAGTTTGCTCATGAAAATTGCCATGCAGAAAGAAAATATTACATAGCTTTGGTGCAGGTCTGCTCTCCAGTGCTGTTGAAACTACTCTCATTGAAGTTAGGCATTTGCCTTAAACTGATATAGTAGATCAGAGCTTCCTATTAGGAAACAAAATTTTTCAGAATGC
This sequence comes from Ancylostoma caninum, assembly GCA_037903475.1. Classification (NCBI taxonomy): domain Eukaryota; kingdom Metazoa; phylum Nematoda; class Chromadorea; order Rhabditida; family Ancylostomatidae; genus Ancylostoma; species Ancylostoma caninum. Next base: position 187,026 of record JBAJFG010000101.1, read on the forward strand.
CCTCTCTTATAAATGGAAAAATGCCCTCTGAAATGTACTGTCAAAGTCGCTCAGCTCATAAGGTTCACTTATAACTGGATGCGAATGTCGCGGCTTCGTTGAAGCAATCACAGAATTAATTACTACTGTGGCTCGAAACACTCGTAACCAGCGAGTAACTGCAAATAACTGACGAGGTCGACCATTGTATTCTATTGCCTTCTGCTTCATTCACGAATTTAAGTTTAGGTTTCTTATAAATTCGGTCAAGAAAAAAAAAACAGTAGCGACTCATAAGCTACGGTCCCGTCGGTGCCGCCTTTAAAATCTGCGAAATAAACGCGATGTCGCGTCGGAAGCGCCGCTTCGCCATAACTCATCTCTACGTGGTCCGTTCGAGACGAAAATGAGACAGTTGAAATCAGCGCGTTCTGATCTATCAGATCCGCTATTTAAAAATCGAAAATTCCAAAACTTTTGCAATTTCTGTGACGTCACGGCAGGCTGGCGTTAGTGACAGCTCAGTACGCGTCGCGTCTCGCATAATTATGTCCTCAGGTACCTCTGATCTCAGGAATTTATGGAAAATGGGAAATTCTCGGCAAAATATCCCGTTAACTCATCGCAAAGAAATTAATGGCGTGAGCTTCTCCTATTATCCCATATTTCAGAAATTCCAGATTTCAAACTTCACAATTTTAAACCTCACCTCAATTTTCATTGATTCCTGAATGGATCTGGAATTGGAAGCAACCTGTGCTCCAGTAATCTTTAACTTACAGAAACATGCACTGCAAACGTGCCTGTTATTTTTTACTTTGACAGAATTTTCACAATTTCTCACTTCAACTCTTATAAAAAAATTACTGTTTCACAGAAGATATGAATGAGAATAATTTGCGAAATCCCTGTCGATTGCTATGTTAACTAAAATTCGTTGTTTCTGGAGGTCCGCAAGTACCTATGCTTGGCAGGAAGTATGCCATTCACCGTTTCAGTTTAAAAATTCGCCGTTTCACGCGACTTATATCAGTCGTGGCGAATAGATGCGTGCAATATCCTGTTGAAGGAGGAGCGCCGTGTGGCTGAAGGATTTCGGCAGGATTTGGTCTTTCCTCATTTTCCTGTTTCAGATTCTACGCCTCCTTCATAGCCTCAGGTAAGTTTCAGTTTTTTTTTCAATCTCACAGCAAATTAAAAACTTGCAGCCTTGGTGTCACATCAGTGTAGAAAAAATTGCAGCTTCTGGGGTATATATGAGAACACCGTATTCACACAATAAGTAACTCGAACAGAGACATAAAATTAAAATTTAAGACACCATGTTCACAAAAAAGGATACAAATCTCTCATTCAGCTCACATTTTTGGCACCTCATTCATTTACATTTATTTTCTATCTGTTTTTCCTGTGTTTGGTCAATCGTTGTCCCATTTGCTTGCACCCCTATAAGTCTCAAATCGTTGGTGATCGCTGCAGCGAGGGCTCGCTGGCGCGGCCCCTGCGACAGCCTAGCGTTGCCTGCGGTCTCGCGCCGCATTATCGATTGTGGAAAACACAGAAAATTTCTGGATACTGCACAACAGATACTCATGCAAACATTTTATTTACACGAACTGAACATGATTTTCAAATGCTTCCATTATCAAATAAATCGATACAAACAAAAAAAACATTCACAGGAAACTGTTATCAATAGATAGAATTCTAAATAAACCTATGATATAGATATGTAATAAAACTGTCACACAACAGATTAACGCGGTTAAAACCAATCGTCATCTTCTTCACTATTGCTATCACTCTCCTCATTTCTGTTTTCAATACCTATTTTTCTATGTGGGTTTTTTTCTATAATATTTCCTCCACGGGCGGAAACTACCAGAGGCATTCTCCATTGAATCCCTTCTATGTATCTGCGGCAAAATTCTGGAGTTAATTGACGCCAATACGCTCGAATTGCGTTCTCCAGCTCTCCAATTGTACGAACGTGCTGCCTTCTGAATGAAGAGGTAAGTCAGATTTTCTTAAATCTAATTTACTTTCAACCAATTTGTGGTTCTTTTTTAATTTTTAAATAACAATAATAATAACAATAAAAATAATGTAATAATAATGTTTCCAAACATATTTAAATGATTAAACTAATAAAACATGGACTATTATATAGGGCTATTTTAAGATCCAAAACAAACCGTATGGAGGACTTCATGCTCCCCCACACCAGCTCGATAGGGTTCAAATCTGGGGACTCTGCAGGCCAGTTGACTGCCCTGACACCCCACTGTTGAAGGCGCCTGGTCGTGTAGACGCTCTTGTGCGAGGGTGCATTGTCTTGCACCAGCCTCGCGAAACCTATAGACTGTCATTTTCTGTTAAGCATTGGAGCTGCAGAAAGTTTTACAAACCATTGAATGCTTTGTTAGAGAAGCCGAGGTAGCAGTCCTCCAGTATTTCGCAGTAGAGTTTGGAATCCATACGAACAGATCCGTTGAATATGGCGAGATCTGTTGTGCCTCTTGCTGAAATCCCTCCCCAGACATGGAGTTTGGCTGGGTGCTTTGCACGGCTCCTAAGCCTTGCAATTTCTTTTCCAGGCTCGATGTAGCAATATTTCGTTGAGCATCCAACTATAAGTTGAGGTGTCAGGATGTTTAAAGGACCGCTCACCAACGAAAATGAAAAATTCACATACTTTGGAACGTGGACTCATCGGTAAAAATACAATCCAAAAAGCGTTCTCCTCCAGCTATCATTTCTTCGCAAAATTCCATTCGTTTTGCTTTGTTTTCTTCCCTTATCATCTGGCAGTACTTCGTGGAAGCTCGCTTGAAGCCCAGCCGATCTCGCAAGAACTTTATCTGCGTAGTGCCGACGGAAATTCGGCGGGCTTTCAAGCGCCTAGAGATTCCTGCAGCAGTGGCGGAGCTATCTTCTCGATAGCTTTTGAGGATCTCGTTCTTGATGACTTCTATGTTAGCTAAAAAAATTCTTGTTGTTTTTTTTTAATGGCAGGTAATATTGTCTGGTCCGTATGGTTGTTTTTACCGGCAAGTTTTCGAGGATGATAAGGGACCTTCCTCGTAAGACGCTCCGAGGAATGAAAATTGCGAATAAATCTTCTAATTGCGTGGCTTGATACTGATGAATCCTTCTGCAACACCATTTTCCTCGTGAGGTATCATATGACGAGGTGGAATCAATGAGAAATACTATTTACCTCCTTTATCATCCTGTGGATATAAGCCACAGATTGACCAGCTCGATGGAGAGGCAAGATTATGTCCAAGAAATCTGCTGCAGGCATAGTAGGTAATGTAATAACTGTCGCAGCGACAATGCCGAAAGGGAACACAATGGCATAGCAGTTAGTTAACCTCGTTTCGCCTGAGAGGTGTTAACACCTCAGGAATCTCTTACGGATATGTCCCGCCTGGGACAGCGCTGAGGGGGTTCTGAGGTCATAGTCGCGGCTGGAAGTGATCCAGCTGACCTCTGTATATAAGCAAAAAATGGCCACAATACTATATACAACCATCCCTAATACGACTAACCATGACGGAATTCGCTGGCGTATTTTTTCCGAGGAGCAAGACTTCTGATGTTATTTCCATCGACGATGTGATCGGCAGCGCTTCCGTTGGGCAGCTAACCAAAGTTCGATGGCACGGCAGAATATATACAGCGAAGGTAAATTATCCTCAATTTCCTCCTGTCTCCATTTGTCCGACCTTCATCCCTTCCAATCAATAAAAAAATCATAAATTTTGATTTCGGGAAGAATGGGGGACGTAGCACATTCCTCAAACTGTTTTCCGCCGGAAAGGTTAATGGCTCCTCTAATTATAATTTCGCATCCCATACCAATCCCTCTAATCTATAAAAAACTCATAAATTATGATTTTCGAAGGAAAAATGACTACACCGGATTACTCACGCCGTTTTCTGCCGAAAAGGCTAATCGTTTCTCTAATTATTCATCAGCATCTTATTTCATTTCAGCTAATCGATAAAAAAATCATAAATTCTGATTTTCGAAAGAAAAATGGTCAATCTGTGGCTTATATCCACAGGATGATAAAGGAGGTAAATAGTATTTCTCATTGATTCCACCTCGTCATATGATACCTCACGAGGAAAATGGTGTTGCAGAAGGATTCATCAGTATCAAGCCACGCAATTAGAAGATTTATTCGCAATTTTCATTCCTCGGAGCGTCTTACGAGGAAGGTCCCTTATCATCCTCGAAAACTTGCCGGTAAAAACAACCATACGGACCAGACAATATTACCTGCCATTAAAAAAAACAACAAGAATTTTTTTAGCTAACATAGAAGTCATCAAGAACGAGATCCTCAAAAGCTATCGAGAAGATAGCTCCGCCACTGCTGCAGGAATCTCTAGGCGCTTGAAAGCCCGCCGAATTTCCGTCGGCACTACGCAGATAAAGTTCTTGCGAGATCGGCTGGGCTTCAAGCGAGCTTCCACGAAGTACTGCCAGATGATAAGGGAAGAAAACAAAGCAAAACGAATGGAATTTTGCGAAGAAATGATAGCTGGAGGAGAACGCTTTTTGGATTGTATTTTTACCGATGAGTCCACGTTCCAAAGTATGTGAATTTTTCATTTTCGTTGGTGAGCGGTCCTTTAAACATCCTGACACCTCAACTTATAGTTGGATGCTCAACGAAATATTGCTACATCGAGCCTGGAAAAGAAATTGCAAGGCTTAGGAGCCGTGCAAAGCACCCAGCCAAACTCCATGTCTGGGGAGGGATTTCAGCAAGAGGCACAACAGATCTCGCCATATTCAACGGATCTGTTCGTATGGATTCCAAACTCTACTGCGAAATACTGGAGGACTGCTACCTCGGCTTCTCTAACAAAGCATTCAATGGTTTGTAAAACTTTCTGCAGCTCCAATGCTTAACAGAAAATGACAGTCTATAGGTTTCGCGAGGCTGGTGCAAGACAATGCACCCTCGCACAAGAGCGTCTACACGACCAGGCGCCTTCAACAGTGGGGTGTCAGGGCAGTCAACTGGCCTGCAGAGTCCCCAGATTTGAACCCTATCGAGCTGGTGTGGGGGAGCATGAAGTCCTCCATACGGTTTGTTTTGGATCTTAAAATAGCCCTATATAATAGTCCATGTTTTATTAGTTTAATCATTTAAATATGTTTGGAAACATTATTATTACATTATTTTTATTGTTATTATTATTGTTATTTAAAAATTAAAAAAGAACCACAAATTGGTTGAAAGTAAATTAGATTTAAGAAAATCTGACTTACCTCTTCATTCAGAAGGCAGCACGTTCGTACAATTGGAGAGCTGGAGAACGCAATTCGAGCGTATTGGCGTCAATTAACTCCAGAATTTTGCCGCAGATACATAGAAGGGATTCAATGGAGAATGCCTCTGGTAGTTTCCGCCCGTGGAGGAAATATTATAGAAAAAAACCCACATAGAAAAATAGGTATTGAAAACAGAAATGAGGAGAGTGATAGCAATAGTGAAGAAGATGACGATTGGTTTTAACCGCGTTAATCTGTTGTGTGACAGTTTTATTACATATCTATATCATAGGTTTATTTAGAATTCTATCTATTGATAACAGTTTCCTGTGAATGTTTTTTTTGTTTGTATCGATTTATTTGATAATGGAAGCATTTGAAAATCATGTTCAGTTCGTGTAAATAAAATGTTTGCATGAGTATCTGTTGTGCAGTATCCAGAAATTTTCTGTGTTTTCCACAATCGATAATGCGGCGCGAGACCGCAGGCAACGCTAGGCTGTCGCAGGGGCCGCGCCAGCGAGCCCTCGCTGCAGCGATCACCAACGATTTGAGACTTATAGGGGTGCAAGCAAATGGGACAACGATTGACCAAACACAGGAAAAACAGATAAAAAATAAATGTAAATGAATGAGGTGCCAAAAATGTGAGCTGAATGAGAGATTTGTATCCTTTTTTGTGAACATGGTGTCTTAAATTTTAATTTTATGTCTCTGTTCGAGTTACTTATTGTGTGAATACGGTGTTCTCATATATACCCCAGAAGCTGCAATTTTTTCTACACTGATGTGACACCAAGGCTGCAAGTTTTTAATTTGCTGTGAGATTGAAAAAAAAACTGAAACTTACCTGAGGCTATGAAGGAGGCGTAGAATCTGAAACAGGAAAATGAGGAAAGACCAAATCCTGCCGAAATCCTTCAGCCACACGGCGCTCCTCCTTCAACAGGATATTGCACGCATCTATTCGCCACGACTGATATAAGTCGCGTGAAACGGCGAATTTTTAAACTGAAACGGTGAATGGCATACTTCCTGCCAAGCATAGGTACTTGCGGACCTCCAGAAACAACGAATTTTAGTTAACATAGCAATCGACAGGGATTTCGCAAATTATTCTCATTCATATCTTCTGTGAAACAGTAATTTTTTTATAAGAGTTGAAGTGAGAAATTGTGAAAATTCTGTCAAAGTAAAAAATAACAGGCACGTTTGCAGTGCATGTTTCTGTAAGTTAAAGATTACTGGAGCACAGGTTGCTTCCAATTCCAGATCCATTCAGGAATCAATGAAAATTGAGGTGAGGTTTAAAATTGTGAAGTTTGAAATCTGGAATTTCTGAAATATGGGATAATAGGAGAAGCTCACGCCATTAATTTCTTTGCGATGAGTTAACGGGTTATTTTGCCGAGAATTTCCCATTTTCCATAAATTCCTGAGATCAGAGGTACCTGAGGACATAATTATGCGAGACGCGACGCGTACTGAGCTGTCACTAACGCCAGCCTGCCGTGACGTCACAGAAATTGCAAAAGTTTTGGAATTTTCGATTTTTAAATAGCGGATCTGATAGATCAGAACGCGCTGATTTCAACTGTCTCATTTTCGTCTCGAACGGACCACGTAGAGATGAGTTATGGCGAAGCGGCGCTTCCGACGCGACATCGCGTTTATTTCGCAGATTTTAAAGGCGGCACCGACGGGACCGTATAATCAGCAGCACTGCTGAAAGCGGAATATTTTACTATCACTTAGTAACTCAAGTACGGATTGAACTATTCAGACGAGACTTGAGGATGTGATGGAGGTCGATGTACTCTTTCGTTACGCTGCATAACATTGACGTAAACCGCTTTCATAGCTCTCATGAACAAGTTGGGTTCTCGTCTGCATTGACTCATTTCAATCCGAAGGAGAACTATTCTAAATCCCATTGAAAGCAAGCAAATTGCAATAAAAGTCGTGCTCTGCAGTTCTGCAGTTCAAAATGGGACTGCCAGCGAGCCTTTAAATGTAAGAAGAAAGAATTTTCAATTATTTCGAAGGAAAAGCAATCTTTCCGATGGAGCTAATAGCAACTATTCTGATATTCAAATGAAAACTGTATTGTTGCTAGTATTCTTAAGATACAATGGAATAGATTTTTTGGTTAATTCGCTTAATTTTCAGTTCCCATTTGAACAGCAAAACAAAATACAACATTAGCATTCTGGTAAAAATAATGGGCAGATAATGTGCACAATCTGTACCATCTTCTTTCTCTCAGCAGATGGGAGATCTCAGGATATATTGGGCTAAATCCATGGAAATCAAGGAAGTTCAGTAATGCAGCTGGAATCGCACTTGAGTCTAGAGTCTGTGTTCATGATTAGCTGCTTCAGGGAAGCACCCATAGAGCTCCAGTGCTTATCCAAATTCCCTTTGGATACCAGCTCTATCCAGTGGTGTATTATAGCAAAAGATCTCTCGTCGGTACGGTCGTGATCGTATCTTTTTAGTCGCTACTGTATTTCTAGATGAAAAGGCCTTTTCGATAAAATATTCTGCAAGTGAATCTTCATTTCAAGATGTTAAGAATAAAGAAGGCTCCCTTTCAGCAAGTACTAGAAACATTGATCTTCAACACAGGCATGCGTCAAAAATTTGAGCAGCGCACTTAGCACCACAGCCATCCAAGGTGAGCGGTTTTTAGATTGAATTTGAGTGAAATAATCATTGCACAAAAAGCACTGGGTAAAATTATTGTGAAAACAGAACAAACCAATGCTGCATACTGCGTTCAAAATATACGTCGTTGTCGGCCGCACGTATTTCCCAAGGAGATAAGCGAGAGCTACACTGTGGATCTTCGGCCCCAAGACATACGAAATATTTTGCACCAGGACGCATACCATTCGGATACCATACCTTAATCAGGGACGCTTTCTAACATTATTTTCAAGCAGTAATGACAACAATACGACGACCTCGTAGCGATGATGATGCGGTGGTGTCCATTCACCATCGAATATGCGTGGATACCGTGGAACCATGTCACGCCCATGAACGATTCGGAAGCGGTAAGGCACCTGCATTATAGTAAGCGATGAGGAACATTTTGAAAACACTTTATTAAAGTCGTCCTCTTTCTATACTCAAGCAGGCGGGGGAGATTCAAATCTAGATTTTCGTACTGTGGATTAAACTACTGCTCGTTGAGTCCTAGCTTTTTTTATCTGAGATGAGTCCAAGTAGAAAATCATGAAGACTGAAAACTAAATATTGCGAGAGAAGAGTTGCGCAAGTGTCAAATGAAAACATAGAATTCATGGAGCCATGTGCCAGTGTTACAATACAAGCGGTATCTTCTTTAAAAACCACGCGATTTCGGAGGATTCGCGTTTTTTGCGTCGCCCTCGCATAACTTCGTTCATTGAGGAGTACGAGAAACGAGACATACACCATTTGAATCAGCACGACCTCTAGTTTCCCAATTCACCAATCTCTCTCGAAAATTTCAAAAATCATAGTCCAGATTCAGCAATTATCCTAATTACGCATCCGTAGGGAACATGGGGTGCGAGATGATGGGTCATGACAATTAACGTTCTCTTCCGTTGCCACTCACACATTCAGACTAAGGAGTTTGGTGTAGGTCTCATTTTCATCCGCTATTTTAACGATATTCGACTCTAGCAGATCATATCGAAGCAAATGATACCCAACTTGGATGGTAACTTTTTTCGCTTAGTTCAACGTCAGAAATGGCCACTTCTATGTACCACAAAAGTACTGCCAAAATATCTATATTGACTGGTGTACTTTGAACAAAAGTAAAAACTACGATAAGGGATGGTTTTAATATGATTTCACAGGTTTATAGGACCATATGTTCAGATAAACCAGTGCAAGCAGTTTTCATTCAAGCATAATCAAATGACTGCATAGGGAAACGCCAAAATATTCTCATATACCTAGCTAGGGATAGTGACCTCTTCATGATTCTGGCAATACCACGATCTAGAACACTTCATTCACGCCTGTGCTGACGGCAATCCCTGAGGCTGTGCGGATGCCACAGGGTATCTGGGGTCATCAAGTATGCCTGGAAGAGGAGGGTTCGAACGTCCCAATCACTGATTATACATCTGACTAGTGCCTAGTGCATGCTAATCTGTGTCTTTCCTTCTTTTGCGCAACTACTATTGATGAAATTCTATGCAGTTTTTCTTCGGCTTGAATACTCAGTCGGAAATTGAAAGTATTTCACTTTTTCGGCAAAAATCGCAAAAATTCAGCAAAGTGGTAGTATCTTCGCGAATATATGACACTGAAAACGAAGGTACAAGCTCATATAAATATGAGAAAATATAGAAAACCTAAAATGACGGGAATTGAATTAGGAGACATTCACCATTCAAGTTGGGTATCATTTGCCTCGGTGTGATCTGCTAGACTTAAATATCTTTGAAATAGCGGATGAAAATGAGATCTACACCAAACTCCTTAGTCTGAATGTGTGAGTGGCAACGGAAGAGAACGTTAATTGTCATGACCCACCATCTCGCACCCCATGTTCCCTACGGATGCGTAATTAGGACAGTTGCTGAATCTGGACTACGATTTTTGAAATTTTCGAGAGAGATTGGTGAATTCGGAAAGAAGAGGCCGTGCTGATTCAAATGGTGTATGTCTCGTTTCTCGTACTCCTCAATGAACGAAGTTATGCGAGGGCGACGCAAAAAACGCGAATCCTCCGAAATCGCGTGGTTTTTAAAGAAGATACCGCTGCTATTGTACAATGTACGACTTTTACGATGGTGGTCATATTTCCTGTGATGAATTATAGAAAATTTACAGAATCCTTATTGAAAGTGCCGTTCCATCAAGTCTTTGAAACATAAGCAGACGCTTCTCGACTTGGGCTTAATCTAGCGTATTATGTTGATGAACAAAGAACCATTCTGCCGTGACATTTTCGTAGAGGAGACGACTTCTTCTTGAAAATATGGTTGTGCTCCTGGGAATCTCTCAAATGAAATTTGTTTGCTATTTCAGGTTTCGTTTTTCCAACGGATATTATACAATGTGTTACAGCAGATTTTTCCTGTTTCTGCAAAGGGGTGTATCGAGGCTCCCAATGTTTGGCTGATGATTTCATTGAATAAGTGAATGAATAATTTCACACATCTCCATAATGCGTTTCAAAGCCCATGTTCTCCGGACATCCGGAAACGTGAGACCTATTTTTCTATCTATTTCCAGATAAGCCCCCTCAAAAGTACTAATCCGATAACTTCTATTGCACGAATTCTAATTGGACCGTAACATTGTACGAGGTCCGTCCAAAAAAAAATGTCCAATGTAGTTTTGAGGTCTTATTCTCCCGTGCACTTCTGCTTTCACTCTCGAGCAATCTAAAACAAAAACCTCAAACCTAATATTCTGATTACGTCTTTTCCTGTCTCTTGTTTTCTCTTGTTTTCTCTCCCTGGTTTTAGTGTGAATGTTCACACAATGGCTAGAAACACCAACAACAGGTACACTCGTACGCAGGCAGGTAGTGAACCTACTCTCGAAACTACTCGACAGAGACACTTCCTTGATGCTTGGGGTTTGGAGTAGAGGGGGCATAATCATCTAGGTGTGCTAACAAGTGCCAAGAGAGAACAGTGGCATCACATGAAAGGAATATGAGAGGAGCCAAAAATTATTGGGTGTCAACATAAGTTCGCGCGCTTTTTTTCAGTTACGGTGTTCTCCGCATTTGTCATATTTGGCAAACAATTTTTACAGACAACAATTTTCTCAAGCTTCGAGCCTACGAAGTAGAGTACAAAGTCAATAAAAAAACAGCAAAAGCGAATTTGCCTATCTTGGCATTCAGTTGAAGCTCAAAGGGCCAAAACTGCCAAACGACTTGTGCTAACTATGAAGGAGAAGTTTTCTTTGGAAGAATGGCTCACCAACAATTTTATAAGTTCAAAAGGGAACATTTTGAAGACGAAGACCTTGCTTGAAATGACCGATCATCAGCAATCTTCTAAGCTCAAAGAAGACGTTCACCACACTTATTTGATGATTTATTATCGATCCAAGTGTAACAGCATTTAGAGCAGTGAAGTAGAGACTCTCTGATAACTAAATTTAAAAAAAAACCAGAAAAATCAGAACGAGAAAGTTGCAATGAACAGAATATAAACGGATCAAAATTCTATAGGGTCATGGCAGTGGCGGACGCAGAAAGTGGGCGGGAGGGGGGGGGGCGTGGGAAGAAAAGTGGGGTCTCCGCCGTTTTGGGGACCCAGACGGAAAATAAAATTAATAATAATATTAATTATAATAATAAACAATAAATAAAAAATATATTAAAAATAATAATAAAAATAAACAATTAAAAATAAACTAACACAAGATTTTTATTTGTATTGTAAAGTAATTTCGAAAATTTGGCGACCCATTCTCGGGGGGGAGGGCGCGCCCCCCGCCCCCCCCCCCTTGCGTCCGCCACTGGGTCATGGGTAGGTGGAAGGTTGTGGGCGGCAAGGCAAGGAAGAGCGTTGACCGCCAACACTGCAAGTTCGTCAGAGAGGTGTATCGGTGCTCCGGATACCAACTTAAACCAAGCCAAGCTCCACATGCCGCAGCCGGCAGATCCGATGAGTGACTGGGTGGAATAGAAACAAATATATGATAAAACTGTGTGTGAGTGCGAGCATAGCACTGAAGCGTTAGTAACATCAACTGAGCAAACCACAACCTATCAAAAACATCGAAACGAATCGTGATCAGTGTGAGTCATGCAACGGAAACTAGGGAGGTGACCGAGGCAGAATGTAAGGCTAGAGCTAGAATGTGGTGAGCAACACTGCGAGAGAGACAAACGTGCATTTCGACGATCCTGCTGGAAAATGTGTATTAGTTATTACCTTCTGTGACTAAAATTAATATAACCCCCTTTCTCTGAGAATTTTCTGCAGTTTTGCACTGAATGTAGCGGCTGACGTAGATTAAAAAACAGAGGATGGAAGGTTATTCCACATCATTATGCGACGTAGTATAAATGAATCATGAAATTGCCGTGATCGCGCTGAGCTTGCCAAATATCTGAACCGGTGCCCTCTAGTTCTGTTGCTGAAAGTAGAGAAGGAGAAAAGATCCTTAGCATCAGCACCGACTTCACCAAATAGAATGTTAAAGAGAAGGTTCTGATCGTGCACGATCCGCCTAAACTGCAATGAGCTGCTGTTTAAACGCATCAGCTGGTCTTGGCACGATATGCGAAATAAGCCATTTCTTGCAAAAATGCATTTCGTGAACGACCTCTGAACGTTTTCTGGCTCATTCCCCATTTTTGGACGCCGACGCACCCTTATCACAAGGTGGGACCCGACCCCCGGCGTCTCCTCACTTTTGGACGCCGCCGAACTTCTTCTCAATGGACGGACTCGTTGCACATCACCGGACCTTCTGCTCGACCACCTCTCTACCCCACTCCACCACACCCGTCCTTAGCCTTTTATATGATCTCACAATCAGCATCACTGACCAATCATAGTGCGTGTGCACCCGCACGCACAAAGTCACAAATGTTCTGTTATATATATATATATTTATATTTATATATATACATGTATATACATAGTAGCGAGCAAAAAGATTGCAACTTCTGGTTTCTCGTCTATAACTTCTTTCAAAGTAGAGCATGAAGGCTCAAATTTTTGTGAGAGTTGTGGAGACTCATGCGAGATAGGAAGAAGTTAAAACCTCCTCACCGCTTCGACTCTACGTTTCTTTAAGATTTTTTTTTCGCAGAGGTCAAAATCTGTGATTTGCCACCATATGCAAAGTCTTTCAAAATGTCGTCTATTGCTGGGATTGGGCTCCAAATTGATTGCTTGCATAAGATTCAACACATATTTGTCAGGAAATGTGCATGTGGTGACTACTGGCTGACATTTGCGAAAACTAAGTGAAGTCAGTTCAGCAGTGATGTTTTATGGATGTTTTGCCTCTTTGGCACCCTCTATCAGCTTTGTTTGAAGAGAAGAGATGGTGCTGATGGTTCCAAGAGTTTCGCTACAGGTGCTAAAATTCAATTAGTTTCTTTGCTCCCTCGGGATTCCGAAACATTCCCTATAGTCGCAATGCAGCCAATTGTGCATATCACGGAAAATAAGTTTTGAAATTTTTTCTGGCTTGAGAAGAAAGATACCTCAGCGATTTCATGAGTGGTAAAGATGCTCCAAGAATCCTAGAATATTGTCGTTTACATGGCGACTCATGTCGCTCTATTCTAAACGACAATAACGACAATATTCTATTCGAAAGCTGAAGTTTTCCTAACGCACAGCCGTGGACGGAACGGTACAGCGACGGACTTCCAGATGCGCGTTGCACCCGCACGCGTCCGCACCGCACGCATCTCGTCTGATCGATTATTGCACTGGGCCACGGTTTTACCCAGGCCTCAGCCGGCCTGATGAGTCTCGCAAGGCTCGCCATGCCTCTGCCGGAGCTGAGACGCGACTTAGTTCTGATGCTGAGCACCGTCTTACATACACCACCCAAAAGGGGGAGCGTCACGTGGCAAGATGCGAGTAGGACGCAGGACATGAGGGGCAGAACGCAGGTTGAACGACGCTACAGTTGGTCGAGCAGCAGCTAGCTCTCTCAACGCAGCCGAAACATGGGGAGTGTTGCTCACAGCAGTCGGAATGACTGCAGCAATGTCTGCCTTCCATTTCTTGAAAGTGTGGCTTGGCAGGTTCTGCTGCGTTTGCTTTATTCAGTTACCAGAGAGTTACAGTTGCATATCCGCCTAGGAAGTAATCATCACTTCATATAGTTGTTTGGAATTATAGTAAAGGATCGAATATTACCAGGAAATGCCTTACGTCTGCTCAGTGATAAAAGTTCGGAACTTGCTCTATCAGTGAAAAAATTTGATCTACACCACGTTTTTCTCCTTGGGAAGTATAGTTTCACTGGTTCGCCCCTCGTGACTGATGGCTTGAATGTGCAGCATATGTCGGGATCAAGCCCACATGTGCCAGTCTATAAAACATAACATCGAATTTTCGTCTTATGAAGAGAGAGTGCAAACTCAATTTCTTATTCCTATCACCTGCAGAGAAGAGACTGTTGTAATTGAAACCGGCATGTCTTATGAAATGCTTAATTGTGAAGTTTTTTTTTACCTTTTCAAGTTCTGATGTTGTCTTGCGTGTTTACGGTTAAAGATAACCGAGATAATCGTATATTACCAGGAAATGCCTTACGTCTGCTCAGTGATAAAAGTTCGTTCCATATTCAAGTAGAACCCTTACTTAACTTTCGGAGCACGAAGAAGAAAAGAATTGCCCCCGGTTGTTGATGTGTCTGTACGTACATAGCTCCAATAGCTTTGGTGGCATGTTGTTCACAACACTGGTTAAAGTTAAGGTCATTCGGTAATAAAAATCCCAATAAGCTACCAATTGAGTGGCTTCCTGTGACGTATTTATAGTAGTACCCGATTCTTCCAATGTCTATCACCTTTGTTTTTTCCTCAGATAATGAGATCCCACTTAGTAGACCAGCTATAAACCAAGTTAATTGCTTTTGTAGAGGTGCTTGAACATTAGGAACCCTGAGGAGAGAAAAAGAGAGGAACTTGTCATAAGGTTTGAGATCATCCGCAAGCATGTAAACCTTGACATGTAGTGGACGTATAAGAAATGGGAGTTCATAAGTGTAAGTAGAACTGGGGATAAGACCACTCCTTGCGGAGTTCTACTCCAAGCAGGCCTACGCCTAGACAACGTAGTGCCTACAAGGGCGCGGAAGACACGATCAGCGAGGAATGCACGGATTTGTGCACTGATGCAAGGATAAAATCCGATGATTTCTAGTTTTCGAAATAGCATTTCGTGAGGAACTTTGTCGAAAGCCTTGCAAAAGTCAAGATGGACCAATTAAGTTCCACATTCTTCGTTAGCATTGATTGTCCAATCATACAATGTTTGTAACATTGCTGTAACCGTTGACAGCAACATTTAGTACTAAAACCATTGATCATTATTTACTACTAATTGAACCAATTATTTCCATCAATAATGTTTTTCCAATCGGATTGGCGAAGTGACGGAGACCTGTTTTTTTTCACGCCTTCTCCCTAGTTGGGCTCATCTGTCTCTCTCGCTCCCACTGGTCCGGAAATATTTAGCTGACATTTGTGAGCCTGGCGCGTGGTCCGACACAAAGGAGTTGATAAAACCATATTTTTGTTGGTGGAATCAATTGCTAAATTGTTTTGCAGCTAATGAAAAGAGATGAATATTGAAAAAGATAAACAGACTGACCAAGATCCTACTAAAGAACCGAGAAGTTCAGGTGGGACACCAAGAAAATTAAAAATTGCTACGATGAAATTTGAATCGGTAGAAATTAATATCAAAATGGCAACTACCAACTAACTACCAAAAAATTGATAAAATTTATGATTGGTAGCCAGGTTCCTTGGCTACCAATCATAAATTTTATCAATTTTTGCACGTTGATTTCTGCCGTATTCCTGCATCAAATCATATCAGGTAGCGCAATGCATGGCCCTGCAAGTTCGGAGAGTCCTGCTGAGGCTGAGCCTGTTTTTTTTTTCAACTCGATTGAGAAGCGACACCATGTATGTATCGAAGCTCGTCAGAGCAGTTCTTTCTGTGTGCTAATTGGAGCAATCCTTCTCTGCAACTAGGAGTAATGTACTCGCTATAGTAACTCATAAACTTTCGCTGAAGAAAAAGCAGAAGTTACTGTTAATAAGAAGCTCTACGAGGGAAAGATTGACTTCAAGGATAAAAAGGATAAGTTCATGCTTCTGAAGCTACAGTACGACATTCTGGGGCATACATTCACCTTCCTAAAGTAGAACTTTTCATGAAGAACTATTCCATGTAGGGGAAGAAAAAAAGTAAATGAAGCCAAATGATGATCACACCTTGGAAAACACTAGCTAAATGTAAGGTATTAACATAAGTCCCTGCGCTTTTTCTCGGATGCATTTTGTTCCGCCCATTTGTTGTCTTTTAGGTACAAGACATAAATGTTGTGAAAAGGGTTTACAAAAATGACAGTTTACTCGAGTTTTGAGTCTGCGAAGTGGAGAAATGAGTCAATGAAAAGCAATGCAACCAACAAGTATGTAGCTATCAGGACATTCAGTTGAAGCTCGAAAGACTATCAAAACCGCCCGAATGACCTATGCCAAGTTCGAAGAAGATGTTTTTCTCGAAATGACTGATCATTAGGGATGTTTTGAGCTCAAAGAATACATATTTGGTCTCGGTGACACCATCCACTTTGACCGAACAGAATTCTTTCACGAAGACGTGGGAAATGCTCCAGAGGGATCACGTGATTTAGATGTACATCATACTTCTCAATGCTGCCAAATAACTGAGATAATTCTGCTAAAAAGGATCAATTCGCAAGGGTCTAGTCATCTTCCCCCACATGACGTGGGACCCCACTCCTGCTAGTGCCGCCAAACTGGCCCCGCAACAGATCCACTGATGCTGTTCTTCCGCGTATATATCCTACAGAGCTTACACGTTTGAACAGTAGCGGATGCTTTCCGGTCCCTATTGAATACAAGGAAGAAATGGTGTTTTCCCTCAAACTGTCCTCTCTTCTCTTGAGTCTAAGAATCAGGGTAATTCAAGTTCCCGAGCAATCACTTGGTGATGTATTATAGGGGAAGAAAAGCGCTTTCAGATGGTATGGAACAAATTACAGAAAAATGACAATAGGGTGGAAAAAATTGCCACTGAGAAAAAGCGCAAGGACTTATGTTGACCCCTAAAAGTTTGAACTCTGTTAAGATGGAAGGCCGAGGAGTTCCCTCTAGATTTCCTACTTAAGCAGATATTGATGCAAATCAATGATATTCGTTGTGATGGCTAGATCATCGACTGGAAAAGGAATGAGTTGTTGGATTTCAGAACCTTCAAACACATCTAATGCATTTCTTTGAATTAAACCAGTCAGAAATCTGTTAACAGCTGATAGACTGCCAAAACCACTTATTTGGTTAGTTATTCGAACATTGTCGATGCTGATTGTTGTGGATTTGATGCAGTATCTAGACACGTTGTGGGTCCGAAGGTGTTAACATACCGAAAGTTAACCAGTATGTTGACATACAGGAGTTCTCAGGAACTATCAAAAGCAACTATTATCATACCACATGAGCCTCTCGGATAGCTCTATTCTACCATTTCAAGAAAAATTGGAATTTTCTTCATTTTTTGCCCTTGCAAAGTCACTTTTTTTAACGTCCATCGTTCATGAGTATCCCTCTGGAATACTACATGTTAATCATTGGTTCTTCTGCAAAAAACTTCTACATTCCCGGGGCGAATATTCGAAGTATCTCTGATTCCACAATGGACATGAACATGCATAACTTCGAAGTTTATTGAGATTACAGCAAGATTGCATATTTGTGAACGTCCAGCCCAACGTAACTTAGAAGTAACACCCCCTCTTTTTGAAACTCTTTTTTTTTCACTTTCAAAACTCTCTTCCTTTTGAAACATTTCATCCTCGTATTATTGCTACTCGGACTGGTACATGCTATCAGCACTCAGGTGTCATGGTAACAAGCGAATCTCTTCCAATTTTTTTTTTGGTGTATTTCTTGCAACACTTCTACATGGGCAGGTTACACATCATCTCGTTTACCTGCATACATTGTTCTAGTCCCGTGCTTCGACACTTTGTGTATTTTTTTTTCACTGTTCAGGGGTGTTCTAGCAATACTGCCAGGGTTTTCCTTGCTAAAGGTATAATTTGTTCCAGTGCCTCGATTTGATGTTTTTTGTATTGTGCTGGTCGAATGTGTGATTTTCTGACCTATTTGGAAGTTTCATTCACTAAGCCATGTTCTAGCCCCGTGCTTTTGATCTTTTCCAATCTTTCACTAGTTAGAAGTGTTATGTTGTGATTTCTGTGGAGTGGGGGGGGGGGAGTCTTCCACAAAACCACACCGTGATGTGAAAAATTATAAGAAGTGTAGGAGCGCAGGACTATCCTACATTCAGCCATAAATCAATACCGCACTGATCGAACATTGTTCTGAAGCACCTGTACAACGATGTCTACGTGAATGGGAAACGATTCCGATAACTCAAACTCAGAACAAAATCTCTAGATCAATATATATGCCCATCGCATCGTTTTTCAAAAAGTATAAACAGGACGCGACGTCGCCTTGCGATGGGAAACGCCAACTACCACATCGCGACAATTGTTTGCGCATGCATCCACTCGGGACCCATTGCATTTAAACAGTTTGCTGGGACGCGACGGTCACGTCGCGCCGAAGTATAAACACTCCTTTTCTTTCTTACTGGTTTTTTGCTGGGGTAAGAATACATCAGTTAAATTGTCGCAGTACACTAATAGCAAGGAATGGAATGCAACTGTCGCCATTTGTTCTAGTATTAGGAACGATAGCGTTTCTATGATTCTAAGGAAAATTAGGGAGGAGATCTTCATCAAAACGTATTGCTCCTAGTAGGTGTTGATCGGAACAAAAGATGAAGAACAATTATATGTGAATAAATAAAGAGAAATTGTAACCAATTTCATTTGGAATCACACGAATTTTTGTTTTCAAACTGGAGAGTTACATTTTACAGATCTTTGACCAGTTGTTTAGTCGCAGAGATGAATAACTTCCAAACAAAGGATAGAAATACACCTTATTCTGAAATTTTCACGTTTCATTGCGTAGGCTGATGCAGTGGAACACCCAATTTCCTTTCAATGCTTGCTATACGCAGCGAAGCAAATAATATTCTGTGTTCATGGTTCTCTGCATTCAGATCACAGATATGTTATAGCTATTTCAAAAAGGGTGTCGTTACGCAAATATTTGTTCGTCGTCCTCGTGAAACCTCTCGCAGCATTTTGGATTTGCATTTGCTTTATATACTATAAATCATAAACACAGAATAGAGTAGCCGCACTTCTATAACGCTGTCCTCGGGCTTATATGATTGAACACAAGATCTGTCTCAACTTACCAATGTTTCAATTAGATTCACGAATGACATATCACCGACGCGAGTAGATCCAAACGTGAGCAGTCGAACTTTCTTTTGTGATATGAGTCGCTTGAAAAGCATCGACAGAACTGCCATTTCTGCTTTTGCACCTCCAAGTGAGTGTCCAATGAACTGAATTGCCAATGTAATTCGCAGTTTCATCTAATGCACTTACTTGTACCACTACTTGTTTCTTCTTACCCAGATTTCATAGTTTTTGTACATCCCTACGAGGTTCCTCAGTGTTTGCTCCATTCCCAGTATATACCAAAGCTTATACCAGCTGTCATAAAGGAACCTAAAACTATGGCACCTCAACACAACAATATATTCTCATTTCGTTGTGTCAATATTGAGCAAACTGTGGTAGCTCTCACAATATTCATTGTGACACTTAGATAGACTTTACAGTGGAAAAAAAACCTTCAAACGACCTGAGTAAAGTAGAAAAAAAGAACAGGAAGAAGACGCATTCTCATTTCTTGCCCAATCTTATTATGAACGAGAGTGGCATATGTTATCTATCAAGCAGCATATTTTGAAGCAATAGCTTTGATATCCAGTGCATGTGTCGTTTCGAAAATGTCGTTCACTCCTCTTAGTGCTATCAATTTTTAGCTTACAAAGGAAGGATACTTGTTTGTAATACGAGGTGTGCTACCATATGCGGTTTATTGACGCTGATCCCGAATGTGTAGAACAAATTTTCTGCGGGGTTCTAAACAGTGAGTTACCTAGTATACTTGCAACCGAATCGAATAATTATTCGGTTATTCGAATAAATTATTCGAATCGAATCATTCGAAAATTCGAATATTCGAAATTTTCGTTTTTCGAATATATTCGAAATTCAAATATTCGAAAAAGTCAACTTTCGAATATATTCGATTATTCGAATATTCGAAAACCCCATTATTCGAATGCGTCACCCGAATATTCGATATTCTAATCACACGAAATGAATCGGAGACGTTTGCCTTGTGCTGGCTTGGTTTTGTATCGGAAGAAGGCATCCTAGTGTACAGAGTAGTCCTACGGCGATTTCCTTCCAAGCAACTTGCAACACCTTTTAGTCATCCATTACGCTCTCAATGAGGAGTTTCGAGAGGATTATTGGATGTTGACATAAGTCCTTGCGCTTTCTTTCTGTCGCAATTTTTCGCGTGCCGTTGCCATTCTTTCAAAAGTGCTTACAATCGTACGAGAGCGCTTTTCCTTTTCTGCAATTCTGTCATCATTCTCTCTAAATTTAATAGGAACAGAAAGCATGCAATGCTGAGCCAACGCGTAGGTTCGCTGGAACTTAAACGTGAAAGAACACTATGAGCCAAATTCTCGGAATGCAGCTTTGATTATCTTCACCAAGTGGCACCAGAGGTTACCAACGGGTAGGATTTTTGAGCCGATCCGATTGAATTTTCTGAGTGGACGGCTTACTCCATTTGAATAGTGCCTCTGAGAAGTGCGGTTCCCGTCTAGACCATGCAATTCCTCTCAAGTTATCCCCACGCCTTCATGGAAGAAATTTGGCTGATCGTGATGGCATCTTCGAGACAAATATGTGGAGAAAAATATGTCCTTTGTTTTGAGGCAGCCGATGAGTGACTGTTTCAGACACAACTCGCATAAGTAGTTTGAGGAGTTTTGGTGGTCTTTTGAACTTTCTTACTGAATGCTAGGAGAAGCAGTGTCGATAAAGCTGTTTTTCATGCACTCAACGTTCACCCTCGTAGTGCCGAACCTGAAGCAAATTGTTCAAGAAGAATCGGTTGTAACATTCTTGTAGAGCAAGACTAGCGCTTTCGAATCGTTATGTCCCATAGCCAAAAGGTGAAAAAAAAAAACAGCGACGATAGCAGTGCGTTTTTCGCGGATATGGCATATTCGCGTAGCCGCGCTGGAGTCGCTACTATACAGTGCGTATCAAAATTAAGTATCCACCCAAAAACTATGAGTAACAAAGTTTCAAGACATCCGATTGAGACGGAACCACTTCCATTCGCTTTCGTAAATACGACAACACCTTACTAAAATATTCTTACATGGTCACTCATGTTTTCTCATAACGTACATGCTAGCTATCACATTTTACTTGTATCAAAATTAAGTATCCACTTTCAAGCGGACCAATTTTGTTGATCTGAAAGTGGGTATAAAAGGCTGAAATTTTTGCAAAGTTCACCTTTTGCCCTCTGCCAAGATTCTTTGTCGTCGAAACCTTCTAAGCTCCGTTGAACAGGCGCAAATTGAAGTCTTACATGACGAAGGATTCTCCAATCGAACAATCGCGGCTCAGTTGGGTCGCTCTCATAGATTTGTGAACAGGTATCTGCGAAACCCATCTACATACCACAAGCAGCCTAATTCCGGTCGCCCTAAGCTGCTAACCCCCAACGATAGCAGAATGATCAAGAGGCTGGAGTCGAATTCCACGTTGAGCCTCGCTCAGATGTGGGCTCAGTTGGATTTAAACATTTCAAGAATGACCATGTGGAGATCGGTCCGTGGGAACCGCAACATTATAAGAGAAGTAATGCTGAAGGCTCCACGCTTGACCCCCTAGCACAGAGAAGCACATCTGCTCTTCGCCAGAAATAACATGACAACGCAATGGGACAAGGCGCCTTAGATGATGATGATGTCGATGTTCAAAATTTATTTAGATTGATGTCAATTTAACAAATCTGACTTCCAGGTAATCTTCAGTGATGAAAATTAATTCAATCTGGATGACCTAGATCGGTACCGTCATTACTGGAGGGACTTAAAGAAGGAGCCACTCATGTCCTCGAGGCGCACCTCTGGTGGCGGTTCGCTTATGACTTGTGCCGCGTTCAGAAGTTCAGGAAAATTTGAATTGGCGCTAGTTTCCAGGAGAATGGACTCCTCCGAATATCAAGAAGTGCTGGGAACGCATTTGCTCCCTTTTTGAGAGGTATTCGGCGCCATTCCCTCGCTTTTCAGCAAAACAACACCGCCCTCCACGAGTCTCATTCAAAGAGAATTGGCTCCAGGAGCACTGCGTACATACAGTGGACTGGCCTGCGTATTTGTCAGACTGTAACCAAGTTGAGGTCATGTGAGGTATAATTGCACGCCACGTTTACCGGAATAAAAAACAGTACAGCACGGCCGACGACTTGAGAGCGGTGATACTGGACGTTTGGGACCAGAACGACGACAATGTCACATAAAACCTAGTAAAAAGTATGCCACGGAAGGCTTTTGAAGTTATCCGCAACGATGGTGGACCAATCGATTGTTGATTGTCCGGTTATAATGATAAATTTGTTCAACAGTCGTAAGTGGATACATAATTTTGATACAAACAAAAAAATTCTTGTACAAGAATCCTGGGCGGAACGGTGGAAATTAGTGGAAACAAAGGATATGGGGTTTATGCAATAAGAGAATCCTATTGAGCAAGTTCCCTTTTGTGGTAACCAATATGAGCCAAAATATTGATCAACTCGGGGTGGATACTTAATTTTGATACGCACTGTAGTGGCAAATCAGAATATTAATGGTAGTTTTTCAATCACATCTGATGTATCAAGAAAACTGGGCCGCGTGCTTTCCGAGTGCGCGAAAATCGCACCGCCATCGACGCTCACTCTGAGCGGTGGAAACTGCAACTGAAAAAAAGCGCAAAGACTCATAGCAACACCCAATACTTTGCTTTTGCTTTTCTTGATACTCAATTCTTTTTCAAAATTTAATTTTTAATTCATTTTCTGGGTTCATTTGCCTGGATTAGTTGAAGTCAGTTGAAATTTTGGTTCTTGAGTTGATTTGTTTGGATTGCGTGATGGTTTCTTGCCGGTTTTTTGCGACAATAAATTTGAAGGTGGCAGCAAAAGGTGTTACGGATTGCTAGAGTCTCGAGTCTATCTAACATTTCAATCTAGGACCTTCATTCGAATGATTTATTCGAATAATTTATTCGAATAATTATTCGAAATTCGAATATTCGAAATTTCCGTTTTTCGAATATATTCGAAATTCGAATATTCGAAAAAGTCAATTTTCGAATATATTCGATTATTCGAATATTCGAAATTTTCTCAAAAATGTGCAAGTATATTACCTAGTCTTTCTCGCCCAGAGCTAACAATGTATATTAATGTATGAGCTCCAGGCAATGCTTGGTAGCTGCTTTAGGGTCTTCAAACTACTGACTAGTTTTGGAGAGAACAAGGGTTTTGCTAGCGTGCTATAAAGTTGCCTCATCCCAATTTCAGTTCGTATATAAGGTTAGTGTATACTGCGTTTGAGTTCGTTACTCTACACTTGCTTTAGTAGGGGTGAGGCACTTGCATCGACAGAACACTAGCTAGACTCTCGTTCTCTCCAAAAACACTCGGTAGTTCAAAGACACGAAAGCAGCAACTAAGCACAGCCTGGAGCCTATACAAGAGTTCTCTACGTTAGCTCTGCGCAGAGAAATAGGTGAAACTCACTGTGCAGAACCCTACAAGATATTTGGGCTACAGATTCGAGATCGGCGTTAAAAACTGCATATGGAAGCAGACACAGCATGATGAATGGTGACTCCGACCGAGCATCCTTTCCTTGTTAGTGAAAGTTACCTGTTTACAAGCCCGTCCGATCCTTCGAATTGAGCTTGTCTGTTCGTGAAGAACTCTGCGTTGAAATGCGTGTAAAACTGGAAACAACATTATTACAAAGGGCTAGAGCTGTCCGTATCTATTATATCTTCGCAGTACGTTTCCCGAGAGAGGACCTCAACTCGGCTGGTCCTCTTCACCTCGTCTGTGTTATTGACCATTTTTTAATGCACTCTCTTACCGTCCTATACTCTTGCAGCGACCTCTATACTTTATCCTAGGACTAACTCCAGTAAGGTCGCGCGTGGGGTTTCCATGGAGGCACTTCATGCTATAGCACTTTTTCGAACAGCTAGTTATTATGAGCGCTAGTAAAATGGCGGTGGCATGAATGCGGTTCTAGTATTCATCAGCACGCAGAAAAAACTAGTGCGACCAGAAAGTTTTTGTAATTCATTATTTTCAGAATTCGGATACTACAGGAAAGCATTCCCATTGACCTCCTGTGAGTCCATCTTCATCTTTCCTACAGAAAGGAGGTTTTGATGGAGATCTTGATAGGAGACTAGTGTTGGTTGTTCTACGTAAACCATATCCACGCACCATCATTTCACTATAACTTTTTCCACTACAGCCAAAGCCCAACTCGCGTAAGAAAAAGATTTCTGTCGGTCCTGTTTCTACAAGATTCTTCCAACTAATGCCATAGAATGGGATGGATCCACACTACTCAACATAGGCTACGAAGCTGCGAATAGTGGGCACGTTCGTCCGCTCCACCACATTTCATACCAGTAGTCCCATAATGACCCAATTTCTCACACATGACCCCGTCTCACTAAAGCTACCTTGGGATAGGAAATTTTTGAAGTTTACTAGAGTAGTGCAAATTTTCGGGTTTTTTCGACTGGTCGATTCCAGAAACTTGTGCTAGAAGTTCTTGGATGAGATCAGCAATTGTATGTTTTTCGTTTAGTTGGACTCGAGAGTCATTAACCGAGACCGAAAAAAAAAAGAGTTATATTCCAAGGTGAAACAACTGCTTAACAACTACTAGAAGGATGAGATGTTCCATTGCGGTGCAAAAAAATTATTTTAGGTGGAGGAGGTGGACAAATCGTAGCCGGAAGGTGAAACAGGTTGATCTCCATACCCTTGCATGATATTTCTTGAGCAAAAAAGCAACCTTGTTGACGTTTACATCTCCACGTACATTTTCAAGCCTACGGAATGTTTAAAATTAATGTGTCAAATGGAAAGAAGATATAAAGTAGCTGAAAAACTATGCTGGTCGTATGGTCCAGCACGAATGCCTGTGCAATTCCAATCGAAAGAAAGCTGACATAGTCAAATACGTGGGATTTACCTGTCAATCTTTCAAAAGCACTTTTTATGCATCTTGGAAATAATGCCAGCCTCAGTTTCGACTTTAATGGGTTCGATTTGCAAGAGGTTCATTGTTTCCGTGTTTTGGATGTGGTGGTAAACCGTTCCTTAAAATTTGATCAGCATATGGATCTCGTCAAAGGGAGGGCATTGACTATTCTGTTTACGATTTTGAGAAATGTTCATGCTAAAGATCCAAGAATACTATTGCAACTTACAAAACTTTTACCACGCCTTGAGTATTGTAGCGTCGTTTGCAGTTCACACATCAAGAAGCATGTTCGCAAAATTGAGGTGTCAGTGTGGATGTACCAATTGTATATAAATCCTCCTTTATACAATTGTATCACTTACTTGTGGCATTTTGCTGTACTTTGCCCTAGCTGTATTCTCCTGCTCCTGTATCTTTTCCATCTCTGTAGTTCTATCGTTAATATGTAGTGAATTGCTCCCTCCTATTAGTTTCTCACTGTTTGAATGTGAGTGAGGGGAATTCTCAGAGATGATATGCCCTGAGTGCCCTGAGTGTATTGAATGCGGCTGCTATGCATTGGCTCACGTGTCTAAGGGGCGAGGTTTCCCAGGACCCTGCCTATATATGCTGCGCGCGCATCATTTCGAAATTCAATTGATCTCATTCGATTCATTGTCAACTTCGCGAGCGGACGATTATAGAGAGCGATCAACGAGTGATGAAAGAGGAAGAGGAGAAGAAGAAGATTCTAGCGAGATAACCGGAACCTTTCCGGCTTAGGCTGGTAGGTGTAAAGGGGGGAACTCTGCAGCCTAGTAGGGGGGCGTACTCTATTTAGGTTAGGGTCCGTTCTTTCGAGGTAGTTTCAATACTCTACGGTGTTCGTGCCCTGGGCCAGCACCGTCTCTATCCTCGAGGAACCCTCTTAGCTCTAGGGCGCTAGGTTATCGTATTCAGTCGCATCCTCATCCCATCCAAATCCTGGGGTCCCTTTAGCTCTGAGGCTTCTCTGCATAATGGTGTAACCTGTATGTAGTCGTAGTGCACGTGTAGTCAGGTGCTTGTATATAGTTAGTCCAATTTACTCGCATTTATTCTGCTCTGATTATTTAGCCTTATTAACCTCTCTATTTAGGTGCATGCCAGGAAGAACGATAGCTAGCAATAGTTGTCTGCTATGCACCCATGTGTCAATATCCCATGCGATTGCAGCCCCGCCCCTACATAGATAGAGATATTCACAGGCACTAACACTTGCTTGTGTGTTGATTATCCTCCACTGCTGAAGATTGTTACGATCTAATAGAACAAAATTAAGCAATGCGAAGGCAGATGAAGCTCAACTTTCATCGAAATGTGACAAATTATCACTAAGGGTCATCGCATTGTTATCCTAAATCCCAAAAATCCATATTCAGCCTAGCCCTGAACCAAATAAAGCCTTCGGTCCCTAGTATATAGAGTGTTGACCGAATCGAATAATATTCGAATAATTATTCGAATATTCGAATATTCGCTTATTCGAAACATTCAAATATTTGAAAAATAAATCAGAATATTCGAACATTCGCTCATATCGAAATATTCGATTATTCGAATATTCGAATATTCGAAAAAAATTTTCAAATGCAACACTCTACTAGTATAGGATAGGCTAGTGTCCGTATCGTACGAGAAGGGCGTGGCAACCTTTACATGGGATGCGCGGTGCAGCTGATGGCTCTCAAGACCTATCGTTTCTCATGACCGCCACCCCCCCCCCCATTTAATCACTCTATAGAAGCGCTCAATTGATTTAGTAATAAACCCTTATATCTTACCCATGTACTCTTGTGCGTCTAACCGCCACATCCTTTATATTTGCATTTGTGTTTGTCAAGTGCGGTTAAATATACCTCCGGGCACTTGCAACCTTACCTGTTTCAGAGTAGTGTCTGCTGCCGTTCTAGCTGCTGCCTCGCCAAGCTCTATTTGCAGACGACTGGTATCCCAGCCACGGAACGGTTCCTGCGCTCTCTAGCAGATGAAGCTCGATGCTCGGAAATCAAGACTTCTGTGGGCTTATCCCAGCGCCACAGCGGGGTCGCTGCGATCCGGGGCACTTCCCCGTCTCAGGTGTTGGGCAAGTCCCTTATGAAAATTGTCAACGAAGCGGGCCTAATCCGCCGCCGTGGGCATGCCATGTGGGTCAACCACAGGTATCAACAAGAGGGCACCACTACACAACCGGGACCCGTCCATAATAAGCTTGCAGAGGATGTTCAAGAGATTTTTACTAGAATCCTATATTATCGTGAATTCCCAGATCCAGGTTATCTTTCAACTTTGCCCACGCGTGCGATCTGTTTAGAAAAGTTCAAACTGAAAAGTCCGAGATGTAAGAAAGTGATAAACGACCTCATTTTTTCTAAGAATCTTACGTAAAGGAATCCCGATGCAGGCGGGCAAATATTGGATTTTTCGCCTTGCTTATGGGATAAGTGCTTCTCTCATATTTCACTCTCTCAACGAAGAAACGAAGAAACACCATTTTGCCAATATATTTTCAATTCTTTACTCTCTAGAGAGGCATCATGGTTTCGACATTTGCCAAAGGATATGCTAGGTTGCACCAATTCAAAGAATTGTAGAAAAAAGTTGAAAGACAGGAACATTCTTCTGAATATTTCTGACACTTAGACACGCTAGTGCGAGCTTCATTGGTTTCTGGATACCCCTTTCGACTCCTACTAGATTGCTCTCATTATGATACAATTCAATATCTGGTCCATCGACAATACCGTTTTTTTAAAAATTTTGTGATACTGTTGTACGGTTGCTAAAGAATACTGTGAAGGAGGCTGCCCAGCATTTTGCAAACTAGTCTAAATTATTGTCCCTATTGTTTGTCTGTGTCGGATCATTTTACCAGCTGAGTCCAATTATGCGTAAGTCATTACGTCAATTACCAGTCCAATTACGCGCCAGTCATTACGCAACAAGTTGTTTTAACAAAAAAAAACTTTTTTCTGAAATATTCTGTTTTCTTTCTTGGTAGGTCTGGTTTTGAACTTTTAGGGGGGGGGGGGAATACATAACAGAACCAAAATCTAAAGCCGGATTTCTCACGAAAGCTTCCTCTTGAGAAGTGACGCCTCCCAGCGCTCACCACCAGGAACCGTTTCCTTTTGCACTAGTGAATTTTTTCATATCAATACTCAAATTCATAACGCTGCTGGACTGTTTCGTTTTCCTCTTGTATTTCTATTTGCTTCTTTAGTGCGCCTTAGGGACGCTAGAAAGTGGGATGGGGTAGCCACTTAGGGAATGTGCAAGAACTTCGCAAATGCCGCAAATCCTTAGAAAATTGACAAAGAAGCAAAACTAATCATTAAATGGGCTCAAACATGGAATCCTTCTTATGAGTTGAGTGTGAGTATGAGAAGTTCGATCTACATGGTACGGCGTATTCGTGCGTTTTCCTCACTTCGGGCCCAACGCAGACGCGTTTTCCATCAGCGGACGTGTATCCTGCCGTGCCCCACGCTATTGGGCCAGAGCAAACTCGTATTCTGGTGTTTTCCATACTACTGAGCCACGGCTGGTCTTTTCTCCGTCAGTGGACCAGCATTCTCTCGATTTTTTTGCGTCTGGGGCAAGGCGGACCCGTTCTCCGTAGGCGGACCCATATCCTGGTGTTGTCCACATTATTGAACAACGGCGGGTCCTTCTCCTTCCTCGTTAACCCGTATCCTTGCGTTCCTCACACCACTGGGTCAAAGCGGTCCCTTCTTCCGATGGCCCGCATTCTGGCGTCTTCCTCACTACTGGGCCACAGCGGATCCGTTCACCTCCGACTGAACAGTATCCTGGTATTCTCCACATTATCGAGTCACAGCAGACCCTTGCTATATTGGCGGCCATGGCAGGCCCTTCCCCCACCGGTGGACACCCAT
Source organism: Ancylostoma caninum (assembly GCA_037903475.1). Classification (NCBI taxonomy): domain Eukaryota; kingdom Metazoa; phylum Nematoda; class Chromadorea; order Rhabditida; family Ancylostomatidae; genus Ancylostoma; species Ancylostoma caninum. Next base: position 216,230 of record JBAJFG010000101.1, read on the forward strand.
ATCCTGGCGTTTCCCACACCATTGGGCCACGGCGAATCAATATCCCTATCCTGGCATCCTCGATGTTATTGAGCCACAACGCACCCAACCTATATTTTTGGACCCGTATCCTAACGTTCTCCACCACTGGGCCAAGAAGTCTCTTCTTCTTCTTTCTAGCGGAGTGCATTCTGGCGTCTTCCTCACAGTTCGACAAAGCCGGACCCCGTTTCCATGGGCGGACTCACACCCCGGCATGCTCCACACTACTAGACCAAAGCGAGCCCATACGCTGCCGTTCTCAACCATGTTGTCACGTCGGGTCTTTCCGTTGACCATTGCTTATTGTTGAGCCACACCGGACCTTTACCTCATCAGTGGACCCATATCCTAGCGTTCTCCACGTTATTGAACCAGAGCGACTAGATCCTATAATGCCGGACCTGCATGCTGGTGTGCTGCACACTATTGGGCCACAATGGGCCCAATGGGCCCCTCAGCTGTCGGTCAACCCTTATTCTGGTGTGTTTCCTCGCAATTAGGTCAAACCGGATCCGCTTTCCATTGGCGAAGCCGTATCCTAGCGTTTCCTTCACTCTTGGGCCACGACACAACTGTTTTCTATCAGAGCAAACCGTACCCTTTGTAAATCTCGAGAATTGTAAAGGCTTTGTATCATTCAATTGTTCAGGCGAGTTATTCAGAAATTCTGATCAACTTTCTGCTGATTTTGATCAACTACTGGTTGATTGGTTGCATAATGTCATGCATTGCTATACTGAAGCGTTTACCCTGTATGTTAACGTACAAGCTTTCTCTATGTGAACGGATATCACGACTGCACAATCGCATAGAAACCTCGGTAGAGAATGCGACAGAAGCACCCCCGAATCGAGCAAACCAATTAGATCCCGCCGCCTATCGGCTTCCGAGAGTTTAAAGAGCTTTTCCTCGAACCCGGCTACTTCGTCAGCGAAGATGCCCTGCCTATCGCAAAATTGGAATAGTGATTTTCCTGCTTCCTGCTGTATATTGTGCAGCCTGAAAGTTGTAAACACTCCCTCATCCCTATGCTGCGAGACCGCCAGCTGAGGTGATTATCACTATCCCGGGCATGCGAGAGAGCTAGGAGTGACGTAGGTGGCGAGTCCCGGAATGAACGTGTTTGAGTCTCTGAAAATCGGCCACCTCACCTCACAGTCTGCGCTTCAAAATTACTGGTGTCTATGAGGGCCGCCCCTTTATGGAACAATATGTCTGGCGCTCTAGCCCCTTACGCCGCTTTGTTTAATAGGTACACGCGAAAACTAAATAGGGCGCTTGCGAAATTCTGACATCAAGAAATGCTGAGCACGTTTCCAGCCATGCTCTTTCCGTACTGTTTCTCTCTTGCTTGTGCTTCAGTTATTTATTCCACCCCAATTATGGATGACACTGTCTTTTCCAATGTTTTTTTTTCAACATTTTTATGTTCCTGTTTTTCTGCCCTGTCTACCTTCGTTGTTATGTTATTTTTCATAATTTTCATATGCTCATGCTATTTTAATAATTTTTTAATGGAGTTGCTACACCCCTGAGATGTAAAATAAATAAATAAATAAATAATAGTAAATAAATAAATAAATAAATGTGAACCTCCCACGAGATCTTCATTTCGACTTTGGTAAAACTCCTTAGTTGCACCTATGTATGAAAAGACAGCAGGCATATAAGTGGCATAGCATCCTGAACAATCGTAAATCGTTCGTTTTTATTCGTCCTTGCGAAAGATCGAGCAGAATTTAGCTAACGGTAGACTTGCTGGGAAATTGTTTAAATATGCATTTGACTTCTCGACTCTCCAGAAATACGTACGTTTTTTTGACTAACTTGTATGCAAATTATGCTCTCGAAAATGTCAATTGAAACCACAGCAACCGATCTTGTCAACCCTTCGAATTAACTAGCAATCAACACAAACGAGAACAAGATGTTTGTAAGAAATTGATGAGGTAATAGTTAATGAAGTCAAATTATTGATATGTAGGGGAAACCATTCAAGACATTTGATGGTGGTGGCAACAGTCTGTAATGACAACCACATATAAAGAAGTTTAAGGACGACAGACCAGATTTTCGAAATCAGTTGTCAAGTCTAAGCAATCCGAGGACAACTCATGATGTTTATTTTCGAAGAACTACACAATGGAGAGCACCTACCAGTTTGTCCCCTGAAGCTACACTGGAGAACGAAGCAATAATGGCTTGGCTTGTGTAGTCTATAGCAACGTAGCCATCTGTTCGTTCTCCCTGCAATGGGTCCACTACTGTTCTCAGCAACTCAAGGAAGAATCCAGCACTAGCAGTGACCTACCGTAGGGGTTTGCAATGCGAACCGTTTCAACAGCTGTACGTTCCCAGGGAGATTTGAAACGCATCGTTTCTGTAGCTCATATAGGTTCAAATATCAGTAACGATCTTGAAAAAGTGTACAATCAAAAGCCAACTCATGCCATTTGCATATATGTGCCTTGAGCTGCAGCTATGAGGGGTGTCCCAATTATACGAGCAAATGTTTCATTGTATTGGGTCTAGACCATAATCAATGTAAGATCAAGACATCGAAAATTTATACATTTATGATTTACCGATGAAAGAAGTGGGCAGTCCACATTTTCGCGGTAACCGGAACGACATTTCACAGCGGTAGATATGCAGGAGTTCCAAATAGGACACCATCTGCAAAGGCAAATGTAAATCTTCAACGTCATAAACAACTTTAAGGACAAGCATATTTCTCCTCTCCATTCTACATACAGTAGAGTTCGACAATTAATGATATGCAGGCATATGCAGCTTTTTTTAAATGTGTGCTGCCTCAGTTTGCGATTTCTATAGCAACACGCACTCAATTAGGGAAAAATCGGTGGAAACTACAATTAGACTACGATGTGAGCAAACGTGACGCAGAAAAAAATCATTGCGCACCATCCACTTATGCCACAAAAGGTTCCATTCATCTGCTACAGGGTGCGCCATAAGTTCTTGCAGAACATATTTCGTACCAGCAGCCGAATTCAGCGGGATGGCATGACCACTATGGCCACACTAAACCAACTCAGTAGCAACTCATATAACCTAACAGATCGCGAAAATGTCGCAGTTTGCTTTTGTAATAGCTCGAAGTTGATTGGGAGGCGCACCAATTACGGAACGGAGCATCGATGTCATCTTAGAACTGGAGCCACCCTTCAGAATAGAGCTGTTCTATCTTCACTAAAAATTGGATGAGATGTAAAGAGCATTGGAGAATTCTATGTTTAGAACGGAATCCCGTTTGCACTCTTCCTTCAGGAATTTCATCGTGTTTTAAAAAGACGCCCAGTCATTGCAAATTTTCTTAGATTTCTGTAGTTCACAACATCAGCGTCACGCTCAGTTTTTTTTGACAATACTTAAAGTGAGAAGAGACCTTGTTGCATAAGTTCATACTGGATAACCCAGCCGCGACGTCTCAGTAAGACTCAAAATCTGCTCAAGGAGCAAGTGCGTCTACTGGAGTAGTGTGCGGAGGGAATCCTATGCCGAGATCTAACTCTCCCGCAGCACTAATCTAAATCTGATGGATTGTTGTATGGACCAGTGTTCAAGAACAAATAAAGTGCTACATTGTGGAAACGTTTAAGCTCGTACCATAAGGCTGCGGAAGTGTGGTGGCTAAGTAGGCGGTTGGGTGGCGCCTATATTTTGGGAGGTTGGGTGGCTCCTTGTTCGTGTTTTGTACACGGTTGGTTCGGATCTTTATTTGTCCGACCTGCACCTGATGGTGTAATGGTAGAATGCTACAAAGAAGGGGCGTGGTAAGCGCATAGCAGATGAAGTATCTGGGCGAGGCCCATAAACATATCATTGGGGTCATGAAAAATGGTCCTCGTTCGAGCAATCAGAAACATATTAGATACTACAGCTTACTTCTAAGGAGGTGCGGTCTATACCGGCACAGAAAGAGCTTTGGAAAGACTCAGGAGAGAAATATCACCGTACCTTGAGCTGCTACCAAGGCAAATGGCGACATATTCAAGAGCTGTTAAGTTATTTGAGTTGCTATTGAGTTTGCTTAGTGCGGCCATAGAGGTCATGCCATTAAGTTGAATTCCGTTGCTGCGGTGACACAAAATATGGTGTGCAAGAACTTATGACGCACCCTGTATTATTGTTTCGTAATCCTGCAGTAATGATAATTTACGCTGAGAAACAGCATTTTTGCTCGGCAATATAATCAGTTGCACTGAACATGTTCCTAAGCTGTTGCAGAAAGCAGGTGTAGCATGTAAGAAATATGCGGACGGTATTATAATAGAATTTACTGCAACACTCCACAGCACAAATGAACCCCAGCCACTAAGTCGGCTATCGATGGCCTAGTCAGGAGGTCGCGAGAATGGCAGCCCCAACTTAACCATCCCCGGCTTTTCCGCAGACCGTGGAATTTTTCTCCGGTAACATTGCAATCAGCACCCAAAGTAACCCTGATGACTCAGTTTTGAGGTGATTATTGCATCCCTGGTTTTTCAAAGCCTAATTTCCATCCTTTTTTTTAGTTCGCAGTCATGACATACCTCCAACTCCTAACGTACGTTTGTTTGTCGTACAACCGAAATTACAAAATTTCGATAATTTGTTGGGGTTGCATGAATACAAAATTTTGATAATTTGTTGGGGTTGCATGAACTACAACGATTTCATACAGTCTTTCATCCGTGCTCCCTGTGAGGAGTATGGGGGCATTCCGCACCGATATAGCACGGCGCATCCAAAACTTCATCTCTTCATCCACCCGTTGCTAAATATATGCACTCAAACTTGGCTGGCAAGAGTGCTGGTCCTGCTTTAAAAATACAACAGACGCTGGTCACAGCCTGTTCCGATGGCTCCACCATGTTAAGTGGCGATCCTTGAAGGCAACACTCGCCCGATATTGGTATACTCCCGTAATTTCCCGGTGAAAACTGTGAATCAGTTGCATCAAGGGAACCTATCTACTAAAGGCAGTGTCGATACCCGATGTTGTGAAATCGGATTTCATTTTCTGTTTGCCCAAGTCTCTGCTTGGCGGAAACCTACCAAATGAAATGAAGGAAATCCCACAATCGAAGAACACGAATGTTATTCCAAGTACTATGATCAGATATGAATTCGGGGATCACATACCAGATTTGACAATTACAGCGATCAGAGGAGTTATTGTCGTGGTGACAGAAGAGGATGAAGATCGTTCCCAGCAGGAACTTTTACGAGGGTGCCGTCCAGGGCTGTGCGTTACTAACGTAACGAATTAACGCATTAACGCGTAACGGCCATTTTTGGCCTAACGTAACGAATTAACGAATTAACGAAAAACCCCAAAAGTCCGTTAGAATCGACTTCGTTAGAAGGCCAAATAATATCTGAAATGCGTACTTTTCTTGCTCTACACAACTTTCCCGTAATATACAGCAGATGATACGCATAACCGCGACGATTGTGTAAAATGAGCCGCAGTAAGGCACCCGGGGAACTGCCTGCTTTCATGAACATCTTAGTTGGCCTTAATTTCTTCCGTGGTGGTTTTGAGTATGATTTGCATTTTTCGTCTGCCTCTTCGAACAGGGCACCATTTCTCGGTTCTCCCCTCCTCTAATTTCTTCGCATCCGTGTTCCCCAGTGAAATATGTGTACTATAACACCTTGGTCGAAATGTTTCATTACAGAGTTTCTTGCACATACTTAGTCAGTAGTGCACTTTAGTCCGATAACTTTTCCGTTGGCTCTTCTGCCCACAACTTCAGTAGCCAGTAGAGTGTTGCATTTGAAAATTTTTTTCGAATATTCGAATATTCGAATAATCGAATATTTCGATATGACCGAATATTCGAATATTCGAATGAACGAATATTTTGAAACGCCCGAATATTCGAATATTCGAATAAACGAATATTTCGACGTCTCCGAATATTCGAATATTCGAATAATTCGAATGCTCCAACCTCTCGAATATTCGAATTATTCGAATATTCGATCATGAGCTTCGAATATTCGAACATTTCGAATATTTGGGAAGTTGATCTACATTTATTTCGGCTGAGTACGCAAAGTCTGAATAGAACAATTACTTATTTGTTAGAAGCTGCTGCCAACAAAACTTACTGTTTGCGCAGAATAATGATTTCACTTACATTGTGTAAATGTTTGTTATATTGAAGAAAAAGAATTAATCCGAAAAGACGTCCAAAAATGGCTGAAACTTTCGCGACGTCCAATAAAATAGACAACACTGAATAGAGTTAAGAACCGGTGTTTCGAACCTAATTTCAAATGAGCCCAGTTCTCAGCTGACGGGTTCAGTATTGAAGCTACTAGCAGTTGCATGAACTAACCCAATCCCAAATCACTGAAGCCTAGTGTTGCACTCGTCTCTGTAATGAATCTGCATAAGTTTTTTCTGCTACAGCAACATACATAGAACGTATCAGCCATATGATAAGTCAGCATGAGTTCCTTAATAGATACTGAAAAAGAATAGGAGCATTTTTAGGAGTTTTTCACTCAGCAAGCTAGTACGTCAAACTTGTACGTACCTGCTAATCGCATTGCTGGGTTTCCATCCAACATCTCGAGATCGTTTCTCAGAACGGGTGCTTTGTATTGTATAGATAAATGAAGGTAATTTCCCAAATGTTGTGCACAGAAGTTGTAGTGGCATGCTGGTGGTAAGGTTGCGGGGTGGGGTTGGAAAAAGTACGATTACTCGAAATGGAGGCGTACAGCCTCCATGGCAGACTAGTGTCATAAAGATTGAAAATTCCCAGTAAGCTCTTTGCTTTTCTGAAGTTTTTTTTTCACCAAATTGAAGGCTCAAGACTTGCCACAAAATTGTAGCTATCTGTCTACGTCAGCAGGTATTCTCAGACAATGTGCGGGTGAACCGCGGTACAAATATTTGGCGTAGGCAACTCTACTGTCAACCAAGTAATTGAACGTGGTCATTAAATTATCTATGTGCGGTGAGGCTGCAGAAAGTCCGCTGTCAGCCCGCTGAAATGATAATGTGGCGTGCTGACAACGGCAGCAATGCATACTGGCGATCTCAAATTTAGCGACAGTAGGTGCTTGCTGATGGGGCTCGAGAATGATTATGAGAGCGAAGATGCTGTTGAAAACGACTGCTCGATTATTCGAATGATCTAATATTCGAATGTACCCACCCCGAATATGCGAATATTCGAATAATCGAATAATTAAGAGTGATCGAATATTCGAATATTCGAATAAACGAATATTTTGAAAGCGTCGAATATTCGAATATTCAAATAATCCGAATATTCTGATTTTTCGAATATTCGAATGTTTCGAGTAATCGAATATTCGAATATTCGAATAATTATTCGAATATTATTCGATTCGGTCAACACTCTAGTAGCCAGGTTAGTCGTTCAAGAATTTCTCTTTCTTAGTTCATGGAAAAGGATTAAGTGCTCACGCAAATCTATGACATTTATCTCGACCTCTAGCAAGCTTTCCTTTTTTTCGGTTTTCTTATTTTGAGGGAATACTTTTAATTTAAATGTAACCTTTCTACTAGAATGTTCTATTCCAGATTTCCGTGTCCACGACCGATATATCTGGTCCATGCTATTTTACTCCACCAACACACGAATTTCGCTGCGAGGTTATTCTTTTTAAGTTCATTTCTTCGCTTACTCCTGTTTTCATATTTGGGGGAAGAGAGATGGTTATGAAAATCCGTGAAATTTTTCCACTTTTCAGCACATTTCTTTTGCTTGCTTTTTTATATTTTAGGGGGATACTTGCATGTTAAATAGAACCCTTTCATCTTCTTTTTTAGAATCCGGTGTCCAATTCGCACATAACTTGTCTATACGGTCTACTTGGCTTCCACGGTTCGCCTCTGAGGTTATTTCTTTGCCTATTTTTACTCCTACTCTAACTTTTAAATGCTCTTGAGGAATCCGTGAAATTTTTTTCAATTTCTAGTGGGTTTATTCTCCTTTCTTGTTCCTGTTTTGGTGCATTAGTTCCATTTTGAATGTAACATCTTTATCGAAATGTTCTCTTTCAAAGTTCCGTGTCTAATCGGCCAGCACATACATATTAGGCCCCAGGGCCGGTAGTAATCCACCCCGCAAGTTGGTAGCAATGTTGCCACCATGACGGCAACACTGCCTACAAGGTGGCAACTTTGGATGCGAAGTTGGTGTGAGATGCGGCAATCCGTTATGGCTGCAAAACTTAGCGGCGCTCACAATATCGAACCCCACTATAGCGCGATCATGAGCAAGCGACTGAACCACTTGGCCATGTCAACACGATATGACGTGCGATTGAATCTCAACACAAACACCAACCAGATCAGATTTTGATTGGTTTTTGGTATCTCATCTCACAACAGTGTGTACGGTATTGGTAGAGGTGCTGAAATCAACTGCTATTGTACTCAAGCATGTTCATTTCTCCATATCATTAATTTTGCTCCGATTTCCTATTTAGTTTGAGGTCTCTTTGTGCCATCAGGTTGACTTTGTTCTCGCTAACCCTTGGCAGCATTATCGTAGGTGTCTCTTAACAATACAATATAGTGGGGTGAATCCCCTCGATCTCTGCAAAGTGCTCCACCGTGTGACCTACAGGCAGCGTTGCGACCAGCTGAGTGGATCGATGCCCGACCTCCCATCACTCCCAAAGAAGCTTTCATTTAAAGGCACAAAAATGGAGGAAAACAAATAAACCAGTAACAATGTATGAGAAATAAAAGAAACAAGAGCTCATAATCGGAATATTTTCCAGAATACTGAGAAAAACTTTTCTTTTACTTAGTTCTAATGTCTTTCGTTTTGTTGGAATGCATGCGCGCCTTTGGCCTAACAAATAAATAAAAAAACTGGGAAAAGCAGCGCTATAAACCCAGCTGGGGCAAAATGCGGCGGCCGATTATCAAATCAGCTGATCGGACAAAACGAGGGCGCGTGATGGAGCACTTTGAGGAACATGGCTAGATTCATTCTATGAGATTACACCTTTGGAAAGATTACAGGGTAATGCTGTTTAAGGGTTAAAGAGAAACAAAATCAACCAGATAACCCAAGAAAAGACTCATTACATATTACATATTACATTATAGTGTCTGCTAGATGTTTAACTATTTACATACTTCTTCGGAAATAGATGCACATGCAGTTTCATCTAATTAGGTTTCAGAACTCAGGAAACTGAAGAGCAAGTCCGTGCAGGCAAGAACTACGGTTGAAACTTTAATTGCGACCACGGTTGAAGTTCCCGACGAGGTACGACCTCGGACATGCCCTAGGGCATGTCCGATCTGCCGACGGGGAAACCTCTCTCCTTACACACTCTCTCGTCGCACTCGCCTGCTGCCACCTACGTTGCCACCTTAAGGTGGCAGCTTTGGTGGCGCCCAAGGAGGTCGCGATCTCGTAGGCAGCTGGAGTTTCCGAATATTTGCGCACGGCTGTTTGAAGCAAGGACATCTGAACACTGTACTTGGGGGTAAAACAAGGTCACAGGGATAGTACCCGTGTGAGGTAAAGTTGCAAAATTCAGGAGTTTTTATTGATTGAGGTGCCTCCGCACCGTTCTGGCTGCCACTGATGTCGCACCCTGGTGCCACCGCGAGTTGGCAACTTGCGGGGTGGATTACTACCGGCCCAGCAGTCTACCTAGCTCCTTCGTCACACGACTTCCTCTGCTAGGTTGGCTTTTAAGCATATTTTTCTTTCCTTATCCTTATTCGTGCTCTAATTTATAGAAAAACAAATGTTTACGGAAATCTTTAACACTGTTTCCAATTTTTGTTGTGAGAAAATACTTTTGTTTTGAACGTTACCCTTTCACGGAAACGTTCTTTTCCAGTGTTTCGTGCCCGCTTCGCACACATCTGGTCCGAACAATCAATCTTATCTCTTGCAACCCACACCTTCCGTTGAGAGGTCAGTCCTTTGAGATTATGTTTTTTGTTTATTCTTGTATTTTCATTCATACTTTTATTTTCATTGATGGGAAACGGACTGATTATGAAAATATGTGACGTTTTTTTTTTCAAATACTACCGAACTTCTTGCTGCGTTTTCTCGTTTTGGGTTAGCGGGTACCGATTTGTTTGGATATGGATGCAAAATAAAAGCGATATCGTTGTTGAATCAAGGAATGTTTGCTTGCTATGAAAACAATGCATTTATCAGCGGTGAAAACCGAACGAATTCAAAGCATCAAAATGTATGGAAACTTTTCGCAATACTCAATTCATGCCAAGTTTGATTCTCACTTTCTCACCGCTTCGGATTCCTTGTTAATGCCACACTACGGATTAATTTCGTGGAGAATTACTAGCCTACAAATTTTCATCTACGATTCTCACAATTTACCACTGTTGATCAAAATTGAAAATGTAAATAAGAAGCCAGATGATTCAAGCCAAGTGCAAAAGTGAAACATTTTGAGACCTATAGATTCTACTGATTCCAACAGACATGCTCTGTTTCAAATGGGAAAGTACGACAAGTACTTCTCGGAATGCGAAGGGAACTATATTTGTAAGGCGTGTGATTGGATAACGCGCAAGAAAGAGGACAGCAGCACTTGTTCGTTCAGACATCATCTAAAAACCAAACATCCGATATTGTTCAAGGAGTTGCAACAAAGCGATAAGGAGTTAAAAGAGAATGTCAAGGAAAAGATCAAGAATAAGGAACGCAGTTTAAAACGTAGCTTGAAAGTTATGCAGCTGGAGGAAGGTTCTGCTCCAAAAGCTGCTCGAAAAGAAGAAGACACTCCTTCAATTGTGCAAGTGTTCAAAGAATACGAACCCGATGGTGTGAGGACAGTGAAAATAGAAAGAGCAATATTGCAATTCATTTGCACTGCAACGTTACCGCTATCCATTGTTGAGAATCGAGGTTTCCAGAACCTCATGTCCATTTTGTGTCCACGATTCAAAATCAAATCAAGAACCCACTATACAAGGAATGCCCTCGTCGATCTTTATAATGAATACTGGACAAAAGTCGATGAAATGCTATCAGCTGCTTCTCATATCAGCTTTGCTTGTGATACATGGACATCAGCGGACAACAACCACAGTATTTTGGGTTTAACTGCCCACTTCATAAGCAGGGATATGGTCCCGAAGTTCACTGTTGCTGCCGCCACTCCAATAAAAACTCGTCACACCGCAGAAAACACTAAGGCACTTCTCGCAAAAGTGTTGGGGACCTTCAACATCGAAGAGGAGAAGATTCACATGTTCGTGCGAGATGCTGCTACATCAATGGTGGCCACTACAAATTTGCTGAATATGAAAAGCTGGGACTGTTTTGCCCACAAAATTCAATTGGTGAGTGAGATAATCGATGATACTTGTGTCATTGAGTAATCCAGGATTTTTAAGGCTGTCAAAGATGGCTTGAAGATTCTGGACTCTTTTGAAAGTGGTTCCAACTCACTAATTGCACAGCTCACGAGCATAGTTCGGAAGATGAAAAAAAGTGGAGTCGACAAGGAATCATTTAAGGAATACCAAACACTGTGTTCTGTTCCAAATCGAATGCTGCTTAAGGTAAAGCTTTTCTTCAAAGCACAAAAGCCTTCTACTGCATCACATAAACTAGATTTCAGGGAATAGAAGTGCGCTGGAATTCCATGTACCACATGATTTCTCGTTTCCTGGAAGTAAGAAAGCCGCTCGAATTATTTCTGCTCGATCATCACAAGTACCCTATGCTGGACAGTTGCGACTGGGATTTGATGAAGAAGATTGCTGAAGTTTTCAAACCGCTGGCTGTGGCAATTGAGTCTGTTCAAAACAGATATTTTTCTCCTATATCGGTCGTCATACCCTTATATCGTGTGCTGCTGAAGAAACTCGAAGAAGGAGGGTCCTCAGTCCACGTGAAGAGTGCAATACGGTCAGGACTGATCTCTCGGATGCGCGACTATGAGGATAATGAAGAACTTGTTATGGCGACAATCGTCGATCCTCGATACAAGGACGCGTACTTTACGACAAACCGAAGAGAGATTTTAGTAAAGAGAGTGGAGGAGATCATCATTTCACTTCGGCAACCACAACCAAGCCCTGTTCATAAGGAATCTCCAGAGGAGGACCCTGAGAATCCTTTCTTTTCTTTCTGGCAGTCCGATTTGGGCAGAGCTACTCCATCACCAAACCCTTTAGCGATTGATGCGAGAACTAAAGCAATGGCGGTGGGTATAGCTGTATAATTTTAGAGATTAGATATACTAATAGGAGCTCTCATAAATCAGCAACTGTTTTAGGAAACGGATGAGTACCTTGCACAGAAGCCATCGTTCTCTGTTGATCCTTTTGAGTACTGGAGGAGCGATATTAACACCTCAAAATTCCCTCATATCAAAATGTTAGCATATAAATACCTTCCCGCACCAGCAACTTCCGCTGAGTGCGAGCGTCTCTTCTCAACCGCAGGCTTAATTGTGACCGATTTAAGGACGAGTTTGACTGTGGAGAACTTGGAGAAATTGCTTTTCTTGCATCATAATATACTCATACTAGGATTTTGAGGTATGCCTACGCGCCCTGTCCTCATTATTGTAACTATTGATAATAATAAGTCTTTGAGTTTCTCACTTTCTCTTATAGATACTAGAATCTTAAGAGTTATCATTCATTCCTATTGCCGCAGACTTGTTGTGAAAATTGTGAAGCAAAATAACCAACTCTATCATTTACTTTTTTTCCGGTCGTACGACGACTCCTTATGTGCTTTCTGTTTGCGTTGAAGAGAAAATGTTATTTTCGAATGTTTGCGTCTTGTTATGCTGCACTTTGAGAGCCAGAAGTAAACAATGTTGGCATTTGCTTGGAAGTCTCATTGAATCTACAGCTTGTTTGCTTTGAATACCGGTGAGGGAACTCGATAACTTGTTGGAGCTGATAAAACTTATCAAAATGTTCACAAGTGCGTCTTCTAACGGATTAACGCATTAACGCGTAACGGCCAAAAATTTTTGGCCTAACGTAACGAATTAACGAAATCTCAAATTTCTCTAACGCACAGCCCTAGTGCCGTCTCGTTTTTGGACGCTCTTTTCAAAAGACGCAGACCTGGGCGGACAGATGCTGGAAACTGATCCGACAATTCGAGTGTCGAACATCATAAAATGCTCATGAGCAATTTCCACAATTTCGACAAACGGACTGAGAGGTTTCGTCGAGAAGATGGAAGTACCCCGAGGTTGAGTGAGTGCCGTCTTCTTGGATCGCCACCTAGCGAAGCCATCGGAACAGCCTGTGATCACTGCCAACTGTACTTATAGAGCAGAACCAAAGAGTATCGTTGTCAAAAAATTTTGAGTGCGCATCCATCAGCGAAGAGCGGCCAAAAAATTGAAGAAGACAGTTTTGGATGCGGCAAGCTCCATCGACGTGATGCCTCAGAATCCTCAGAAGGCGCAAGAGTGAAAGATTGTATCAAATTGCTGTGGTCTATGGGAACTATTAGTCATCAAAGTTTCCAAATTTTGGTTGCGCAACTAATAAACTTAGGAGACTGAAGGTGTGACTGAAAGTGGGGCCAAAAGAGAAAGGATAAAGGATGAAGTGGTCGGCGTTAATCAATCCCGTCACGAGGGATGCGCCACGCATTCGACTTCATCTGAGCATCGTAGAGGCGTTGAATGCGTATGTGCCCTGTACAATGACTTGCGGGGGGCACCCGATGTACCAAGTCAGTGCTTCATCCTCCCAGACTCCTCTGGTTCCAATTTAACGACCCCGGGGGGATGGAAGGCTTGGTTGGCCTCGGGCGGGATCGAACCATCGATCGTGTGCAAGCGCAGCGAGCCTCTTACCACTGCGCTACACGCGCCCCAAAAGAGAAAAATAAAGTAAAAAAACAATAATGCTACCATAACCTCGAAAACGGGATACCGGGGTTAGTCAGGCGCTGATCACAATGCCGCTGGAGAAAAAATTACACAGACTGTGCGAAAAAGCTTGTGGTGGTAAAATTTGGGAGCGACCTATTTATTTATTTACTTATTTATTTATTTATTTATTTATTTATACTATCTCTACATCGCAACGGCACAATTTACTTCGAACTGTTCTTGCGAAGAGCTCAGCATTTTTCTTGGCATCTCCGTTCATCATCATTATCCAGTTTGACGGGGTAGGATCCCTGCACATCTGTATGAGTGTGTTCCACTCAAACGAAAGGTTACCTTGAAACTTTTGTCATAAGAAGCAATTATGATATTACCCATGATTATTCGACCTCATAACCAATTACAGTCTAAAGTTGTCTTTTGTCTTTTTTCTGTCGACTTTATTTTTTCTGCAACTTTACCGAACTATTACATAACCTTGAACAAGGGTGATGATTTCCATGATCGGATTTCGGCTGATTTTGGCAGCGCAGGAAATGAGTCTTTAGCAATTGCTAGCATTTTATAGTGATGCTTCTTCGACTTTTTTTGACGAAATAACAGCTGTAGATAATGCTCAGTGTGCTGCTCTGAATAAGCAGCCCGGATTGGATCGCATAAGAAGAATTCCAGAAAAAAAGAAGATAATGCTTAGAAAAAAGCTTGTCTGTGCCCTCCAAGACGGAAGTTAAGAAACCAATGCTCGTCAATGGAATCGGCAGCTATTCCTAGAAAATTGTATGTGCTCTTATCGGAAAATCATGCGAAAAACGGTAAGTTGAAAAGGTTGAAAATGCGGTGTATGTGAATTTTCGTATATTTCCTGCGTTCTGGGCAGAGGTAAGCGTGCCACGATTTACGATGTACGAGTCACAATTTACGGTCATTTTTTGCGGTTTTTCCACTATTCACGATTCAGGAGAGATGGCTGTTGTTTCGTAACAAAGCGTAACCACACGAAAGGTACCTCGCTACAACGCTTTCGTTAGGAGTGTAAATATGTATGTATGATTTCTCTGTGTTTGCATTTTGCAGCAGTATTACAAGCGAACTCGCGACATTTTTCTTGTAGTTCCCATTATTTGAAGACTTTCATTTCCGAGATATCTGGGAGGCGAGATGGCCTAGTGATCTAAGGCGCTTCAGAGCACACCGCCTCCCGTAATCGAGTGACAGGCCGCCTCAGAAAGACCCCACATCACATCCATATGATAAGATAAAAGCTATGGCATCCGCGTGAATCGACGCGCGCCTTTCGGAGCCCATTCAGAGCGAAAAATATGCGAGGATCCTCGATGTTTCTCTAACAGTGGCATCCAACGTCGTCGAATTGACTCGTGCACTGTGCAAGAAACGAGATGGTCTGGTAATGGTAACAAGTCAAAGGTCATAGGTCACGGCTTCAAAGTAGTCTACAGCGGCAGTCCAAAGACCGGGAACTGTGGGCATAATCGTCTCTCAACGCTTCCGAGACTCGATAGCTGAGGTGCAGCGTTTCGATGACCGCCTCATGAAGGTTGTCATCATCACCGCAAATCAACGCCTTCACTTCTTCTCGGCGTACGCACCACAGAGAGGCTGTTGTGACCAAGTCAAAGATGAGTTCTGGATGTTGCTTGACGAGAAGATAGTGGAAGTACTACAGGAAGACATCTAAATGATCTAAATGGCCACGTAGAAGTGGCAGAGGACGGTTACAGATGTCATGGAGGTTTTGGGTACGGGACACGGAATGAACTTGGCGAGCGCATCTTGAAATATGCTTGCTCTTACAACATTGCCATAATAAATACAAAGTTCTGAAAGCGCCCTTCTCACCCCGTCTCTTTCTACAGTGGCAACGTGAAGACCCATATCTACTTTATTCTCGTACGACATCGCGATCAAAAGCTCGTTATCCAAGGTTGTACTATACGAGATCGTGGCCACGCAACATCGTTCGCTTATTTGCGCCAAAAAAAATCATGCCGCCAAGGAGGATGCATGACGAACGGTGCGGACCGGCACGAATCAAGTGATGGTGGTTAAAAGAGAAGGAAGCCACAGTAACTTGCATCATCAAGTTGACCGGTTACGAGCGTCGACGAGACCTGGAAGAACGCTACCCGAGCCATTGGACAAGTGGCACGTTCAGAGCTTGGCACGACTATACCAGGTAGCCGGAGAATTGACAGACACGCATGGCTATGGACGGATGACGTGAAAATGAAGGTACCCGAGGAGAAACGTCTCTACCACGTATTCCTCGGTGACAAGATGGGTGACAACTGGCAGACGTATAAGCGAAGAAAGCAGTGAAGAAGGCTGTGGCTGCCACGAAGGCTAAGCACTACGACAACAAGAGGGTAAATGAGAAAGGTGACTGAGAACGCCTCATCAACCGACTGGCGAGGTCTCGCCAGCGGCAGGCCGATGACTTCGAAAAATTCTACGGGGTTAACGACCAACACGGTCATCTCTTAACAGACCGCATGAAGGCAACGAAGAGGTGGTGTGACTACTTCGAGAAAATCTCAACAGAAGAATTCAGCCATCCATCCATTCCACAATTACCACCGACTTGCGGTCTTATCCAGCCGATCACGGTGGATGAAACCATGGCTGCGTTGAAGCGGATGAAGCCAGGAAAAGCAACGGGTCCTGACGATGTGCGGCAGAACAATGAAAGTCATGATACCGGAAATCAGCTGAATGGCTGACGGCGTTCTTCATCGCAGAGAAGATGACACCTGCGGATTGGCAGAAAAGCAGCACAATCCCGATCTGAAGAGGAGAGACAACCCTGCGGATTGCTCAAACTATCGGCCTGTACGTCTGCAGTCTCACAGTATGAAGATATTCGAACGCGTCGGCTGCAGTCGGCCCTATCCAACCCAGGAAAACTTTAGGAACTTCCGCGGAGCCTGATTTACTATTGGAGTCCGATTTTTCCGTGGAAGTAAAACTGCACTGATTTTTTTGATTCGTCACCGATTCGTCATGGAGATATCGATTTTGTTGGAAGTTCCGCGGAATTTCACCTACAGGATAGCTACACTCCAAAAAAAAAACCCGAGCCCGACTGAGCCAGAGCGTCACGTTACCTACAGGATAGCTACACTCCGAAAAAAAAAACCCGAGCCCAACCGAGCCAGAGCGCCACGCTACCTACAGGATAGCTATGCTCCGAAAAAAAACCCGAGCCCAACCGAGCCAGAGCGCAGTTCGCGGCGCCCTGCCTCGGATTTGTGCGCCACGTTACCTCCAAGATAGTTACACTCGGGAAAAAACCCGAGCCCAGTGTGTAACTACTACCTACACCATTAATTTTTTTGTTGAAGTGCTTGGGATGAAGTTTTCAATTCTTAGTTGATTCTATTTTTGGATGTTGGATGTTTTCCAGTTTTCCTCATGAATAAATAGTCTTGGCTCATTCATCTTCCTAGAACTGTAAAGTAATCACTCGATTCGCTGTTTTTGAGGGTTTTCTGAGAAATCCCAATACGGTTGGCCAACGTTTCATCATGAGTGCACAGATGTAGTGGAAATCGCGGTGGGATTCGTCTTCGTATGGTTCCGTTGGTCACGATGACGATAGATACGGTCACCAATGATGATAGCGAGGGTCTTAGACAGTGCCCCGTAGTAAACCCTCCTCAGCCTCGGCTGAAGAAACGGTCAGTCGAGCATCATTCTCAAATGATAAGTGTCAGACGATGATCGATTGATGTGATAGCTATGGTCGATTGATGTGATAACCAAGCAAATCATTAACTTCTTTTTTCCTTTTTTAGACTTCTCGTTTACTCAGGTTACCATTGGTTATAATAACGGGCTTGAGTACCCAGTGAAACGAAATTCAGGGGGCGTGGCCTAAAATAGAGAAAATGCTTTACAACCGATCCTCAGGGTTCGCCGGTGTCCAGAAGCGGGAAAACGCCTAGTGACGGGTTCAACAATGTGATAAGTGCGCGCCGGCTTCCAGAAGTGGAGAAACGCCGGGACACAGGTCTAACGGTGTGATAAGGGCACGCTGGCGTCCAAAAATGGGGAGACGCCTGGAGTCGGGTCCAACCGTGTGATAAGGGTGCGCCAGCACTCAGAAGAAAGGGGAGGGGGAAACGCCGATCATCGGGTCGACCAATATACAAGGTGTGCTGCGCCGGGCTCAGTAGTAAGAAAATGCTGTAAGTTGAGACCATCTTTGTTATCAATGAGAAATTAGTAAATGTCAAACCTCAGCAGTGATTAAAATACCTCCAAATGATTTACCTGCATCACGTCCCTCCCTCCATTCCATCCTCTCATTTGTTTCTGGATACACACCGCACTCTCCTCTTTCATATGTTCGAGCTAACCCTTATCGTTTTGATTTTTGGAGGGCCGCGACTAAAATCACTTAATAAGACCCGTCTCAAGGCGTGTCCCCACCTTCGGGTGCCGGCGCACACTTGTCACACCACTGGACCCGTCCCCAGGCGCATGAGCCACTTTTGGCGCCGGTGCACTGAAATCACATGATGGGACCCACTTCAAGGCGTTTCCCCATATTCGGCACCGGGCACCCTTATCACATGGTGGGACCCGTCTCCAGGCAACGCATCATTTTCGGACCCCTCTGCACCATGAAGTGGCCCTAGTTCCGAGGAGGTAGTTGGCTGAATGGTTTTAAGATACTCCGCAACAACTTAAAACCATTCAGCGGACACCCTCCTTAAAAAGAGTGCTGTTTCTCTTCTTCCACCGAAATTTTGAGTGTTGGCTAAATACTGCGCTGACTGAGTTAGCATGACTTTGAAATTGTTCTCAGATGAGATTCATATTTCAGCAGAGCTTCCACATTTCATTGTGGGAGTTCGCGATTACTCAGGCGGTGTCCTAATTATTCAGCACGGCCATTTAGCTCAGATGATGGGAGCTAAGTGAGGGTTTACTACGGGCCAGGGTCTTCAGGATTTCGCTGTGGGACAAGCGTGTTCCGCTGGCGGTCCCGCCAGCTACGCGTGAGACAGTGTTTATGAGGTTTCCAGGGGTGGTAGTAAACCTACTGAAACTGTCAGTTAACGAAGAACGTTAACTGGCAGCTAACTTCCACCTTACAGGGAACTGTGGGAAAGTAATGTAAGCTTCACTGGCCCGAACATGGTTCTCTAAGTACTATGCTTAGAAACTATGACGAAACGGGGACCATACTTGCAGGTAAACTCACAGTTCGAAATCGAACTGCGAGCTCACCGTCGCGTTGAACTTGCTGCCAGTATGAAACGACGAGGACGCGGTGAGCGAAAGAGTGTGCGGCGCGCGAGACGCAGACGACGATCTCGTCGTTTCGCGAAAAAGTCCTCTGGAGGACTTTTTGCTCATGGTTCGGGTTCATCGTTGTAGCTAGTCGAGCGTGCATTGGCTCCTTTTCGGTGAAGACGCATATCCGGGCACATCAGCTGGTCGATGTTCCACTGTTTCGATCATCATGACCTCCCGTCGGAGATCATCGGTGACTCCAATCTCCTGGTGGCTGATTCCGACAGCTGAGCCCTACTCCATCCTAATTTAAATCCCACATATTTTATGGGCGTAGAACTACATCTTTGAGCTTAATGCATCAAAGTTAGGTTATGCGGGAAGAGATTCACTGGCCGCTTGGGGTATAATGGTCACATAAAGTCCCATTGGCACTCGAATCCATGGTTCAGAGGTATGTCAGCATACTCCGAGGCATCCCATCTGTGAAGGTTCGAAACCTCTAAGGGTTTGAAGGTTTTGCAAGAGCCTCATCATCCAAAGACCACAGTTGTCAGTTAGCTCCTAGCTAGTTCATGGTTGCAAACCAGAGCTGACAGTTTACCGCGACCTTCTGCTCATCGTTTCGTCGCCGTTCCAGGAGGTTTACTACCACCCCAGGTTGCGTAATATACGGAACAGGGGAGCAACGCTCTGTCTCGGACCAGTGGGCCACGTTACCTCTGGGCTAGCTCGGGCCCGTGGGCCACGTCATCTCTGGGCTAGATTAACTCTGGACTGTCTCGGACCCGTGGGCCACGTCATCAGATCAACTCTGGACTGTCTCGGACCCGTGAGTCACGTTACCTCTGGGCTAGCTCGGACCCGTGGGCCACGTCATCTCTTGGCTAGGTTAACTCTGAACTGTCTCGGACCCATGGCCCACGTCATCTTTGGGCTAGGTTAACTCTGGACTGTCTCGTACCTGTGCGCCACGTTACCTTAGGGCTATTCCAACCTGAAAAAAAAAACCATCCCGAGCTCTCTCTCGGACCTGTGCGCCACGCTACCTCAGAGCTACCCCAACCTAAAAAAACCATGCCGAGCTCTGTTTCGGACCTGTGCGCCACTTTACCTTAGGGCTAACCCAACTCCTCACGAAGCGCAGCTTCGCCGCGCTTCTCGGTATCTTTTAAGTGAAAGATTTGGAATAAGAATTTTTTTTGCCGGCTATGTTCGAATAAGTTGTCATCTTACGTGACTCTTTTTGTTAATTTGAATCTTATACTTCACAGCTCTTCCTTTCCTCTCAAATGAATCATCTTTGATCATTATTCTCTCTGGAATCTGAAGTAGTCTAAAGCAACGCTTTGCTCATTCTTCCCCTGAAACCCTGAAGTAGTCTAAGGCAACTCGAATTTTCGTTCTGACAGGTCTCGGATCCCCTTCTCTTCTCTGTTCGAGAGAATCTGAGACCTTCCTGATAAGCTGTCTCCAGCATACGTTCAGCGCGAGGGATGCCACATGATAAAAGACGTTCCCGAAAAGGTGATTAGTAAAAAATCAAGGAAATTTGTGTAATTTCAGCCTCAATTCTTAAATTCTGCTAGTCAGTCGACTACAGATAGACACCTGGCTACAGACAGACACTTTCGCAATAGTTTTCTAGCGCTTGCGCAGGGGAGCCAGCCGGCGACAGACAGACACTTTCGCAGTAGCTTCACCGTTTATTATATAGGGGAGATAGAGGGGATGTTCAACCGGCCCTCTCACCTCGAGCACACTGAGGCCTTTCTCAGGGTTACGACTCGGTTTTGCAGCCACAGAATCCGTTTTTCCTCTCGAGACGGACGGTACTCACCCACGCAGAGTAAGCGCATTATCATAGGTCATTGTGACATAGTTGGTAACGAATTACGTAACTAATCAAACTTTCTGGATATTTCATAAATTTCTTCCATTGCCCTCGAGGTTTACAAAGGTACCAGTGGAGGACAGATGTGCGGAGTCCAGTAGTGTGGAGAACACCAAGATACGAGTACGCCGATGGACAAGAGAGTCTCTGCGCCCGGTATTGTGGAAATCCCTGGATATGGGTCCACTAGTTTAGGAAGGGTGCGCAGTGGCCCAATGGTGGGGAAAACACAATGCGATGGGTACACAGGTGGGGGAGGAGTTTGCACGCACTTTGAAGCGCTGAAATAGTATTAGTTCTGCGCAGCAAATCCGCCGTTTCTGAAAGACTGTTCGAGCGCTCATTTGTTTCCTTTTCATGTAAGCATAAATTTGATTCCCGCTCTCTTTCACACCCTCATTCATGTCTCATTCTACTTCCTCCCTATATAATCAAGCAGAAGCTGATAAATTAGAGTGTCTCAATGCCATGAAGCTTGAATCATTTCGATTATTTGCACTGCCTCGGTTACAGTGAATTGTTGTTCACAGCTACTAGAATCATCTTAGGGCTACTCTTGTGCAGAGTTGTGAGTTACTGACAATGATGGGTCCATGGGCGTGTAAAAATGGGGAGACAACAAGAGAGAAGAGCTTTCATTGCATTGGGACGTAGCTTTACATGTTGATGTGTGATGAAGAAATTTCGAGCAAGCCTAGCATTGCGAGTACTCGAAATCCGAGGTTGGCCAGGACGCAACACTGTTAGAATATATGAAACACATAAGAAGAATTTCGTATTAGAGCTCAATGAATGATTATTTCCGCTTCTCTTTGTTTTCTTAAGGATTTCGTAAGCGTTGAGCCTTTGCACATACCAAATTGGCTGCCCCACCGCACTTTCTAGCGTCCTCTAGGGGCGCTAGTCGATGACATTTCTTAGAGTGAGTTTAGTGATGTGCGATAGACCATAGTGGTTGAGGAATATTATTGTATTAGGTTGGCGCATTCGTGTATTCGTGAAGGAATTCACAAATCCCATCACTTCTCTCAAATCATGATGTGTTTCTAACCATATTCGAGGAATAAACGCAGACTGTTCCAGAAATGTGAACAAATATTGCCCAGGCGCACTGGCACAGTGTTGTAGGAAGGATTGAAAGAATGAGTTGCGGAGGAGAAAGTTGTAAGTTTTGGTAGGTCCTCGCTAAGCCCATTTTTATTAAGGGATGTTCGACGAAGTACCTCATTACATTTGAATTCTTCATAGAACAGGAATCCTCACAAAAATGCTAATACTTGTAACAAAAATATTACATCTTGTGTAAGGGGAGTTTTAAAGAAATGGGAGGGAAAACTGCAGCAACAGCGTTCTCCATTCATTTTAACTACTCCCAGTCAGCGGATATCAAAAATAACGTAGGAAATACTGTAAATTCATTCAAATGTGCATGCGTGCGCATGTGTAGAAAAGGAAAGGACAGTCAAAGTGTTTGCATGGGATGCGTTCTGGCAAAAGCATAGCATAGGCATAGTACTGCTAGCAAGGCAGTATAAGTCTCCTTACCGCGTTATTGGCTTCGGAGACCAGTGCGAATGGAGATTCTCCAGACGCACCCATGCGAACAATACCAGTAACGAGAAGAAACTAAGCAAGCTACTCGAGACCAGCGTGCAAAGCCTGACTTACACGCATTCCGTGAATTCTCTGTCATGGTGACGACCAGCGCAGCTTTCACAGCTGCTAAACTGTGAGCAGTATTTTTCCTCGTAGTTCCCAGCCGATGTAAGAACACAGTTTGAACATATGAAAAATAGAAGGACAGACTTCATCTACTAGGTCTGAAAAACGCTTAACGATGCAACGAGTACACGTATAGATGAAGAAAAGAGTAAAATGCAAGCATACGAACACGTGTCTTTTTACAAATCAACATCACAAAGTATTTTCCGGTGAATCCATGATATTAGGGAAATAAACTCGGGAAAGTATGCAAGACTGTGGAAACGGTAGTTGTTGCACGACCCCATGGACCGTCCTTGATAAGAACATAAGTCAGCTAAAATTGCGAGGAAAAAAGAGCAGGTTCGGGATAAGCATTCCAGAGATGGAGATATCGGAAAGATACTAGGTGGAAGATGATCTTGCGCTGGTTCGGGAGGAGAGTGTCAGCTGCGCTAACGCACTTCAGCATTTCGGCTCTATTAGTCAACGTCACTTTTTGTGTGACAAAGTGTGAGAAGTGTAAGGGATGCCGCAAGTGCTGCACTCACATTTGAGCTATGCTATGACTTTTGCTTCTTCTGTTATACTGACAGGTCAATCGGACCTTTTTATATTTATTTATGTGTGACGGTTATCACAATGACACGATAAGCACCAACGAGGTAATCTAAGACATCAAAAGGAAACTTGGGAATTGAACAAGACAAGTTTGAAAAGTAAATTGCCAGGAAGGCAGGCAGCAATTATTACGAGGAATGAATTCCCTCACATTGAAAAAACAAGTCAGAACATCTTTTTGTTGTAGCCGAGGTGCACATGTCGGCTACTATAAAAGGAACGGCTTGAAGTTGGGCAATAAAACCGCGCGCAATGAACCTGGTAGGAAAGTGAGAAGAGTCGAGCATCTAGTAAACGTTCAAAAAGGAGGTTGGTCCTCCAGAAGGTAAACGGGAAAGCAATATGTTCTCTGGCCTCGATTTCCTAATTGCTTGGCGCCTTTACAGTATAAACCTGAATTGCCATTTCTTCGGCGGACAAAAAAAAATAAACGACATCCCTCAGCGCATACTTGTTATGCGTTGAGGTCAGCGAGGAGGTAACCTTTAACGATCGATCACGCTAAATTGATATCAAGACGAATTAGCATAAAAACAGCCCATCGATTCGTAAGGATCCCTGAGAATCACGGTCGATCGAGTTGACATAATGATGCCTTTGCGAAGGCGCCAACAGGTAGCACCGAATTATGTAGAACTTCCTAAAAATGTCGACATTGATCCTGGTTGAAGGAACGAAACGCACGATTTATGCTAGGGGATGGAATGTCTAAAAATGCACAGCGGTATTACACTATCGAAAGGGATAGCTACTCTGCACAAGCAAAAGTAATAGGATGGTAAGAGAATACTAGCGGAGCTGTGACACAGTAAAGCCTCAGTTAAGGTATTGCTTTTTTTATTTTTTTCTCTGAATATTGTCTTGCTCACGACAATCACGAACGATTACAGTGCCAGTGCTCAACCTACAGCGTCATTGCTTTGCCATTAACTACTCCATTTTATTTTCAGCAAACATGGCACGTGGACTTCTCGTATGTCACACCACACCTTTCTTCTCCCAAGAAGTGCCTAACTATTTCAATATCCAACTGCTTCGAAAAAATAGGTGGCAGTGATGGCAGCGTGATCGCCTTTTTTGCTCAACCCCAACCGTTCAACTCGACCACCCTGCTCTGGCATAACGGAACGGAGGCATCTCAAAATCGGCCTTTTTATGTGTTTTGACAAATTTGAACACTTTACCCATTTTTCTTATGGTCAAAAACCTAATATTACGCTGAAATCGCGGTGACTAAGTTTTCCTTGGGTGCTACCTTTAACATGTTTATGCTCGCATAGTACATATAAGCAATAGTCATCTACCCGTTGAACGTTTTCATATAAGCACTACGTAATGGTGTTCCGTGGAACAATAGTTTTCTGTTAAGCTGTAGCTTGCCCTATCTCATGAGGAAACAATGTCATTCGATCCAAATCTAGTTTCAGTTAACGTCCTGTAATAAAAGTTAATCTTACAATGGAACTAGAAAGTAAATACAACCACTAGATCACGCTTGATAATAATCGAGCGAGCTGTGTGGATTTCACACGTTTGACTACATATCTGTGCATCTGATCTCCCGCTAAGCTCTGGCTTTGACTCATTTCTAAGAGCCATTTTTCTCAGGAGGAAATTAGCCTGAAAAGCTGACAACAAATGTATGCATCAGCTGGCTTTCATGTCGTTTAGCACCGAGTATGCGATGTTATAAACGTTCTGCGACTTTGACACGAGCTATGCCAGTCGCTCTCGTGGAAATGTTGGACCGAGCTACATCGGACTTTGCCCAGGATTGTTTCAGACACGACTACGTTGTTCTATTCGGCTACATTTGCAAAACGGGAGCACCTCAAACTCCAGTCAGTCGCAAATCTAGAGCGGAAAACACAACTTCAACGCGAATGCGAATGTAGGGGAACAATTACTTCTAAAATGTTCGAGTTCAGTAAAAAGACCCAAACCAGCTACCCAAAATTATGTTCAACTCCAAACCAGGCCCCAGCGCAGCTTGTCGGTGGGCAAGCTGGGCTTCGTAAAAGGGTCGAAAAGCAAAAGGGGCTTCGTACGGGTTCTGAGCCGAGCCCCAGAAAAACTTTGAGCTGTTCGTTGGTCCAAAGAAAAGAAATGCGTTGATAAATGCGATGAAAGACGAAAAAGGCTCGCAAAAGAACTGCTCATAGCTTTAGCAGAGCAATTGCGGCGATCGATGTTGAAAAGTTCGATTGGAGCAGATCATGTACAGGTTCCCATAATCCGGAGGACTTAAACGACTCCTGCGCCGCGGAATCTGCATGGATTGAGCTGGAATCTTCAGTGAGATAAGAACTAAGAGAACACTAGAAGATTTTGGGAGAGACAATCTAAACTTATGTGAACTAGAGAAGTATACGCTCACATTCTGAGTTTGAGTGATTGCAAGGCTCTCCCGTTAACTCAAGGCTTAACCGATTGACACCAAATTTGGGGTGAAGAAGCGTCATAGCACTCAAAATAAATGTATGCTATCAGATCACAAAACTTATGTGAATCCAGGAATTGTATGCTTGGTAAAGGGGCCAGCCTGTTTCAGACAGGCTGGGGTACAAGCTGAGCCTGTCGGGGGCATAATTTCCCTATTCAAACACATAAGTTTCCAACCTCCTACCATGCCCCCCATACTTGTAGGTATGTGCTATCATACGCCTCACATACTATCACTTATCATCTCCTATCTTGTGAGTATTTGCCCTCCTCTGCTCGCTCCAAGGCACTATCGCAAGCCGCATAGCCGCGCTCCAAAGCGGAACGCCGACCCAATCGAGTCTGCGCGGGAATTGAAATCATTTGAAAGCCCCTTTGAAAGCCTCGGTCCTTTTTTTCTACGAAGGCTACTGTCATTAGTTTGGTCTCTACTTTTTTCCAGAGTTTTTATTCCTTTATTCTCGATTAGCTTGTTGTTCTGTTCGGCTTTTGGCGGCCAATGTCGACCTTATCGTTTCCTGATTCCGTCAGTATAATTTCTGCCGCAGTATGGAATGGTCCATTCAGTTATTGCTCTTGGTAAAGAATTATAGCTATGTTTTGTCGGTTTACACTGGTTATTGCAGTTATGTTTTGTGGTTTCACAATGGCTTATCGTCCTTTGATTGCTACTAATTGCTTTAATTGCAATCACGGAGATTGCTTGTAGAATTGCTATCATTGGATGCGGTCATTCCCTTCTATCTACTGTTATTTTCAGAGGGGGCTTCGTAAAATCTGCATTTTTCAAAGGGGGCTTCGTTTTGGCTACGACCCTAATACAGGTTCGTGCCGGGGCCTGCTCCAAACTCCTGCGAGTGCCTTCAAATTCTGCGGTAATGTCGCGGACCTAAGAACAATGAAACTTTTCAAGCTCTGCGATGTGATAGCTGTAGCCGTATGCAGGTACTCAGCGGCATGTGTGCGTCTATACAAGTAGAGACCTAATAATGTAGCGCGTTTGCCGCTGATTTACGCGAGGGACATGAAACTGGTTTGGAAAATAGTGAAGAAATGAAATATCTAGGATGATTCATCCTTCTTTTACTTGCGGGTGAGACCCAACTTCATAATCAGACAATTAGCGCTCAGTTTAAAAAGGGAACCTAACGTCCAAAATCTTGTGTTCGCTAAAGAGAACGTCAACGAACATGACCATCTGGAAAGTTGATTTATAGGTCGTGGATGTCAATTTATCAGGATGTCTAGGACGTCTATTCAGTGCAATTGGCAAATTATATTTTGCCTTATCACTCAATAGAAAAGAAACAAATCAAGGCCAAACTAATAATTATTGCTGGGTTTGTTTTCGAGACAATCAATTCTACCTGAATGGAAGACAGTTCATTTTTGTCACATTGTAGATGTCGAGTATACATATCTGACCGAGAAAGTAGAGAAGGAATCGGAATCGCTGCACCTCAATGGACCTAATCGTTTTCCTTACTGCATGCATGATTCACAAAAATTTGCGCAAAAACAAGCGTACATCGAAATTGTATCGGGATGCACAAAATCTCGCAACTTTTAGCGGCATACATGTTCCTAAACTTTCATGAAACACATAAGGTTTCTTTCTAAGCTCACAGGATTTTACATTGTGTACATGTCGCCGAGGGCTACCCTCCAGCAAACTCATCAACATGAATTTAACACAAAATTCAAGATGTTGAATTTGAGAAATTAAATTAGTCAAAAAATGGAAGAGTAATGTGCCTTAGTATTGAAGTGAAGGCAAATGAAGCAAAACTAGTGAAGTTGGCAAAGTATAGCAACTATCAACCATTATAATGTGAGGTTATCTTACGGGCATCATGATATAACCGAGAAGATTAGAAACATCGCAACAAAGAGTTTTCATTGGGCTGGTCAGTGAGAGAGCAGGTTTAGCGTTTATTCGACCAAAATATTTCGGGTCGATGGGTGTGCTTTCATCTAACGGAGAAAGGGCCCTCAGTCGCTTAGTTGGGAGCTTATGTGGTGCGTCTCCAGCTTGAGCACAAAAGACTCACTGCCCCTACGTGGTGGTGTGACTAACCTGGAAGGGGAGTCTATCCATCACATGGGTTTCTTATCTCTACTGTGCTAAGGCAAGCACATTTCCTTTCAGCATGTCAATGCATTAGTGTACTTAAGTGTTCCGTCCGCACGTTTCGTCCTACATGTTGGTCCAGCCACAAGCCATTCGGATGACCGCGGAGGTGAAGAAGAGGAGAATCGGAATGTATAATTGTCACCGTAGGGGTGAGGCAATCATCATCACTGTGCTTCGAAGTTGAGAAACGTGTTGCTGGCTATCTGGCAATCGGGTTGGAAATGGCGTTATCGCCGAAAACTAGCCAGTGAAGATATACAATGAAAGAGTCTTCAGAGAGTCACATAAAGCAATCAAAGAAGAATCGGAATAGCTACCAACCAACTCAGTCATGCACTCTTGATGAAGGCGAGCAAGCTACGCAATGACGAATCTTCACTAGCTCCCCTATGCTAGATCTGAGCCGGTAAGCCATAACCATGGCTCTTTTCTTAAGCAAGGGATGAAAGAGAGAATTTCTCTGAGTTGGGAGGAATTACTTTCATGGCGGGGTTGGTGGGGATAAGGTGCAAAACCTCAACTAGGCTGCGTAAGTTAAGGAGAGTCATGATGACGATCTGCGCAAGAAGGCAACTACGCTTGCAGCTAGAGTCTGAGTTAAGAACCTGATGATACAACCATAGCAGACCCAATGCGACGTCACCGGGAGGCAAGGGAACATCAACCTCTAGATGTTTGCAGAAGCATAATAGAACATCATGCTACAGTAAAGGAGTTCGAGGAGTTCGCATGCTCGTCAACACAACATTGGTCATGAAAACAAATTCTTGGAAGAAACTAACCGCCGGACCGGATGTCTACGGTTGGAACGATATCCGCTCTAGTCGCCATAACCTTCATCGCTTACGCTTTAAAATAAAGCACCAGCAACTTTTTTTGATGAACTAACAACCGGATCGAGCGCTCACGATTAGAGCGTTGACTTTGGCATCGACAACATTCGTCATCAGCGTCGAGCTACAGCAAAAGAATTCTACGGGCTCTTGGTAATTTACATGCATTTGTACGTTGGAGACTTCAACGCCAAGAGTGGCCCCAAAAATCGCTTGAAGGAATTCACACTAGTGTCCACTACTGCAATGGATATGGCTACGGGTGGCAAACGGGTAATGGCTTCAAAAGTTTGCCTGGGCAATCAAACTGCCCATGAGAACTCAAGTTTTCGAAAGCAGTCTTCTCTACGCTAGATGATGGGACACTCAGTGCAGAAGATAGGCGATTTTCAACCCTAGAGATGCCATTGTTTTTCTGGAGATGTATGGGGAATTCGACGATGGCCTTTATCCAAAAGTTCCTCTTCGCACACAGCAGACCTCAAAATCCTGATGAACTAAGAGGTTTCTACCCATTCTGCCGGTACTGAGAAGGTGCAGTCATCGACAATATCAATATAGGATATGGTTGGCTCATTTAGCTTTCTCGCGCTAATTCGAGAAACTATCAAACTGATTCAAGAGCGTGGGGCGTGAGACAGCACCAACTATAGATGATCAATCCACACATTTGAATTCACAGAGCTGTAGCAGTTGAAATCTATTAAACAAAGCGCCGTAAGGGGGCTAGAGCGGCCAGAGATACGCGGCGGCACTCATAGACACCGCAATCTTGAGGCGCAGACTATGGGGCGAAATGGCCGATTTTTAGGGACTCGCACACGTTCGTTTCGGGACTCGCAACACTGCTGGCTCTCCCGCATGCACGGGATGGTGATTTCATCACCTTCGCTGGCTGTCTCGCAGCATAGGAGTGAGGGGTGTTTACAATCTTTCAGGCTGCACAATGTACGCAGCAGGAAAACCACCCTTCCACTGTTGCGACGCTGCCGGCACTTCCAGAAAAAAAATAGACGGGTTTTATGAAGACTGCAGCGTCAAGGGAGCTCAGGGGAGAGTGGATCCACGCGGTCGCCCGTCTGGTGGATGTCAGTGCCGCATCCCATGCTGATTTCTCGCAGCGATTGTGCAGTCACGACATCCGTTCGTTTCGAGAAAGCTTCTGCACTAACACACAGTAAAAGCCTCAACATATCAAGGCATGACATTGTGTAACCAATCAACGATGCGGTGTGGGGAACGCCAAGATACGGGTCCACCGATGGAAAAAGTGCCCGCCGTGGCCCAATGGTGCGGGGGACGCCAGGATACGGGTCCACCAATGGAGAGAGGGTCGGCAGTGGCCAGGTGGTATGGAGAACCCCAGGATACGGGTCCACCGATGGAGAAAGGGCCCGCCGTGGCCCACTGGTGTGGGAGACGACAGGATACGGGTCTACCGACAGAGACCAGGTCCGTCGTAGCCAAGAATGGGTCCGCCGTAGCCAAGTGGTGTGATGAACGCCAGGATACGGGTCCGTCGACAGAGAACGGGTCCGCGTGGCCCAGTGGTGTGGGGGACGTCAGGATACGGGTCCATGAGGAAGGATCGTGAGATCGATCCATGAGGAAATGTGGAGAACACCAGTATACGGCTCCGCAGATGGAGAAAGGGTCCGCCACGGCTCTACAGTGAGAAAATCGCGAGAACGCTGGACCACCGATGGAGGAAGGACCCGTCCTAGCCCAATGGTGTGGAGAACGTCAGGATACAGGTTCACTTTGGTCCGATAGTGTTGAGAATGCCGGGATGCGAGCTCGCCCCTGGAGAACGGAACCGGCTTGCCCTAACTGTGAAGAAGGCTCCAGAATGCGGGCGCTCAGATTGAGGAAGGGCCCGCCGTGCCGCAGCGATGGAGGAAAGCCCGCTGCGGCCCACTAATTTGGAAAACACTCGGATACGATTTCGCCTTGGTCCGTTAGTGTGGGGAATGGCAGGATACAGTTCCGCCGATGGAGAACGCGTCTGCGTTGGCCCGGTAGTGAGGAATACGCACGAATACGCTATACGATGGAGAACGGACTTCTCATACTCATATTCAACTCATATGAAGGACTCCATGTTTGGGCTCATTTGAAGATTGGATCTGCTTCCTTACCAATTTTCTAGGGATTTTGCAAGTGCGAAACCTGTGCACATGTTCCAAGTGGCTGCCGCACCCCACTTTCTAGCGTCCCGAAGGGGCGCTAGTGACAAACAAGTCAGAGGAGTAGCAACTCAAAAAAAAGGTTGTCCAGGGTTTTGCAGTGAGTCATAGATACCACAGTGACTGCTTGATAGTAAACACTTCGAAAATGTGATCAAAAAATAAGGTGGTACAAATTGGACGTTGCTCTCAAGACCTCTAACTACAAAGATGCACGTTCTCATCATTTAGATATCATAGTGTTTCAAGTGGTACATTGTCGATTTGAGTGTGGGAACTCTTCTAGTATTTCTTCTATAATAGTTTACATAGTCTGATTTAATGGTGAAGACATCAAACCACTCACATTCTTCATGAAGTCCGAGACATCGTCGAAGTAGCGACGATTAAACTCGTCAGTGTTGCGGGCGAACACATGGTAGGACCTGAAAAAGATTGGTGAATCAACCAGTCATTTAATACTACGCGAAGGTTTTCCCCAAACTTGAGAGGTTAGAATTTCTCTTCAGGTCGTTATTTTTCAGCAATGTGTTCTTTACCAATGGAGAACTAATTCCTCCTTTTACAGAAGCTTACCTCCAGGTTCATTAAAAATGTCAAGATGCTTGGCGTTTTATGGGTGAAAACCGTTGCTAGCCGACAGAGAAGTGGCGTCTTCGATATCTGCTTTCCCATTTGTCCTGCTTGAGGCTTCAAAACATCCAAACCTACTTGATGGATCAGTGCCTTGCACTGCTTGAAAGCGCACCGACGTTCGCATAGTTGTTTCTGTTCATTCAAATGAGTTCTTGAGCAAAAAGGTCCCAAAATGCAAGGGAAATGTAGTCCCACACCACATTATCATAAGTATCTTACTAAGTACATCTTGATCTGTCGACATTTTGTCGTTAGAGGCTGTTTAACATCCTGAAGCGAATATTAAAAAACCATCATGTTTGTTAGTGACCTCTGAGCCTTGAAAGTCAACGTAGTGTCCTTGAAGCCTACAACAATCCTCGTCAGCTAGTGCCTTTAGAGCCGCTTAAAAGCTTATAATAGAAGCGAAATGTTTCTGGAAGGGACAGGACACATAGGTTAAATTGTTAATTGGGTCGAAGATTTTTAACTAGAAAACCACACGAACTTATGATCACTTCTAGTGCTTCGCGTCCCTTCATTGATAGTGATAGACCTATTGCATGCGCAGTTTCATAACGTCGCGGCAGCAGAATCGCTTGGTACCTACTCGACCTTTTTATTAGGTTATAACATATGTTTCCGCTTTCTTACATAGAGATGTTTGAGTTATTGTAGTGAATGATTGCCCATTAGATTTTGCGGATGTTTACAGTTGCTGCCATCCTCCCCTTGATTGTTGCTCAATCTGTCGACCCTTTAGCAGCAATTGCTGAGGGACGGCAGCAATCAAGGGGAGAATGGCAGCAACTGGCAGCCGTTGCTGCCAGTTGCTAGGATTTCTACCCAAACCATTACTCCG
This sequence comes from Ancylostoma caninum, assembly GCA_037903475.1. Taxonomy (NCBI): domain Eukaryota; kingdom Metazoa; phylum Nematoda; class Chromadorea; order Rhabditida; family Ancylostomatidae; genus Ancylostoma; species Ancylostoma caninum. The sequence goes on from JBAJFG010000101.1 coordinate 248,673, forward strand.
TTCGGGCTGGTTCGTGCTGCACTGTTATCAGAGATGTTTCACAAGACTGATTCTAACTAACCGCCGGTTATCAGATCACAAGAATGTCTTCGATGCGAGAACGTCAGTGGCCTCCAATACCACCCGACTCAGTTCTTTGCCTCGTAGGCCACGGATTTCTAAAGCAGCGAACTCGAACTTTTCTGTGAAAACGGCAAAAGAACAGCGACTGTTTCGATCCATACTTCCAGTGTATCTGCCGTTATTTGATTTTTTACAAAACGTTTCTTTCGAAAATTTCAAAACAGCGGAAACTTATGTTACAACCTAATACTTAGAGCATCCTCTTTCAGGGCCTTGATGCATCATTTAGATTAGCCAGGGTAAACGTGTTGACGCTCGTTTTAACGGTGACTAGATTTGTGTGGTGTTAACACTTTCAATTTAGGTAATTCAATGATGCATGCAGTCCCAGCACGCTTTGCTCGGATCCCGCCGCGATCCTGTAGATGACAGGGAACCACCTACGAAGTCCATCTTTTCGAGAAGGACAGTGCAGTGATCGTCGATGGAGCTGCCGAATTTGCAGCTCTGCTATGCACGCTCAAATCCGCAAACCCCTCAGTTCTTTCCACGCTTACTGTACACAGAGGATTCGAAAATTGCGTCCACTAGCAAGGTGGTGACGAGCAAGAACTCTCCGCTGAGTGTGTGTAATTGAGAACGGAAGTAATTGGATTCGAAAGAATGCAGCGAACACCAAAATTCTGCTGGTTTTCATATCTGCTAGGCGAACATCAACAATCATAGAAATCTTCTCAAACCAGTGTTGGAGAGACTGAATGAATTATCTAGGAGAAGCCCCATGTGTCTGTGTGACCTTTTTGTCGTAAGGAGATTAGTCAAGAAACCAACTGACCTGCAAGCATTCTTACCAGTTGCTTCCGCAAAAACAAGGTATTCGTGTCGGTTTACGTCTGAAGGGCCCACTCGAACCAAACACACTAGAATTGAATTTGAATGTCATCTTGTAAGGTAATACAAATGCAGTGAGAAAACATACTCTCAGTGTGATATTTGTCCGTGTCCATCACAATGAGATTGTCACCGGCATATGAGACCCTTCCCTGCATCTAAATGACGAAACGATAATATAATATCACCAATGTTCTTTATTGATGAAGATGTTCTTAACCAAAGAAATTAAGCCAAACTAGTTAAAAGCAACCCAAATTGTGTCGCCTGTTATATTCCAGATTGCATATGCATCAATGACGCCAGCGATACTGTGCCAAAAACTATAAGGGATCTGGATCAAAGTTACCGCCGACGATGATACAGGGTGCTGCACCCCACATTAAGTGTGGCGGCAGCGTACGAGAACATTTAGTGGAACCGCTGCTCCTTGTGGAATGAACCAGATTTTAAAAACCGTCCAAAGTTGGACGTATTCAAATCGTTGGTATGCACAAAAGGAATATTTCGCGCTCCGGAAGTTTCTGCTCAACACCGGCGTGAACCAATAGAAGAAATCTCAGAGTTAACAAGCACTGCTGGATGGATTGGAAGCTGGTCAGGGCGCTGCTCTGTGGGCAACATCGTCAGTGTCTTTTGAAGACGAAGACAACTGAGAGAAAGTATAGTATCATGTTCGACTCTGGGTTCAAGCCAATAGACACCGACCACGTCCGTCACAAAGCTATCTAAATGTTTTCGTTACCGCCTTCATACTTCGTCAGTCTGGAGAGGACCTCCCGCTGGTTCACCTAATTCGAGTTTCGGTTATGCTACAACGTATATGTAAATATGTATATGTAAATGTGTATATGTAAATAGTCACTGTGCTAGAACAACCTGCGAATCACGACAAGCATTCAGCACTTGCGGAACGAAAATAGGTGAGTAGAGCATTACTCACATTACACACTACTCACTACTCACAAATTCTGGCAGAATTCCGGCAAATGGTTGCGTGAGAATGCACAAAAATCCAGCATCTTGACCTGCATTACAGGCTACATTATGCAGAAAGATCTAGGCATGATGGGCTCTATTTTTTCACGAAGGTATAATAGTGAACGAGAACGCCGGCAACTAAGCAGATGGTATTGGCCTTTCGTTATGAAACATGTCGGTAACTTAAGTTAAAGCGGCAACATGGGAGAGAAAGCCCGTTTAGGTACATATAAGGGTTCGTTAATGACCTTTCTATGAACCCTTAGAACTGGCTAGAGGTGAGAAGGTCCACTTACAGCAGCGGTCAAAAAGATATGATCAATGGCGCTATTGGAGTGGGAATCTTTAACTCTAACTCAACTACACATTGAGTGTGCAGACGAGACTTGTGAATGTGATGAGGGTCAACGTGCTCTTTCTTCATTGAACATTGATGTGAACTGCTTTCAATCAGAATTACCGTGTCCCAAGTCAAAATTCACCACTTAACATTTTGGTTCCTCGTTTGTATCGCCTCATTTCGATTCGGGAAGAAATCACTCCAAATTCTGTTTTGAAATAGTAATTTGCTGTAATAGTCGTGTTGTGTAGTTTTTTCTCTTCACATAAAAAAGTGGGATTGCCAAAAAGCCCAAAAAAAATAGAAAAATAAATTCTCAATAATTGGGAACAAAAGAGAACCGTTCTGGTGGAGGATATCCCTATGATATCCACTATTAACAACTATGCAGACAGTGAAATAGAAATTGTAACGTTATCGATATTCTTGAGATGCAATAAAACAGATTTTTCAAATTCAATCCAATCATTAGGTTAGTTTGGTCCTCGCATTTGAACAGCAAAGGAAAGTGCAGCAATAACATCTGGTGGAAAAATAGCCAATTATGTGCACAATCTGATCCAACACTTCATCATTGTCAAAAGGGTCTGGTGAGGATACTGGAAAAAATCCACGAAAACCAAGGAAATTGAGTTTTAGCTTATTAATGCCACTAGGATTTAGTTTCCGCCCATGCTAAACAACCGTTCGAAAGCACCCCTAGAGCTTTAATAGATGTCTTAATTTCACTCAGATAGCTCAATTCAGATTTGAGTTCTGGTAAAAGATTCTCTTGCCAATGTAGCGGTGATCATATCTTTTTACCGCTACTTATCTGTACTGGCGTCCCTTCGGGACGCTAGAAAGTGGGGTGGGACAGCCACTTGGGGCATGTGCAAAAGATTCGCACTTGCCAAATCCCTGGAAAATTGATAAAGAAGCAAAACTAATCATTAAATGGGCTCAAATATGATATCCCTCTCATGGATTGAGTATAATATGAGTATGAGAAGTGCGGCGTATTCATGCGTTTTCCTCACTAATGGGTCGACGCAGAAGCGTTTTCCATCGGCAGATTTGTATCCTGTCGTTCTCCACCTTATTGGGCCAAAATGAACTCGCATCTTAGTGTTCTCCACACTATGTATTGAGCCAAAGCGGATCCTTCCTCCATCGGTGGACCCGTTTTCTGGCGTCATCTTCACTGTTGGGCCACAGCGAACCTGTTCACAGTTGGCTGAACCGCATTCTGGTATTGTCCACTTTACTGAGTCACAACGGACCCATCCTATGTTGGCGGACCTATCATTGCGGACCCGTTCTCCGCCAGCGGAGCCGTATCCTGGCGTCCCCCACACTACTGAGCCACGGCGGGCCTTTCTTCCATAGGTGGACCCGTATCCTGGCGTTCTCCACACCATTGGGCTGCGGCAGGTCCTTTCTCCATCGATGGACCAGCATTCCTACGATTTTCTCACGGCCGCACCAAAACGGACCCGTTCTCCGTAGGCGGACCCGTATCCCGGTGTTCCCCATGGAGAAGAATTTTGGGCCACGGCGGGTTCTTCCTCCATTGGGTGACTAGCATTCTGATGTTTTCCTCACCGGACCCTTACTCCATCGGTGGACCCATATCCTAGTGTTCTCCACGTTATTGAGCCAGAGCAAACCAATCCTATAATGCCGGACCTGCATGCTGGTGTGCTGCCCACTATTGGGCCACAATCGGCCCAATGGGCCCCTCAGCCGTTGGTCAACCCTTGTTCCGGTGTTTCTCCTCACAATTAGACCAGACTGGACGCTCACTCCATATCGAAGACGTGTCCCAGTGTTTCACCACGTTTGGGCCACGGCACACCTGTTTTCTATCACTGCACCCGTACCCTTTCTAAATCTCGAGGATAATGTTAAATGGTTGGGAGTTATTCAGAAATTTTCGTTAACTATTTGTTGATTTTGATCAACTACTGGTTGATTGTTTACACAATGTTATGCCTTGCCATATTGAGGGGTTTACTCTGCATGTTAGTGCACAAGCTTCCGCGAAATGGACAGACATCACGACTGCACAATCGCATCGAAGGCTCAGCACGGTATGCTACAAAGGCATCCACCAAATGAGCATGGGCCGGTCACGAAAGCACTGCCTCTACTCAGCTTCCACGACCCTACGGAGTTTTCATAGAACCCACCCATCTCTTCAGCGGAGGTATCTAGATCGCCGCAACAGTGGAAGGATGGTTTTCCTGCTACGTATATTGTGCAGTCTGAAAGCTTGTGAACACTCCCTCATTCCTATGCTGCGAGACCGCCAGCGAAGGCGATGAAATCACCATTCCGTGCATGCAGGAGAGCCAGGAGTGACGTAATTGGCGAGTCCCAAAACGAACGTGTCTGAGTCCCTATAAATCGGCCATTTCGCCTCGCAGTCTGCGCCTCAAGATTACCGGTGTCTATGAGTGCCGCCACGTTAATGGGACGATATGTCTAGCCGCTCTAGCCCCTTACGGCGCTTTGTTTAATCTTCTGTATATATAAAAGCGAAAGTTTGTATGTGTGTATATATGTATGTAATGAATAGAAATCGCGAGGATGAACTGATCCAGACCAAATTCTGCATGCACATCCTTCGCGGGCCGGCGGAGGTTATAGGCTACTTTGTACCTGGGATTATCGATTGATTTATCGATTATATTGATTTTATCGATTTTTCGTTATTTTGTCCAGGGGTCGGTGGGGACAAGTACACTGGGGTTCCTCACTATGCTGAATACGAATATGGCAACCATTTTGCACGAAATTTTGATTTATTGATTTCATCGAATATTTTTCCATTTTCGCTCGGGGACGGACAAGGACATGTCTACTGGGGTTTTTCAATAGGCTGAGCACGCACATGACAACCATTTTGCACGAAATATCGATTTATCGATTTTACTGATTTTTGGTGCTTCTGCCCGATGGAGCGGTGAAGACATGTCTCCGGGGGTTCCTCGATACGCTGAATATGAATATTACAACCATTTTGTACGAATGCATCGATTCAATGTCACCAAAATAGCTTTGCTAACTTTCCGCCCACAAGTCGGTGGGGAAGGGTCGCTTTGGCTTCACTAACATGATGATCACCAAATCTATGGAGATTTTAATGTTTCAATGAATTTATCGGTGATAATAATTGGCCTCAGCGGTGTGATGTAGCCAAGCTAGTAAAACACTCTAGCGAAAAAACACTCTAGGTTATAGGCTATTTTAAACTGGTCATTATAGATCAGCCTCTCGATTATACCGATTTTATTGATTTTACTCTATTTTTGCCTAGGGACTGTCGAGGACATGTCCACTAGAGTTCCTCGATACGCTGAACACGAAAATGGCAAACATTCTGCATCAAAGTATCGAATTATTGATTTTATTGATTTTTTCCACTTTTGCCTGGAGGTCAGCGGGAACAAGTCTACTGGGGTTCCTCAATACGCTGAACGCGGATATAACAACCATTTTGCGTCAAAATATCGACTTTATTAATTTATCGACTTTTCCCACTTTTGTTTGGGGACGGGTAAATGCATGTCTACTGGGGCTTTCCGATACGCTAAACACAAATATGGCGACCACTTTGCACGATATTATTGGCCGATTGTATTATTGATTCTATTGATTCTTCTGCTTCCTCTCGGGGACGGGCGGGGACATCTCTGACAGGATTTTCTAATCCGACTTTTCAGCTTCCGTGCAAGGGGAAGTTTTTCTGGATTATATAACATTGCGATCACCAAAATGATGAGCACTTCGGATGAATGTCGTAATACAACTTACGATCCGCATCGTTGTGAAAAGACGAGGGTGGTAGAACTGCCGAACAAAGCCGGGTATGCCGTCTAGTACATTATAATAGCCTCTGACATAGCTGTCACTAGATTGACATGCTCGTCTATGGTACACTGGAACCGCGACGACACTTTTCCAAGAAACAACCAAAAAAAGAAGGAAAGAAAAAACACGGTAAGGAAAGGTGGATCCAAACAGGAACGCAGAGCAAAGAAGCTGACGAAACGTGGACTTGCATCGCTAGAAAATTCGCCCTGTTACACCAAATAACACGCATTCTACTGAAGGTTCCTTAACCCACGCCAAGAAGAAACAACATTAATTGGCTGAACCAACGTAACCAATTTAAAGAGTAACTAATTTTGTCATTGCTTTCGAATAATTATTTCTTTGATCGAATTCATGGGAAAACAATGGAATTAGTAAGCTTTAAAGTTTTCTGGTCTAACTACAATAACTTGATTTCTTAGCCGTATTAGCTTCTTGATTCAATTCAGCTGATGCGGAAGCGACAACTGTTTTGATGTTTACGGCCGACTATATGGCACAGCTGCAGTCTCAACTTAAATCCGTGAACGAAAGCTCTCTGCAGAAAGAAAATCATATAATTCTCTCACCTCATGCAGTTCATAGCCTTCTGAGTCATCTCTGTAGAACATGTTCAACTCAGCTGTTCCTTTAGAGTATCGACCCACTGAAAGACAAAAGGTTTGCCGCATTTCTGCAGTGGCTAGGCAGAGTTATTTTCAAAGAGTTTCGTCGAAAATTTGATCACCTTCCAAGCCAACACAAGCTGTTGCCTTTGAAGTCATAGTGGTTTTCCCATTAGTAGCTAAAGCATTCTCCAAACTTGCGATTGTTCCAAATGTTCTCCTAATAACATGGGGATTTCCATACATCTAAATTTGGAAAACTTGAGAACTGTTCACTCAATAAAGATCGCTAGGGACGAAATTATTCCTTGCTTCAAAATAAGTTCACTACTGAGCAGTTGTGTCAGACCTGAGTCCACGCTCCTTCCATCATTTCAAAGTCATGTGGAATGCACTGAGGGCAACCTCCATTGCCCATCATCCTTGAAGAGGTTCTCGAAGAAGGCGAGTACGTGTTATGTTTAACCTTCCTAGAAGCATACTAAATTATGGTTACTTTTTAGAAGCAATCAGTAACTGATTTACCTTTTTAACTCCTCCATAGTTCCAAACACGCCGTTCTCAACTGCCGACTTCTTGTTTTTTACGAGAAGTTTTTTGAGAGACCTCAAAACAGAAAGCGTTGAATCATCTCCTAGTCACTCCATGTTATTGAAAAGTGATGGACTTTAACCTCAGCGTTTCGCGTTCTTCATCGGTCAATTCACTTGCATCTGTTGGCAATTCAATTCCATATTTTTCTTTGAAGTATTCCTTGAGATGTTGGTTATTGGTGATGACGTCGTCATTGGAGAAACCTAAGGACCATCATTAAGTTATCACAAATCAATAGGAATTATGAAATAAGCAGACTTTTTCTGGGAGCTTTTGGATCGTGGGTCTTGACTCCGTGACTTCGTGTGAGCACCTGGAATAGCAATTTGCAGAGATCGCCATAGAATTTCTCGTGTAGAGATCGAATATTAACCGCGAATTCGATGAACCTACCCTTCCGCCAACAGTATTGTCATTACCGAGACTATCAGAATTGCTGTAGGAGGACTTCAGTTGCTTTATTTGCTCGTTGATTACGTCCTGTTGCTGCTTCTGCATGAGCAGCTGGAATGAAACTCTTCCTGTTCTGTTCCCATAATTCTACCGTTATTTTGATGGAACTGACCGCAGCGCCGGCTTGATGGTCAAGCATCGCTTGCTGATACCGCCGTTGATGATCGAGGTATTCCATTTGTTTTGCACTGTACTGTGTTAGCTCAGATTGGTGTCTGGCTAATTGCTGGAAGTTCCACCCTTTTCATCTATCCGTTGGTGACTTTTCTAAAACCAATACCGCAAGATACTGCTGGTTGCGGATGGCATTAAGCGCTTCAGGAGAGCCATTTCCACCACTCATTAACATTGGAATATTGGGCATGCTCAAACCACTCTGCATCATTCCGTCTGAGAGAGCTAGCGACGAACTCGGCAGCTGCTGGAACAGATTTTTTAAGTTGGATTGAACAGGATTTGAGACACATCGCATTATGCTCAACAGGTTCAGAGCCTCCTTGTCGCTCAGGTTACTACGAGTCGCTCAGGTTACTACGAGCAAGAGCGTTGTGAGTGAAAGTGGAGCGGTTTCATGTGTTCGCACATTTTTTTTACCGTAGGACCCGTGGCAGCACCCCACCCGGTTTCGTCATGCTTTTTTTCTAACATGAAACATGTTGCATGGATGATATTCATCTTTCAGCACTTCGCAGTGTTGCGTAATTAGCTGTGCAAACCTTTTCTTGCATGATTAAGTACACAAACCTATCTGTGGTTGAAATCCGTTAGGTTGAAGCAGAAGTTTCTGCTGCGTCAATATTTTCAAGAAAAAGAAAATGATCTATAAAAAGTGGCTTCCAGACACGTTTAGCAGTGGTTCAATTTCACTGCATTAGAAACCAGGGGAATACGAAACAAAGGTAGAGTTGCTTCTCAAATCGGTTCTTACGTGATGAAAGCTTTTATGATATGTTACTAAGCAATTGATCGGAGCTCGGTCTGGACTACTTAATGCGCGACCGGAAATTTACTAATGAGGAATTCGATTTTCCAGTGAGTCATTGAGCAGACTAAGAGCAGGCGCTGCAAGGAGGCAAGATGGCAAGATGAAAATGTCCGAAAAAACACTTACGAACTCTAACAGCTAAGATAAATGGGCATCGGCGAAACTTTTGAGGACGTCTGCTTCGGTGCCTGTTTCTGAGATTGTACTGATCTACAGTCCTTGTCGAAAAGATAGACGGATTGCGCGTGCGGTTTCACAGCGTCGCGGTCGCAGAATCGCGGCGGGACCTCCTCCACCCTCTCACTTGGAGCATTCTCTCTCCGCGTCTCTCGTCCGGGTCCCGCCACGATTCTGCAGTAACGGAATCCGTCTATCTTTTCGACAAGGTCTGTATGCATATTCTGAAGCCACTATCTTTGGGATAGTGCCCATAAAGCATGCTTATGTCTGCTTGCACAGGCATTTTTTAGAAAGTACCAAATGGCATAGTTTTCCCCAGAAAATGTCTAGACATTGAATTTCCAAGCACAGTTCACAACGTTTGAATATTTTCACATTCGCGGCCCAAGATGACGTGATGACTTGAGCCTCAAAAAATTACCGTCTGTGGAAAGAGCAATTTAGGCAGTAGCTGAAGGTAATCGAGGAAATAAAAACTCTAAACCTTCGTTGTGAGTGAAGTTACTGTTTAGTTCGGAGAAGATATGCTTACGGCTGCTGCCCGCGATCGACATGAATACTAGTAGGGTACTTATTTTGACCTATTCACGATCGCCCACGCCGTTTTCTGCATGCTGCACATGGTGTCACCTTCTGCGTTTTCTTCTCTTCTCCACATCTTTGAAGAATTTCTTGGTATCGCGTTGTTTAATAAATGGATGAGAACAATAGAACTCAAGGTTGAGTCCGCTTAGATAAGCGTCTTAAGTGAACTGCGAGCTGAGCAGTTGTCCGTGAGTTAGTGAAAAAAACGACGGAATTTGAGAGCTATAAGCGTTTGGCAAGGAATGAAAAGAAAAAAAACGAAGACGCTTTCCAGAAACGTCACTGGTGAATCTGTAGGATACAGAGTTTCACACATACTATACATGAAAAGGAAGCGATAAGTAGCATAGGCAAGGGCGGCACTACCACTTCGGAGAGTAAGTTCTCATATACCTGTGACTGTGGAGAATAGGAGTTTGGCACCTGCGTTTGGTAGGCAAATGGATTGGAGGGGTTCTGTTGTGAAATTTGCGGTATCGCATTGTAGTCGGCTGATACTTGATGACCTTAAACTGCATCACCTCTTGAGAAACAACGGGCAACTCATGTAGTTAACGAAGTGCTGCTACAGTGTCCATTCGAACCAGACCTCTTGGCCAGAACTCACCAGAATAGTTATCAAGGGAAGCTTGGAGTGGGGATACTGGTGCACGTCTGACCTAAGAAGAGTAGTTAGCAGAATGGATACGATTTTCGCTTGGTATTCTAGTGAGGACACTAAGAAGTGCTTCAACAAAAAAATTGAGGTGAGGAATGTACAAACGCAAAAAGTACAGAACGGCTTGATGAAATGCAAAGCAGTAATTGAACAACTGGAATCTTCGTTAAGCTTGAGAATGCAATAGGTACGAACCTCCGCTGTCTTCTTTTCAGCACGATCCACTTCGGGAAACATGGACTTCACAAATGCTCCGGCCAAATTTACTGCCAAGCGGTCCACAACTGTAAGAAAATATTATAATAAGTGCTGTATCTCTCCGTGAATCATCGTTGAAGACCACAACTAATTGCAGCTCATGAAGCATTTCTTCAGCGAGTGGAGCAGAATGAAAAAAAAACGTACTTTTCTCGCCCTTAGATTCTGTACTTTCTTCCTCTTCACTGTTATGATGGTGCTTCTTTGCTGAAGCACAAATAAAAATTGTGAAAAGCAACAGCTTCATTCTGAAAAATAACAAGTCACAGATAAAAAACTTAGGCTTATTGGAGCCTTGAAAAAAATGGTTTGCTCCAATTGCGGAGTCAACGGAATAGGCAATATGTCAGCTTGATCAAACAAAGCATTTTTTAGGTTAAAAAAAGTGATGAGGCATGTACAACCAACCATATTTGAATGGAGAGAATCTTATTGAACGCAAGACATAGACTGTAAGATTTTCCAGCACGCGGAGTATAGAGAATGCCTCAAGTTTACACCTGCTTCAGCTAGCGAATATGGTTTCCGTAGATGTTCCCGATAAAGGTCAAACATTAGAAACATTTACCAAGAATCTCAGGTTTACTCTCAAATAAATCTTCACGCAGCTATAGCTAATTATAAGGACACCACTAGTTTGAAGAATAGCTAAGCCAAACAGAGAACTCTAACTTGTAGGAGTTTCTGGATGCACAGAAGAGCAGAGCACAGAATTTTTCACGAGGATTACCCGTAATAAGTGGCACAACAAAAGTAGAAATGTGAGCAGCCTATCATATCATGTTGTGAGGCAATGTTGCGAGAAGTGAAAAGGGGGCAACAACGACGATTGCAGGTGATACGTGATGAACACGGCTGACCCCTTTTCTCACAATGCAACCATATCCTGGTCATCTCTGGAATGCACGTCAAGCTCGAAGTCCGATCGTGCGACATCGAGTCGATAAAGGACCGTGCTTTGAAATTAGAAATACTCCTGATTCCATTCTATGAACAAAGGAATGGTGAATACATGCTGTTTAGCTAGAATGAAAGTATAGTCTGGTATACGAGAGAGATCCCGGTTAGGATTTTCAGTAAAGAAGATATGAGGCAGTTTGCTCGTCAAACGCAAAAATGTTCCCTAGGGTAGTGATGCTAGGAAATTCATGCTGGGGATGGTGTTTTCGACGGCGGTTATCACGGTTCCGGATGGTGGTATATTGCTCGAAAGTAGCAATTAATAGGCAACGCCGAGTAGCATCTAATTCCAACTTAACATTTCTGATAGGGAGGAAACTATTCCTATTGAAAGTTCTAGCTTGATGCAGGCAGGAGCGGATATGATACTCGATTTGCTGCAGCTAATTGCAGTGCTGCTCACATTTGATACATGCTCACCTTTATGCGCCGGGAAGTAGAAAGCCAAACCAAAGGCGGCGCCATTTGTAAGCAAGCCCGAAGTTCCACCTGGTGCTCCAGCGGCAGCGGACCCATTGCCTGGTGTTGGTGCTGCTCTGCTCCTGCAGCGCTGGTTGTTGATAAATCTGGCCAATCGTAATGCAGTGAGAAGAAGGCGGAAGGTGAAGCCAAACCAAAGAGAGGCGACAAGAAATCTGGTGAAAAAATGCAAAAGAAGGTGAAAAGAAAGAGGAGAGGAAGGGAGAGAAGAAGGGGGAAGAAAAGAAGGAAGAGAAGAAGGAAGAAAAGAACGAGGAAGAGAAGGAGGAGAAGAAGGAAAAGGAGAAGGAGCAGGAGGAGAAAGAAAAAAGAAGGTCGGAGTCAAGGTAGGTGAAGCACAAAGCAGAGGGATCGAAGGCCGAAGCTCCTAAGGAACAATGTATACATTGGTATTCGAACGAATATTCAAATAATTCGAAATTTTCGTTAATCGAATACTCAAATAATTCAAGGAGTCGAAGTACTCGATTACCCCAATATTCGAATTATTTGAAAAGCTAAAATATTCGATTATTCGAATATTCGAATGATTCAAAAAGTTGAAATATTCGATTATTCGAATATTCGAGCATCCATGATTAGAATAATCGGTTTAATGATAAAATTGCCAAGATTCGCGGATTACATAATATGATTTACTCTCAGCAATTGAGCCACCTCGACTGAATGCAAACGACAAGCATGCATCATCATTCATTTATTATTTTTCTTTGATTGCTTAATGGAAAAATTGATCAGTACTGACAAGATCCTGACGTGGAAAAGGTGAACCTGACTTGTTTCAAACTACATAACAAAGGCTGCACATACTACCATCTGCAAAGTTTTAATCCCATGGTACCTCATCTCTCGGCTTACTGTTCGGCTGAATTCAAAATATTATAATACAATTCGAAAAGCTCATGCCAATTTACGTGGAGGTACGCGAATTCGAAAGAAGTGTGCAGTCACCAACATCGGTATAAGACAAAATTAAACGATATCAGTTTTGTCTTTTACGGAGGGTGGGGACAAAAATGATGTTGATTTCTTGGTTTGGACACGATGGGAACATGTGGTGGGGGTGTGATGTGCGTATTTCGACTCGGTTACAGATAATTCCTCCCATAGGAAGCTCGATGAATCACTACTATTAGGTTGTCGGGAAATGATTGAGACACTTCACCAAAAATTCTTCCTTGTATCCCTCCCACCTATCTTCATGGTATGTGAATATGTGATACATTGCCCTCTGAGCACCTTCGCCATGACTATGTGAGGATGTGGGGCAGCGTCGTTTGTTATCTAGGAGCGAAAATGGACGAGCAACCAATTCGTGCGATTTTCTTTCACAAGCTCCTGCGAAGCGCCAATGCGAGCAAGAGAGACAGCAACATCATCGTGGCATTCCGACCGGAGATCGTCAGCAATGCAACCGTGAGCCGTCGTTCGTGACGCTTCGCTTCAAGCGATATGTCCCCTCCAAGCCATTTTCCTATTTTGAGAACTCCTGAGCTTAAGTGCAGGATATGTTCTACCAGAGTTGCCGGTACGCAACATTATGGGCAACATCAACATTTACAAAAGTCAAATCAGAGCGATGAGCGCGCTCTTGGGCAAACAAGGGCATCAACGTATTTGAAGGTGCGTTTTGCTGTACAAAACGCACCCTCAAATGGCTTTGTTAACTCATCGGCACTCGGAGAAGCAAGCACGGACCACGATGCCATACACATCATACTTGCCCAACATCGTGCTCTCTAAATAACACCTTGCCTGGGCGCTGAAGTTCTCCCTGGTCGAGCCGCACTTCGCCAACTTTGACGATTTTTGATCAGTGACTGATGACTTCTTCGACCTGTCTTAACATGATTACTGACCCCGCAGTGCTGGAACTGTCCCCGATAGCTGGCCCCAGATGAAATGTGTAAATGATCATTACAGCATACCCTGAAGTTTTCTAATAGGAGAGAAAAAGTTTGAAGACTGCAAAAAAATTCAGAATGTCTCAATCATTTCCCGACAACCTAATATAATAATACGAGAAATAGAGTGAAAGGATTGTAGTAGCTGATTATGTTCGCATTTACTATAGGTATACTTATGTGTACAGCAAGCGGACGCAGAAAGTGGGCGAGAAGGAGGGGGGGGGGGAAGATGGGAGGAAATTGAGGTCTCCGCCACTTTGGGGACCCGGGTGGAGAAAAAATTTGAGAATGTCAGTTATAAAATTGAATAGTCAAATAAGTGATCCAAAAAAATGAACAATGAAAAATAAATTAATACAAAGTTATAAACTATTTTGCAAAGTGATTCCAAAAAAAACACCGTGACCCATTCTCGAAAGAGGGAGGAAGGGCATCGTCTTGCGTCCGCCACAGGTGCATTGATATCTCATTAACATCAACCTGGAGCAGTCCATAATGACATTCTCTGCCACTTTTTTGAAGGGTAACAGCTTTACTTGCATGTCTCAATACGTGATCCCAGAGAAGAGGGCATAGCCACGCGAGAAGCACGACGGAACAAAAACTAAAGACGGAGTAAGAGCATTGTCCAGCAGAGTGCTGCAGACACCGTCCTGAAAGACGGGTCAAAAAGCACCTTAAAACATTCTGTGAACAGCGTGTCAAGAAAGCCGAGAATCTGTTGATAGTTTAGATATTGGGTTGGGGAATAAGTTCGTGCGGTTTTTTTTTCAATTTGTTTTTTCATGGTGATTTGAATACTGCTTAATTTGCCTCACGGACCTCTTGTAGGTCTTGACGTGCTCTTCACCGGCAACAAAACTGCGGCCCTCAATTGTCGCTTCACCCTGTTTTCTACTGCATGAAATGCGACCCTCCAAGTCGACAAGACTGAACTTCACCGCAACCGGCTGCCGTTAGACTTCAGTGGTGGGTCAAATGTACTTCAAGTGGCTAGAGATATCAACAACGTCTGCAGAAGAAGCTTGACTGTTGGAAAGACAGCACACAAACGGTATACCCGCTTTAGACAGGGCAAATTTGGCTTGCTTCTCGTTCTGGCAGCCCAGCCTGTGAGACATGGAGGAGATTATCAGTAAAAGATGCTTGAAACGTAAGAAAAAGTCACCACTTGTGCTAACTCTTGACAATATCCACGTCTAGCTAATGCGTTCTTAAAAGACTCTAAAAAACCCGATGAGGGGTGGTCGTACATTCGGTATGCCCAATTTCTCTGAGCAAATTTCACCAAAACGACGAGTAAGATACTCGAATGTGCTACTGCTGATGAGCTCATTACTATTCATTGAAAGATCTATTTCATCTCAAACGAAGAGTGAATAACTGACGCTCGACTAGCTATAACTTGTACTATGCCACGTACTATTTATGCCGAACTTTGAGTGAAGTCGAGTATTCGGATAATTACTCCTCGGACATCCGAATATTTGAGTATTCGAGATTTTTCACTTTTTGAATTATCCGAATATTCAGAATGAGTTACAGAAATTTCGAAGTGTTCGGATGTCAAAGTATAACTTCCACCACTTTTTAAACCATGCTACAGCATAACGTCGCCTATTCCACTATCTGCACAATATACGTACGTTCTATACACGTCTATTACACTTCAAGCGTGAGTTTTGCATCCATTACTTTGTAGACGTAGCAAATGCAGGGCCATCAAGAGGTATGTGTGCAACAGTGGGCCAATTGAAGAAGTGAACTGGATGAAAACTCCTATCCAATCCAATCTTGCCTAATTTTTACTATTAGGTTGCTGCGAAATTAATTGCCGGAGGGACACACCAGTTCAAACTGTTTTAACTCGGCTCAAACACAATTTCTTTCATCGCTTCAGCAACCTTTCAAGTCAGTAGATCCTCCCTGACAATTCTACGAGGATCGCATGCCTCCACTACTAAAACCGAGATCACAGGGATCCGCAAACTTTTGGAAGGCGATTTCAGCATGCTCCAGATCAGCAATCTGCTGCTGTCGCAAGATTGCATTTGGAGCTCGGAAAAAAGATGTACAGATGGGTAATGGTCTGAAGAATGAGGTCAATGAGTGAGAGCCTTGATGCCTTACTACATCAGTTTTGTTGCGTGAATTTTGGAGAGGCTTAACGTTACTTTGGAAAAGGGGGAAATCTGTTTTTGTTCGCCACTGCCGACCATGTCTATGGCAGATTTGCTGGTATCAACTCGAAATTACAATACCAGGACTCTGATGTTAGTGCATGACTAGGTTGGAGAAGATTGCAGTGGATCACACTCTTACAGCATCACCACACTCCTGACACAACCTCCCTAGTGCGAAGACTTGACTAGTTTTATGCCGCTCCTCTATAGTATTTCGGACAAATATGTCGTACGCGCATCCTGGATCTACTTTGATCACCGATATCGTTTTCACTATTCGATACACCCTCCTTCTCTGCGCTCTGTCCTTCTGTATATAAACTCTTTCTGGAAGAATCCACGCCATCATTCCATTTTTCCTTTTTCTATGCAGGCCTTTTCCTTCCTGATAACATAGCTTGTGTAATCCACGCTTCTCACATATTTCGTGTTTTCGCGGTCTTACAAGATTTCCGTCACGTACAATTCGCTATGAGACTAACTGCCGTTTTTTCGAACATGTTACATTCAGGATTTGTTGCTAGTATTCTCTGTTTATTCAACTTATTCTAGCTGCTTTATTAACAGTATTATTCTTTTCTGTATTCTAATAGACAGGTCAGTCGGTTTTTTTCCTTCGTTTTTAGTCCTTAGTTTTGGTCATCCCCACCTTACTGATGAGTGCAGGGGATGACTTAAACTTTCAGTTTAGTTTCCGTATAAGGATAGTGCACGAAATGGAAACTAAACACTAAGCAATTCATTTTTATTTATTTATTTATTTATTTTTTTAATTATTTGTATTTGCTGTCATCATACAGCAGCTCGAGGGCAACCCGACGCTGTATGATCTCAGCACCTATTAGGGTTCTGACACATTCTCTTTATTTCATATTCTTTCCCTATTTTGGCCCAATTGGGTCTTCACGGCATTTTGCCGTTTCTTCGACCAATTGGTCGTTTCCGTCGCATACGACGGCACCTTATCAATCGATAAACACCTACACCTGTCTAGTACTCCAACATAGCTTACATTGTAACACTCTATATGATGTTTTTATTAATTGCGACACTCAGTTAAAGTGCTTCTTTAGGATACTCTTGGCTGTTTATTCGCTCCATCCGTGGTATCTTGGCTTCCATGGCTTCTTTTCCGCTTGTGCATATGCAACCTTTCGGTGGATGTTCCCGGATTCTGTAAAGTGGTACAGTCAGTTTCTTCTATCCCTGAATTTGCTTACATATTTTCCATTCACACTCTCTTACTGTTTCATTCGATGTTTTTCCTTCCTTTCCCTTAGAAGTTGGATTTGAAAGGGTTACACCACCGAGGAGCTTGATGCTACCGAATTCAATTTCTCCTTTCTGAAAAAATTTCATAGGTACACTCGATAAATAGGGAAAACATGACACTACTGTATTTATTTACCAATTTCATTGAATTGGTGGTAATTCAGTAGTAGTTTTGTTTAGCCCTGTGACTATACCGTAACACTCACATCATACTGTCTTCTTTCTTCTTCAGTTAACAATTCTCTAACTGGAGTTCCTTCCCAATCTGATAAATCAGCATCCAGCTTTATTGCTGCGATAGAAGGTTTTATGATCTGTAATATGTTTTTCTATATCATTACACCTTACATGTGATAAATACTTTCAAATACCTACCAGCTCAGCTCCTATATGTAGTCTATCTCTTTTGGCACTCATTTCGGGCACCTTTTTCTTTGCAGCAGTGTAGGCCTCCCTTATTTTTTTGCGGAGCAGTAGCCTCAATGAATCTTTCAATCATCTATCTTTACTTCCTATATCTACTCTACTCACCCGAGGTTTCTCTCATCACTCATCTTTTGAGTGAGTTCCTTGTTTATTTCTATTCTTGTATTGTGCTCCCTGTTGTATTCATTTAATCTCTTGCGTCCTTCCGACATGAAGTATGTCCAGTATTCGTAACTGACACAAGCCTGAAATATAGATAGCTTGTTTTTTCATCTTGATACACCTCCTTACGATATACCTATCTCTTCATACTCTTATGGCAGGGATGTCACGGTGGGTTCCCGCTCCAGTTGGCCATGAGAAAGCACTTGGCTTTCTTTCTGGGTACCTGAAAGAATATACATATAAGTATCCAACTTCCTTCAACTATACACTTCATATTAACTTACTTTGTTATTGTATGGGCTAACTCTCTCAGCAACTTATCATTTTTCCACTTTTTTGGATTGGCTAAGCCAGTAATCCTGACCCAACATACAAAAACACGTCTGTTGATGTGTTCTTGATGAAGCTCTTTACGGTTCTTCTGATCCTTAACAGCAACGTCAAAGCCAACTCGAACCATTGATTATACCTACAATACAATTCTCAACAATTGATGATATTTTCTTAAAGTGAATGTGTAGGAGGTTTATGAGCAATAATTTAGCAGCATTAAATAAAGTGAATATGAGATGAATGATTTATGTCATTCACCTTGCTATTTATACGCCCTCTCTCCCGCCTTTTTCCATTTAATTTCTGGATTTCTTACCGCATCTGCGTTCAACGTCTTCCGGATCACTAGTGGATCCTTGTTCTAGTCAGTCCGTGTACGATATCTCGATCTACCTTACTTGATTTTTTATGAATGCTCTCTCATTTATTATTTTATCCTTTCATTTCTTATCTTTCAATAAAGTCGCGTAGGTTATACTGCGTTTTTCTATACATTTTCTTTATCAATCCTTTACACAAATTGTTGCGCGTAGGTTAGGCCCCCTTTACACGTAGGCCTTGCCCGCTTGACTCGTAGGTAACTTCTTTTGCTAGTAGGTAACTTATTTCATCTGCTATCTATCTTTTTAGTTGCCTGGCTTTTATTTATTTATATTTACAAACTCTTTAAACACGGGGACCATACCCCTTTAACAATAGGGACCTTTTTGATGCGGTTAAGGACTTCCAAGCGGAAGCCGGCGCGGGGAGTAAGCTTCTGTGCCTCCAAAAGGGTCAACGCAGTTTTTTATGCATCCTAGTACTTCACTTAAGAGTTTTTTAGGGCTCGCCAGTCCCTTACAGCACTCCTGTAAAACCGTTAGGGTCTCCCCTAAGTATGCGGTCTAGACCCGCCGTATACTTAGATCACTGGTCTTTCAATAACTCAAGCGTATCCATAAGCAATTATTATAAACATTACAAGTTTAGTAGAAGTAAGGTGGATGGTATATATGTTCTCGATGAGTTTGGTAATGAATTCAGTACTAACCATTGCGACTCAGTAACTTGTAACATTTGTTGTAAGCTCGATCCTGATCCGTTCATTGTCTCTAGCACTACCGGTCTGAAAATATACATTTATATCACAGATAATACAAACTGTCAAAGCCGTAATGTAGTGTACTGCATAACTTGTTTGGATTGTGGTATTCAGTATGTGGGTATCACCACTAGAAAACTTAGAGATAGGATCAAAGAGCATCTATATCAGATTAATAACCATAAAGTTGATAATTACTTGTACAACCATTTCAACGAAAAATGCACGAATAGAAACATAAGAGTTTCTATTCTAGATAGTTTATCTATAAATGAGGATAAGAACGTGCTTCTAGATAAAGAGCTTTTCTGGATTAAGTTGCTAGTAACTGCATATCCCTTTGGCAATAACGATAACATCAGAGCATACGGGAACGTTTCCAACATTGATAACCCTCTTATACACAATCCAAAGCATCCATACTTCAGTCTCAAAATGACTAAGAAACGGATGCGTATCGGTAAGAGAAGAAATACTAAAAAAAGTTAATAAACCGAATATTGAACGAGAGATCTCTAACATCATCACATTCTTTAATAGTAACGACAATATCATTGTTATTAGAAGACACGTCTACTCATTGAATCGTAAAGTGATTAACAAGCTGATTCAACTCTGTTACGACACAGATTTTTTGGAAAATTTCTTTCTTTATAAAAAAAACGCATTATACTGTGTCTACTTTGTAGATTCCATTTTCATAATGCCTCTGAGGACAAGTATAATATTCCAAAAAGAGACTTCAAAAGTGTTCGTATTATGCCCACTTTATACCTATGTGATATACTGGATAACATCAACATCAATAGAATTCTAAATCATAGAGACATACGCGATTATATTTATAGTCATACCAGCAAACAAGTACTCCCTTTCCAAGTTACTTACACATGTTATCCTCCAATACCTACAAAAGTTTTCAATTATAATAAAACCTTGAGAGGTCTAAGCCAGGAAGAATTAATAGATTATCTAACTAAACCTTGCGTCTGTGAACAACATCGATACCGCAAATATGTTGACACATATCATAACCATGTTATAACAGGTGACCTCAATGTTCTAGGTAATAAAGATGTAATAACTGTTCTGAATAAAGGTACGCGGTACCGGTATTCTCCAAGGATTAACAAAAGTGCAATTCTTGTTTGGGCTGAAGAAATTGTGGCTAAATATTCCATCATTATACAAAAGAAATATAAGTTGAGTTTATCTTGTGCTGATAATATTTGCTACCTCATTAAAAGAAAACTCATCAAAAGGCTCAAACCATACTTATATCATAACCACTTCATTAATAACGATCTCCCATTTGGATATGTTTTACAAAATATTAAGAAGCTACACGTGAACTTCGTGTTCTGTCCTTTAGATAAAGCTAGTAGTAATTATGGCATTGTTTGTAAAAAACTTTATCTTCAAATCTTGATGAATGAAATGGGACTGTACATTGATAATAATTCTATTCACTCTGCAGGAACTGCTAATACTAATACTTATGAGCTATACGATAACACAACTATTAGAGAAATTATTTCGAAGCATCAGCGATTTATGCTAGTTAACAGGTTGAATCATTCAGAGAGTGACAAACTTCCACAAATCTACGGTATACCAAAATTACACAAACGACCTATCAAATTTCGCTTCATTACAGGAGCATCAAGTAGTACACTTAAACCACTTGCTTTAGAGCTCGCTAGAATATTCACATTCATAGAATCGCACTTTAAACGATACATCAATGCCATTAAAAATAGGAAAATCAACTTCATAGGGTACTGGTCTATAAGCGATATAAATATAAGTGATAAACTTACACATATTAAATATAGTTCAACAAAACTTTTCTCTGCAGATTTCACCAACATGTTTACACTTCTCCCCCATAAAGTTATACTTGGTAACATAAAGGAGATACTTAAACTTTGTTTCAATAACGCTGGGAAGAAATACATTGCCAGCAATAGATATAACACTGTATTCTATACCAGTGATTGTAAAGATAGTGTATTCAGTTACTATACCATAGTAGACATCCTTTACTACATAGAATACTTACTGGATAATAGTTTTTGTGTCTTCGGTGATCACGTCTTCAAGCAGAAATTTGGTGTACCACAAGGTGGTAACTTCAGTCCTTTGCTTGCAGATTTGACGCTTTCTTATCTTTGAATACAAGTACTCCATTTCCAATGCACCTTATGGTAAATTATTTACACCATTCAGGTATATGGATGACTTGCTGATAATCCATAACCTAGACACGCCTTTAATAGTTGAAATACTTAATAAGGTTTACAAGAATGTGTTACAGTTGGAACCAACCAATACAAGCAGCTATATGTGCAATTATTTAGATCTTGAAATAAAAATAGTTGATAACAAGGTTATAACAAAGATGTATAACAAAACTGATAGTTTTGGTTTTCAAATTAGAAGATTCCCACACGTTAATTCCAATATTACACTGTCAAATAAAAAAGCAACCATGTACACTGAATTCCTCCGTATAGCTAGGACTTGTAGGCTTTTAACAGACTTCATTAGTAGGATTAAATATACCAAAAAATGTCTTCAAGATCATGGCTATCCCTTATCCCTCATAGAAGCAAGCTTGCTAAAATGTGTATTCAAAAACAGGTTCATTGCGTATAAATACTGCCTAGGTAATAGTAACAAGAACATAAAATTTTTCATAAACAGTATTTTTCGATAGTTTTATGCCGCTCCTCTATAGTATTTCGGACAAATATGTCGTACGCGCATCCTGGATCTACTTTGATCACCGATATCGTTTTCACTATTCGATACACCCTCCTTCTCTGCGCTCTGTCTTTCTGTATATAAACTCTTTCTGGAAGAATCCACGCCATCATTCCATTTTTCCTTTTTCTATGCAGGCCTTTTCCTTCCTGATAACATTGCTTGTGTAATCCACGCTTCTCACATATTTCGTGTTTTCGCGGTCTTACAAGATTTCCGTCACGTACAATTCGCTATGAGACTAACTGCCGTTTTTTCGAACATGTTACATTCAGGATTTGTTGCTAGTATTCTCTGTTTATTCAACTTATTCTAGCTGCTTTATTAACAGTATTATTCTTTTCTGTATTCTAATAGACAGGTCAGTCGGTTTTTTTTCCTTCGTTTTTAGTTCTTAGTTTTGGTCATCCCCACCTTACTGATGAGTGCAGGGGATGACCTAAACTTTCAGTTTAGTTTCCGTATAAGGATAGTGCACGAAACGGAAACTAAACACTGAGCAATTCATTTTTGTTTATTTATTTATTTATTTTTTTTAATTATTTGATTTAGAAAAAGTTGGAGATAGGAGGAAGTGTCTACCGAAACGAATTCACGTTTCTTTTTATTGTACAGGAACCGAGCTCCATTGATAACTGTTACGCGGTGTAGAAATGAGTAGTTTTTGAGGCGAGAAATTAAGTTAGAAAAGATGACACAGTGGGTGAGACGCTGGTCATGTGTCAGATCGTGGGGTGTTCACTTCCGCACCTTTCTTGTCATGTCGATTGAAGTCAAATGTTTTGAAACTGTAGCATAGTGAGCCCCCATACCTGCCCTCAAAGTCCAAAGGTTGGAACTGGATTAGGTTCCACGACTCTTTTCAACGCTTGATCGTCAGAGAACAACCGATGGTCACGACCGTGGTTGCTTTGGAAAAATTTGCGACCGAATGGCTCACTGCCCATTTGGAAGGCGATTCGAAGCCAAAATAAATGCAGGATTACCGCAAGCATCCGATAAAGAGTGATCGAGTTTGAAGTCATGAACCATAATCACCCGAAAATCACGGCTCATGATTTGTTCGCGACTTCACAAAAACCCTCAGAAAAGAGCTAGCCAGAATATTCAAGCAGCATTCGAAAGAGGAGGAAAAGCCCTATCAGGAGGTCACATAGATTGGGCTGAAGTTGCTCAAGTTGTGCAGAAGAGAAAGGTTCAAGTTTTTTGAGCATACTCCAAAATGGCAATTAATTTCGCAACAACCTGATACATAGCAAACCATGCAATCAAACCACACGACTCAATATAAAAACCGCTAAATAAATGAGCGTAGCTATTGAAAAAATACTCATGAGCACGGAAAAATAGTAGTAAGGGACATATAGAAAAAACCAAACGTACTTAGACGAGCTCCCGTGACTCTCGCCGCGGTCCTGACTCTTGTCTGCGTCCGTTTGGAGTTCTCTGTATATATGAAGGCAGAAGAGAAGAAGCAGAGAAAAAACAACAAAGAAAAAAGCTCCATCAGGAAACCCTGAGGTTTCTAGAAGGTCGGAAGGGACTACTTTGCATTCGAATAGGACTGAGTCCACTGAAGTGTTTCTTCAGTGATGGCATTTACAAGATTGTGTTGAGTGGTCGCATTGACTTGCATGCATACTGTTCTTCTCAATTTCTATGCGAGATTGTAATCTGCACATCCACCAACGCAGTTGGCTTCCTGTTGTATCGCGCTGGTTTTCACTTCCTGTAGTCGCCATTGCTTTTGACATGTTGCAACACGTATCGCAAGTATTTTGACGGATCTCAACCGTCCTCGCCCGTCGTAACACGCTAAAATTATGGGAGAATAAGAAGTAAAGAAAGCGTGGCAAAACAGCTATGAACGTGTGTTGCTTCAAAGTTGACAAGGTTGTCATCGATGGAGCCAAATCTGATAAGGTAATGGGAAACAATGTCGCGGCCGAGCTCTATGATGCAGGATTGACTTGTTGTTCAATATTTATGGTAACTATTATTGAATATTTATGAAAGATTTAGATTTAGAATTCGACCCTTTCGCTGTTCGTTGTTTAAGCTTCAAAGAACAGCACCTTTCTGAGCTGCAACTCCGATAATCCCAAACAGAAGTGCGAGTTTTGTCAAACAGAGCATGCTACAAAGTATCTGAAGAGACTACTCTGAATTTGAAAGGTGAAGGAGGCAAAATGATGAAAAACAAAAAGGCAATCAAAGGCACAACTTGATGCATGCATTTGAGGTTGGTGATTATAATTTATACATTTAAAAGGGTTTCAGGTAATCTATATAATCAATTATATCTCATCACCAGTTAGCGAACTTCATGCCCGGCTTCGGGCGTCAAATCAAAATACCTCTCCCAAATCAGAGGCAAAGAAATGCCCTTTTGGCCCACATGAGAACGTTCGCTAAAAAAACGTTTTGTTAAACAATGTCTTTACTCTCACGCTCGCCGTGACCACACCTTGAAGGAATTGCAGCTCGACGGAACTTTACGCAAACAGGCAGGTTATCTCAATACAAGAAAAAGTACCTCAACTTGTAGGCGTGAGTGCTTCGAAAAAGTTTTCATAGAAGAATTCGACCATCCAACCATTCTACAACTATCGCCAACTTTCGGTCCTGTCCAGTCTATCACGGAAGCCACGGCTGCTAAAGCCAGACAAAGGCAGAAGCATGGCAAAATAGTCATGGATGTAGGTGAATTCGTGGCACAAGTGTGGACGAATTCGTCGACAAGAGAGCAGTCAGGAATTATAGGGAAGAAGTGTCAGTTGAGGCCTCTTGGACATCTTTACACAGTTTCGATTGACGTAAGTTGTCAAAAAAGATTTTATGTTAAGTTAGTGCAAAAGTTTTGTCGTTCTTTTTTCTTATCAACTTTATTCTCCCCACAACAAACTACAACCAAACTACAACCTTAACGAGAGATTTAATTTCTGTGGTTGACGCAGAGTGCTACTCATTTCACGACCAGATCTCTGACGCTCCATGTACAGAACAACGGAAGATATGAAGCGAGAAGGCGGAGACTACCATATTTGAGTTGCCATGTTTGGTAATTTTTCTTCTTGCGTAGCGAAAGCTTCTGGAGCTGGGGACGGTGGCACTGTACGGCAGAATTCCTGCAAAACTGCACAGATACCCACAGTTGATCGTCTTTTCTCTAAAGCTTTCGCCAGTACATACACGTCAACCCTCCGAAGAACCGATGCTCTGCGCATTTTAGGCAAACATTCCCGAGACTCTTTGCTAGTAAATGTTAACAAGTAACTTGAGGCGAAGTCAGAGGTTCTTCTGTGCGACGGCGCTATATTGCTTCCTCTGAAATGTTTCCGAACTGTAGCTCAAAATTTGGAAAGATCCAGCCGAATGTTACGAAGACAGGGGCTCAGAAGCGTTTCTAAATCATCATGGGCGTCGAGACAATCTATAGAGCTCATAAGAGTTTTGTCACCACCTGCTTCACTGAGGGAAGGGAGATCGGATCAAATTTACCACTATACCTGACTCTGCCAGCTGAGAATGGATGGTTAACCATTTTTAACGTAGGCTCAGATAGACCGGTCAACAAGCATTCGAATCATTACACCCATTTCCCTGCTCACATCAATTGAATGTTTTGTTAGCGTATTTTTCCGCTCCAAACGCTACCGAAGTCTGAACACTGAAGTAGAGAAAATTTCGACGTCCCGCCTGTCGGCATCTTCTCTTCACCACCTGCTCTCACGGTCTTACGATTGATGACTGGCATCACATGAAATCCGCAATGAAAAGATCCAAGGGAAGCTCGGCATCGCCGCAATTGTCAGCAAGATTTGTGAAACCCGCCTAAGGTGGTACGGGCACATTCTGCGCGCCAACGAAGCAACTGTCTTCAAAGTTGTCCTCGATCTTGAAGCACTGGGATAACGGTCAAAAAGTCGGCCGAAGCTACGGCTGTGCATGGCGATCTGCAGCATGTGGCGCCCACCCGAACCAATCACGCAATGGAACAATGGCGCCAGAAGATTAGAAAAGTGAACCCTGTCAACGACGGCATGAACGCCAAAGAAGAGGAACATAGGCGCACTTGTTGAATTTCATCCCAAGTCTTGAGAAATATTTCTCTAGTAGTCACAATTAATGTACATTTTACCGGGAAGAGGGTGAGATGGTCAGACAAACAGGCACGAAATGCAGGCAAAATACTCAATTTTCGTTACTTTTGAGGCACAGAAACTAGTTTACCTCTTTTTAATACGTCGCATGCTCACAATGTAACGGCCCACGAATTTGGCTGCGCTACACGATCGGATGCGAAGGGTCCCATAAAGAGTAGGATCTGCTCTAGTTGTCCTCGAAATTTTAGCAGTTACTATTCCTTTCACATCGATTTGGAGAGTCTTGACTGTCGTTCGACGTTGTTGGAATCGCTCGACGTTGCCTCGTTGCATACTAGCGTAAGAACGATTCGGCATCGCAGGCATTATCGGAGTTATTGGACAAACATGCCCACGGTATTAACACGTTCGGGTTTAGCAAAGCACGAATACTGATCCTCATTCGAGAATGTCTGAAATGCAACATCTTTAAGTGGCCTGGGAAGTACTTTTCTCAGCCTCGAGGACTGGTCATGGGCCAGAGACTAGCGCCTGCCCTCGCGATATGTTTCACTTCTCGAACTGAAGAACCCGTGCTTGTTCGACTACCAATACTGTACTGTCGCTACATTGATGACTGCTGTGCAATACCATCAACACAGCATAAAATGGATGAATGCTTCCGAATTCTGAATGAACAGTCACAGTATGTCCGATTCACCCGAGAAACCCCGCGTGACGGATAGCTTTCCTATCTGAACATTCAGACAAAGCTATCAGATGGCATCATGCATGTCAAATGTCACCGAAAGGAAAGCTCAAAGAACACGACAATCCACGCCAAATCTGCACACCCAGGTACTGTCAAGCGTTCTATTGTACGGAACATGATCAAGACAGCTACGAGGTTCTGCATGAATGAAGACAAGCGGTGAGAATCGCTAAGTTTAGTTTTACGGATTGCAAGCAGCAACGGTTATTCGACCTTGCGACATCAACATACACCACCTCGTGTTGGTAACCAGAGTCGAACACCTCGCGACAACAGGCTTCCACTTTGCATGCCTTTCTTCTCGGATAAAATAAGCCTTTCAGCAATGCATAGTTCTTCCTCAATTGCAAGATGATGTTTTCTTGGTGATTATTCTTAATGACAATATCAAAAGGCAACTAGTTCGAAACAGACTTTCGACACTCAGTACGTGTTAGAGCAATATGTTGTATGCCCGTACGGAAAAGTGGGAGATTATGCAGAAGTGGGGTCCTATGCCAGCTAGACAGCCTAGACTGCCATGACCTCTATGTAGGAGAAACGGGAATAATGCTGAGCGTACGTATCAAAGAGCAGCAAAGAAAAGAGGAAAACTGGCTTCACCTCTAGGGCGCCACAGGATTGAGGTACACGACGGCATCGATTTCAACATCCGGTGCGAGATACTAGCGTACGAAAATGAGATTCCGGCAATGAGTGCGGTGGAAGCGGCCTGGATCCTCACCAAAAATCCGGGCATGAACAACAAAAACGAATGCGTTGTGTATTTGTGAGCCGTACACGAGGTTGTTATAATTTTACTTTATTTATTTTATTTATATTTAAGCTAAGCAGGGAAACACCGAAACAAGACTGGCTCCCATTTTTAAATGTACTGGTCCACACTTCCAGTGGTGCTTTGCGAACAAAATGGTATCGTAAGCCAAGTAATAAGAACATAATAGTCCACAATCTCTCCGCTCATCCTGCGCATACGAAAAGAAATATTGTTCGCAACATGTTTAGAACGGCAGCCAGGGTGTGCTCAGGGAGCGAAGAGAGAAAAGAATCACTCGATTTGGCGCAGGCGATTGCCATCTCTAATGGCTACACACTCACTGGACCACGCGGTTGGCGGCGCTGCACGCAAATGCGAAGGAAGAATGCCAATACAGACAACAAGGTTCAGTTTTGCGTACCGTTTATCTCCGATAAAGTAAGCAAAGCCACTCGACTTTGTCTGAGGAGAGCGAATTTAGAAAGTTTGGTCACGCTCGTAGAGCTACCGCCAAGCAATCTAAAGCACCAACTGATTCGAAACCGCATCTACGACCGTCTCTGCGCAACGTCTGATTGTGTAATTTGCCCGTTCGGCAGAGAAGGTGACTGCATGAAATCTTGCGTCATCTATATGATCAAATGCAGAGAATGTGGTGACGAGTATATTGGTGAGACGGCACGGCCACTGTGCGTAAGAATCAAAGAGCACCTCGAGGGGAAATCAAGTTCTCGTTCGTCCAACCCTCTTGGTCGTCACCGAGCACAGGTCCACAACGGCGTCGATTATGAAGTACAAGCCACAATCCTTGCCTGTGAAACTGAAATTTCTGCACGCAAAACTCTCGAAGCATTTTGGATCCACATCAAAAATCCAAAAATGAATCGCAGAGAAGAGTGCCCCACCATCACCAGTGAACTGCTTCCATATCTCGCATTGTGTAACATCTGAGTTGAGATATGACTTCTGGCAGAAAGTCTCACACTGCCACCAAGTCCACACGTGTTCGGTCGTCCAACATCACCCGGCCGTAGGACTTGTAGAGAGGTTGGTCGTCGCTTTCACTGGGGTTGGCTTGTGTTTTTTGGGGCATAGCCTGGATCTGGATGCATGGCTGAGGCGGCGTTTGTCCGAATATTCTCATGAATTGGCTTGACTCTTTCAGGCTCCGACGAAGGCGAGGACGCCGAAACGTCAGCCAATAAAGTAAAATTATAACAACCTCGTGTACGGCTCACAAATACACAACGCATAATTTGTCATAATGCCGAGGTTCAAAGACAGTCGGACATGGGAAAAACGAATGCCTCTCACTGACAAGTGAGCTTCTTCCTTTTAATGTGAGCTATCTGTAGATGGAATAAGATCCGGACATCGAGTGACGTCCACTCGTCCTTTGTCACGATCACGAGCAAGCTGAGGGGTCCACAAAAGGAAGAACAAATGGTGGGTTCGATCTCGACTCCGGATATTCTCCTCGTACTTTGCCTGAAACAATGTCGAGAACTGACAAGGTATGATGAGACGTTTGACCGTATAAGTTACAGATCAAGCAACTGGGGCCACTTTTAGACCTCTGACAGCGACAGTTCCGTTGAAACGTAAGGTCAACAAAGTTCCGCCATAACAACCGTACTCTCGTCCAACGCACCCTGTCGACCGGCTGCCGTACAACCCCGTCTCCTCTTTTTCCTATTTTCTGGATACTGACCTCAGGATTGATCATTATGGCGAAACAATCTGGAAGCAAGATGACCGCTAGCGACGAGAAGAAAGGAGAGATGCCAGCTTGGGCGAGTAAATTGATTGAAACAATTGATGCTTGCTCTTCTTACATGCAACGCTCCCTCACTGACACTTTTGATCGTGTTTTTACCAAACTGAACGATCTCCTAGAAACACAGTCATCCATAGTTTCTCGTTTATCCAGTAAACCTATATCTAGTAAAGTATTCAATTATAATCACACGCTAAATAATATTGCAGAAAAAGACATCTGTCACATGGCTAAAAATATTTGCATTCGTGGTAATGATCAGTTTACAAGATATAAAGATGAGCATCATAATCACATAGTTACTGGTAATCTTGACTTTATTGATGACGATAACCTTAGATATATTATATTAAAGGTACCAAATACGGACTCAAAGAGGTAATCAATAAATTTAGGATTGAACAAATCCTCTTAACAAAGCACCGTAAGGGCGGCACTGACGGAAAAATGGATACAGTCTCCAATGATGAAAGCGAGAGGTTTAGACAGTGCTTTCAGGGTTTCGTGGCGGGACCCTACTCTAGCGGTCTCGAGCGGCGAAAGAATGTTTACAACGACTTGACATTGCGTAACAGCAGTGTACGGAGCAGAGTATCCCCTCTGTTGGCGCTCCCAACGGAATCACGGTGCACTGGAAGTGATACTCCTCATATGGATGGATAAACATCTTGAGGGGTCGCGCAGCGATGGGGCGCACTCGGTCCTTGCCTTGGCTAGGTACGTTTGGCGCACTTGGTCACGAGGTCCCGCAGAGATTAGGGAGTCCTAGGACCAGTGCATTATCAACTGACCAAACTCTAAATATTTCCTAATTTTCTTCCACTATTCTCGAGATTTACAAGTAGTGCGGGTGCACTGATGACGGGCAAATGTGCCGGGACTCCATAGTTCAGAAAAAAACACCAGAACACCAGGATAGGAATCCACCGATCGAGAAAGGGTCCGTCGTGCCCCAACAATGGGGGAAACGCCAACATACGGGTCCACGGATGGAGAATGGGTCTGCCGTGAAAGAGTAGTGGGGGAAACGCCAGTATACGGGTCCACGATGAAGAATGGGTCTGCCGTGGCCAATAGTAAGGAAAAGGCTAGGATATTGGTCAACGGATGCAGAATAGGTACGTCGTAGCCCAATAGTGGGGAAAACGCCAGGATAAGGGTCCACTGATGGATAATGGGTCTGCCGTGGCCAATAGTAGGGAACACACCAGGATAAAGGTCCACGGATGGAGGATGGGTCTACCGTGGACCAGTAGGGCGGAAACACCAGGATATTGGTCTACAGCTGGAGAATGAGTCTGCCGTGTACCAGTAGTGGGTGAAGCGCCAGGATAAGGGTCCTCGGATGAAGAAAGAACCCGTCGTGGGCAGTAGTATATATAACAACACTTGCGATAAATAATCCAAATATATTAGGTTGTAACATAAGTTTCCGCTGTTTTCGCATAGGCATTTTGAAAGGATTCTAATAAATGAAAGCCGATAGGAAAAGCACTTGCACGAGTAATAATTTTACCATAACGTTGCAAGAGACTAACCAAATTTGGGTTGAGTAATCTTGAGGCCATTCCTATTTAACTGATACTTTCTCTCCACATTTTATTGTCGAGCAGTCTCATGCAGAGGTAACGAACTTGGCAACCCGAAATTTTAACTATACCGTTTTTCTCTCCGGAAATGAGGCGAATTGAAGTGGGATTTTTTTCTACTGTAACTGGGAACATCAACCATTCGAGAACAGTAATCGGTAGTATTTCACGGAAAGTTTCAAGCGTTCAGTTGAAATCACACCACTTTGCCACACTGTTTCGGGCACAATAATTTTGTTTGTCGAACTCTCTGAAAAGGTGAAGGGCACGCAGAGGATCTTTTAATTGCGCAGTATGTAGCACAAATCTGGCTCTAACAAAGCGCCGGTTATCAGATCACCAAAATGTCTACTATGCGAGAACCGATTTGCCAAAGTCAGTGACCTCCAGCACTGCCCGACTCAATTCTTTGCCTCGTAGTCCATAGATTTCTAGACCAGCGGAGTCGAGCTCTTGCTGTGAAAACGACAAAAGTCTAGCGACTGTTGTTGTGCATACCTCGACTGTCACTTATTGTTACTTGATATTTTATAAAACTTTTTTGTCAAAACTTTCAAAACAGCGGAAACTTATTTAACAACCTAATAATTGGAAAGGACAATCTCAAAATTCATGCCGTAGACTTTACAGATATGTTCACTAATTGACATCATTGGATTATCATTAAGAATATTAGTTCCTTCCTAAATATTCGCTCTGGAAATGCTAATAAAATAGTGGTCGCTCCCAATGGTTATAATGTTTTCATAGCAATGAAGCTAGTATTATAATTCTAAATATAGTTACTATAATAAGAATGACTTAACCTACAACATAGATTACTTATTAAGAAATAGTTACTGTGTTTTTGAGGATACAATATTTAAGCAAAATAAAGGTGTTCCACAAGGTGTGAACTTCAGCCCCATGCTAGCTGATCTCACTTTAGCTGTAATGGAGTTTGAATATTCTAGAAATGTCAAATGTGATACTAATAGACTTTTTACACCATAAAGATATATGGACGATTTACTCATAGTTCATAATGAAGAAGAAAAATGCATTAATGAAATTTTAGAACTAGTACATAGCAATATATTGGAAATTAAAAAGACACATGCAGATCCACTTTTATGTAATTTTTTAGATATTAATATCAGTATTAGTAACAATGTCATAGAAATTAAATTATATATGAAAACAGATGATTTTGAATTCCATGTTATCAGATTCCCTCATGCAGATTCTAATATTTCGCTTAAGGTGAGGGGTTCAACTATATATACTGAGACCCTAAGAATTGCTAACGTTTGTTATAAAATGGATTTTTCTTCAATAATTTTATTGACATGAGAAATTTATTAATAAATAATAACTACAGTACCAAATTCGTATATGCTAGCATTTTTAAGTCTCTTTATATAGAAAGAAAAGCATAACATATAAATTTAATCTGGTGGAACGTAAACAAACTTAAGAAGTTTGTTGAGCAAATAATTGCGAGCTGATATGAACGAATTGCTCCTATTATCCTTATTTTTTCTTTCAACAACTCTATACATCTTTATAATTATACTAGATGGCAGACCCGGCTTCGCTCGGATGTTTTACAACCCCGGCTTTCTCACATTGATGAGAACAATTGCCATTGCTGATAAAATCATTGGAAATACCCATAATTCTGGTGGTGAGCACATTGGCGATGCTCAGGTAAGGGCATTCCCGTCCGAGTAAACATCGCGTTGGAGACACGCGCGCGAGCTGATCCATTCCATAGATCAAAATCTCAATCGAAAGGCTACGTAGGAATGGTTTTTAGCGGTTCGGACGTAGCCTTTCAACTGAGAATTTGATCTGTGGAATGGATCAGCGCGCGCGTGTCTCCAACGCTATGTTTACTCCGGAGTGAAAGCCCTGTAACCCTTCCCCTCAAGTAATCCCGTAAGCGAAACGTCAGTGTCAGTAAAGTTATTTCGATGACAAATTCGTGGAAAACAGTTGCCATATTCGTGCTTAGATGTTTAACGTGTTCGATTGATCCAGTAAGCACATTTCGCCAAATTTCAGAAGCAGGAAAAGAACATTAGTGAACCGATATATTCGTGCAAAACAATTGCCGTATTTGTGTTCAACGTATTGAAAAATCCCAGTAGGCACGCCTCAACCGATCCATGAGCAAAAACACCGAAAAATCAATAAAACCGATAGATCGATATTTTGTGCAAAACGGTTATCATCAATTTGTGTTCAGCGTACTGGAAAACCACAGTACACATGTCCTTGACTGTCCGCAAACGAAAATGGAAAAGATCGATGAAATCGATAAATCGGTAATTCGTGCGGAATGTTTGTTGTATTCGTGTTCAGCGTATTGACGAACTCCAGTAGCCATCTGTCTGTCGCCCCATGGGCAAGAATGGCGAAAAATCAATAAAATCGATGAATCGATACTTTCGTGCAAAGCGGTTGCCATATTCGTGTTCAGCGTACTGAGATACCCCAGTGTACGTGTTCCCACCAACCCCTGAGCAAAAAAGCGAAAAATCAATAAAATCGACAAATCGATATTTTTGCGCGAAGCGGTAGCCATATTCGTGTTCAGCGTATTGAGATACCCCAGTGTACGTGTCCTCACCAACCCCTGTGCAAAAATAGCGAAAAATCAATAAAATCAACAAATCGATAATTTCGTGCAAAGCGGTTGCCATATTCGTGTTCAGCGCATTAAGAAACCCCAGTAGGCATATCCTCATCGACTCCTGAGGAAAAATAGCGGAAAATCAATAAAATCGATAAATCGATAGTTTCATGCAAAGTGGTTGCCCTATTCGGGTTCAGCGTATTGAGATACCCCAGTGTGTGTGTCCCCACTGACCCCTGAGCAAAAATAGCAAAAAATCAATAAAATCGGTATAATCGATAAATCAATCGATATTTCCTAGAGGAAAGTAGCCTAAAACCTCCGCCGGCCTTTGATGGGTATGTGTGCAAAGTTTGGTCCCGATCGGTTGACCCTCCGCGATTTCTATAAGGAACATACATACATACATACATACACACATACATACATACATACATACATACATACATACATACCAGTGGCGGACGCAGGGGGGGGGGCGGGGGGGGGGCGCGCCCCCCCCCCCGAGAATGGGTCGCCAAATTTTCGAAATTACTTTACAATACAAATAAAAATCTTGTGTTAGTTTATTTTTAATTGTTTATTTTTATTATTATTTTTAATATATTTTTCATTTATTGTTTATTATTATAATTAATATTATTATTAATTTTATTTTCCGTCTGGGTCCCCAAAACGGCGGAGACCCTACTTTTCTTCCCACGCCCCCCCTCCCGCCCACTTTCTGCGTCCGCCACTGATACATACATACATACATACATACATACATACATACATACATACATACATACATACATACATACATACATACATACATACATACATACATACATACATACATACATACATACATACATACATACATACATACATACATACATACATACATACATACATACATACATACATACATACATACATACATACATACATACATACATACATACATACATACATACATACATACATACATACATACATACATACATACATACATACATACATACATACATACATACATACATACCAGTGGCGGACGCAGGGGGGGGGGGGGGGGGCGCCCCCCCCCGAGAATGGGTCGCCAAATTTTCGAAATTACTTTACAATACAAATAAAAATCTTGTGTTAGTTTATTTTTAATTGTTTATTTTTATTATTATTTTTAATATATTTTTTATTTATTGTTTATTATTATAATTAATATTATTATTAATTTTATTTTCCGTCTGGGTCCCCAAAACGGCGGAGACCCCACTTTTCTTCCCACGCCCCCCC
>JBAJFG010000551.1:0-60809 GCA_037903475.1 Ancylostoma caninum
ATGGAAATTCGTATGATTAAATAAATTCAGGGTTCATTAACAGAACTTGTAATAACTGCATTTTACGTTTCAAATACCGGTAATGATATGACAAATCAGCATTGTCTATTCTAATAAATGAACAAATGAATGAATTTAAAAGAATCAGAAGTCTAACAATGCACAGTGACTGATTACTAACGCCCATAAGACTCCAGATTGCTCAGGAAAAAGGTCTGAATGCTTGTTGAAAGCAAAACCGGTGCCCCTAAAGCAGTCAATTCGTCCAACTCCATTTCCCAATATTAGTGGAAATTTTCGCAGCTGTACAAACGCTGCTAAAAACTGCCGCTATTGACTTTTTCCTGAGTCCGGAATAATGCATAGGGCCTGGAATAGGCCTGCTAGCCCAAAAGAAAGTCGGCCAAAAGTTAGCGTTTAGAAAACATGTGGATGTGGAAGATAGCAACAGAAGCGTTTAGAGAACATGTAGATGTGGAAGTCAGACATAGTATACTCAGAAACGAGTAGTGCATTAGATATATTCGGATTCGAAAATTCGATTTCAAACAGGTTGAAATTTTGGATTTCCAAAGAGTAGGCAGACGTACAGTACTTGAGTAATGATAATGAGCTGTTAAGGGCTTTTACTTTTTTCAGCATTCGAATTTCTAGGATAGCTTACTGGATTTATAATCGAATTGGGTAATTCAATTTTTATTCGATCCTGAGAATCAAACAAAGAATGAACTTGGCTCCGTTTTCAGTACCCAACACCGACCAATTCCAGGCAGCTATTGCCACAAAAAAACCATCTTTCGAATTAATTTGGCATATGTCAGAAGTGTTTCATATTTCATCAAGCATTATTATTATTGTTTGATATTTCATCAAGCTACATACACAAAGAAAAAACCAATGACATCACCTTTAGGGAGAAATGGTATCTATCTGCCACCACTAGTCCACCAGAATGGAAGGCTGGATGCTGTAGCTAGGAAAAAGAGCATTCTAGAATTTCAGCCAGCAGAAACGAAAATATATTCGTTTCCCATCTAGATGACATCGGAAAAGTAACAGGCTTCAGCATGAAACTGACTCTGAATAATGTTCATATGAAGGCAGAAGCAATAAGAGATGACGTGCTCATGAAAAAGGGTGTGGCCTAGCTACAAATCTTGCCACCCAACAATTTTTCCTCAAAATTTGCAGTTTCAAATCAGCTCGGCTGCTGATTTAGGGTGGACGTCATATCGCGTGCGGCTCGAACAGAGGGAAGGGCAAGGATAGAGACTTCATTAGGGGGAATGGACTTTTCCTGCTGAAGAGCACCGTAACCCTAGGCGAAGCGCTTCTTAGAAGCTCAACAATGACGCTTCAGAAGCACATAACAACTTACAAGGAATTAACAATGAACGACAAGAAAGCACATAGAGCAGCACACTCAGGTCTTAAGTCCCGGATATGGGCGGTCAGCGTGAGCATATTCCAAATCAGCAGCGTCTAATGCGTCAAGGGACACTTCTCAACGACCAAAATTCTTCCCGGCTTAGCCTGGAATGATGGAGTACTCAGCCGGCGGCAGGGACGGCAGCGGCTGCGGCGGTAGCAGTTGGCCGACTGCAGCTGCCCCGAATATGTATAGGGGATGAGACGCAGCAACTCAGACTTGAAGATAAATTCCAGCAAAGCGGTTTGCACTTCACGTTGCGGACGGAGGGATTGTTAGATGCCACAAGTTGCACGTCGTTCGGAAGCCAATGCCTTCCGCAACCTTTTTCCACACAGAAAGTGCAATGAAAAAGCGATACAAATTGAGATGGATAGCCGCGCGCTTTGATTAATTGTCAGTCATCATATATCAGTTGTTAGGAGGAAATACGGTAGCACATCATTCCAGGAAAAAAAAACAGAAAAGAACGCTCACAACATCCTCCAGAAGCAATTATATATATTTAATAGGAACAACTGACAAATGGAGAAAAGAAAGCAAGATATAAAAGTGTGCACACATGTAGAAGGGCGAAAATTAGACCAACTCTCGAAAACAAGTGATGCTCCCGATGCTCCGCCCACTTCCAAGCCTTTTGCACGCTAGTTCGGCGGTCAGCGCCATGGTGATAAATGCTTCTCAGATGGTGGAGATCTCAAAAAGAAGCAACAAAGGCATCGCCGATGGAACCAGAGTGTTCGGAAACTGCAGAGTTGCAGGCAGAGCAATGGGGAAATTCCTTAAGTGGTTGAGTCATTCATAGGACTGTCCTTTAACTCATTGGTTCAGAATGAAACAAAATGGACTGGGCGTAGCGGCTGTGGCGCCAACGGAAACAATGTGTATTGATTACGTCTCCACATCGTCCTCATTGGTTCTCAATGCCACTCATATTTAGAGTTTCCTTATTCTACATCATCGCAACAATAAGCGACGATGAGCGGCGATGGGAAGAAGGGGGAACCTAAGGCGTCTAGATATACTCAAGATCGGAAAATAACCTACCGATTTGATAACTAGTTCAGCAACGATTTGAAAAATTCTATTAATCGAAAAAAGCTCCAGATCAATTCTCATTCGATCCTCTTGCTTCCCATTCTCACCTCTCCAAACGGGGTGGTGAAGCGCGTATGAGCGGGCTGCGACCATTGGAATTACGTGTCATTTGATCTAAGCATAAACCCATAAAGTTGGATTCATCTGAGCTGTTAGCCAAGATGGTTATCGATCTTTATTGAGGCTAACGTTTCGGCGATGTCGCCTTCGTCAGAGCCTGGAAAGTCAAAGACATAGGTGATTTACCCCCTCAAACGCCTCATCCCTCTACAGGACATCCTTCATGAAGCCGTACACTCAAAAACAGTACAATGAACACAGATAGGGTAGAGCTCACCTTGGTTGCGGACACGATGGCAGAATAGCGGACCACTAGTACCAAACCCGTGCTCCTAAGGATTTGTAAGGTGCCTTAACCCATAGACCCATAATTCTATGACAAGATCTCGGCCCGGATGGGCTAGCGAGATTTCCTAAGGTAAACGCGTTAATGTAACCAAATTCACCGTTTACTTGGCACCCATCAACATGTTTACCCATAGATGATGTCTATACCCAGTTGCTGCCCGTGAGCAATCACACCTATTATTGGCAGCTGGATATAAAATTAAGCAACCTCCTAATGGAACGGGCGCAGGATGAAATGTTGAACCTTAGCTGCAATGCGGACCTAGCACCTTCATCAAGTTCACTTTTGGCAAGTTTCTTGGGAAAATAAGAGCGAATAAGAGATATTTTGACTAATCGATAGCCCGCAGTGCTGCTGAGGCGGATTTTCGCATGCTGGAGCCTGTGATATCAACAACAAAAAAAAAACTCGAAATAGAGCTCGTTCATTTTTCTCAGTGCTTAACATTGAAATAGTATAGAGGAATGTTAAAGAATGGTACTTATACCGTGGCAAGATACCTATGGGTAACCACAGAGGTCAAGGCAGGCAGATCAAACTACATTCAAAACTGCACACTGGTTGTCTAAGCATCCAAACATCTGCATTTACATCACTGCTTCCTCTTCCAATTTGCCCAAACAGATGACGTTTGTGACTTAATTCCCCAAATCTTGACAGCTGGAAATCATCCTCAGCGCAAGAGGTCAGTAATAAACCTATAAAAAGGCGTATATCTAGGACAGTGCAGGACTGCCGCAGTAGAACAGTGGAAAAAGAACTGCAAACATCTGAGTCTTGTTAGGTCAATTCTTTCAGCAGTTCACTCTTAAAAACCACTTAATTGCTTCCTCGTGAACTTGGTTGTGCACTCATTAGTCTCGCCTAATCAGGTAGCCGCTTAACGATTTTACTAAAGTATCATTGTCACAAAACAATGGAGTGAAAGCGGAAAGAATTCGTGGAAAAAACTTGCAACATATCAAATTCCTACCCAAAATAAATCCTAATAATATTGGATTCAATAAGGCTGCCGACAATTTTTCGGGAATTTCCACCTTTTCCACAAAAAGGCTCAGACTTACGCCTTTTGTGACATATTACCAGCGGGTTACTAGGAAGACAAAGTCTCCGCACAAGAACCCATAGCCCAATATCACCCACACTACGACTACGCTTGGACGAATTCCAGCAGCAGACCTACGTTTGCGTTCAATAAGAAGCGAGTTCTTTCGATTCCCATCCAACTAATCCTATCAACCCGCCATTCACTCTATTCCCACAGTCGATTTCTAGACAAACAAAATGCATTCGACCGCACGAAATGTCATTATCGAGGTAATGACTCTTTCTCATGCCAGCTGCGTGTTGTAGTGCACAAGTAAGAAGTTTGATTCGCCTTCTACACATTGCAGGCGCCGCCTAAACTCATTTTCTGTTGCACCTGCACGATAACCTTCGTCCCAACTAAGAATAGCGTCGAACACACGAGTTGTGCGCTACCCCAATTACTGAATCAAGAAAAAAGAATTAGATCAGATATGGTTGACCGGTTTGGAAAAAATGGAGGGGAACAAAAGAAAAAGTGGCATGACAGAGAGCGAAAAGAAAAACAGAGAATCAAAAAAGGTACTCGTAACAAACGTAACATTACGCGACATCGGTACGTGCACGTAAACTTCAGCGCCTAACTCCTCTAATCGCAAGAAAAGTCAGAAAACAATCGAAGAATCTGCAAAAAAAACTGAAATTAGGCAGCAAAAACAAATGAAGGAACTGTAAATCGTGCAGCAAATAACACAGCACTTGATAAGATCTCGGTTTTCACCAGAAAATTGGCAAAGTGAAGACTGCAGGATGCGCCCAGCCGCACATATGTAGGTTCAAAAATTCAATTTTCATATGGCTGGAATTGTTTTTACAGGATGGGTGGCTTCAAAATCCAATACATTTCCAACTAGAATGCTCGCGGCAACGCAACATTTCTGCAACCTCAGCCAAACGAATTTTCCCACCAAACTGTTTCACATCAATTTCTAAAAAATATATGGACAGAGAAGCCTACACTATGCAATAAAAGTCAGGCTATTTGCATCCATATGGAAAGCACAATTGCTATAAGCGCAGTACTAAAATAAGACGTGCATGAAGGTGATTTCGAAAGAGTATTTATTACTGACCAATGAAGGCCATGATAAGCATCTTTTGAGTTTCAATTTCATCGTTAATTAGTATAAGTTATCTACGACGGGGTGGGCAGGGGACCATTTAGAACCCCGCCCTCTCGAATCCAGTACTATTAGGTTGTTGCGAAATTAATAGCCGAAATGGACCTCTCAGTTCAAAGTGCCGTAACTCGGCTCAAACACCATTTTTTTCATCAGTTTAGCAACCATTCAATCTGCTAGATCCTCGCCAACAATCCAGCATGGAATGCATGCCTCTATAACAAAAACTGAAGCCATAAGAATCCGCAAACTTTTGAAAGGCAGTTTCAGCATGCTTCAGGTCAGCAATCTGCAGCTGCCGCAGGATTGTATCTGAAGCTCGGAGAAATGAAATACAGTAGGGTAACGGTCTGAGGAATGAGGGCATTGAGAGAGGACCTCGATGTCTTAGTGCATCAGATTTTGCCGGATGAGTTTTGGAATGTGAGGCTTAACCTCACCCTGCAGTAGGGGAAAACCAGCTTCTGTTCACCACTGCCGATCACATTTATAGCATATTTGCGGACGTCAACTCGAAAATGCAATGCTAGATGTCTGCTCTCAACGTTTGGCTGTGTTGGAGGAGGTTGCAGTTGAATCACACCTTTACAGCACCACAAAAATCCTAATGCAACCTCCCTAGTGCAAAGATTTGGTTTAGGAAAACTTGGAGATGGGAGGAAGTGTCTACCGATGCAGATTCACGCTTTCTTTTATCGTTTACTACACCGCGTAACAGCTATCAATGAACCAAGGTCCATTGATAGCTGTTACGCGGTGTAGAAATAAGTAGTTTCTGGGGCGAGAAATTAAGTTAGAAAAGATGTCACAGCGGGTGAGACGCTGGTCATCTGTCAGATCGTGGGGTGTTCACTTCCGCACCCTAAAAAAGTCAAATGTTTTGAAACTGAAGTATAGTGAGCATTCATCCCTGCTGTCAACGACCGAATGGGAGGACCCGGTCTTGGTTCCACGACTGTCCTCAACGATTGATTGTCAGGTAACAACCTGCGGTCACGACCATGGTTGCTTTGGGGATCAAAATCGATGGAAGAAAAATATGCGATCGAATAGGTTACTGCCTATTTGGAAGGCGATTTCGAGACAGAACAAAAGCAGGAATAGCGCATACCTCCGACGAAGAGTGATCGAGTTTGAAGTCATTAACCATAATCACCCGAAAATCGCGTCGGCTCATCATTTGTTGGCGACTTCATAAAAACGTTCAAGAGAGAGCTAGCCAGAATATTCATACAGCATTCGGAAGGAGAAGAAAAGCCATACCAGAATTTTTCATGAGTTGAGCTGAATTTGCTCAAATTGCGCAGGAGAGAAAAGTTCAATTGAGCATAGTCCAGAACGACAATTATTTTCGCAACAATGATACATAGTTGATGGCCGATACGCGAGCAAAGTAAAAAGGACGCTTCCAACTCCCACTATGCAAAAAAAAATGCATTTTTCCTTCTTTTCTCTTTATCAACTTTGTAGCGCAGGGTTGGAAGGCAGATGTCGGGGTTGGGGGGATTCTCAGATGCTAAGCACGAACCGTATCACGAATCGTATCCGTTCTGTGAGGCATGCTGAATTCTAGCAGAATAATCAAGAAAAAAAAGACCTTTGAGAGCCCAGAATGAATCCGTAGCTGATAGTTCCAGCTGAGTGCTTTTCCTCTCAGAACACCTATAAGAGCACAACCAAAACTTGTAACATCAAAAAACTTATCGAAGTACTACTATTCCACCAGTCAACCGCTTTTTGTTTCAACTCATCATGAATTTTCCAGTGCAGCTTTTCCCCCACGCCAGTCGAACTGCAGCCGTGTGAAGGAAGTCAGTTGAAATTCTTATGGTTCTCTCAACTGATCACACAGAAGTTCTTCCAAACATAAGCATTTAAAATTCGAGAAAGAATTGAATTTTAGCTGTTTGAGATTGACTGACAAGCAGATTGATAGGCAACCCAAAAGTCCTGGAGAATAGAAAGCGTTTCGCAAGAGAAAAATACAAAATTGCAGTTTCGAATCCATTGAAATTACCTGGTTTCAGTCTCATTTATATGTAGCACGCAATACGCGTTCTCTCAATTTACACTGCACTTTGTCGTTAACTTGAATAAGCAAATAAATGAAAATTCCGAGTGAAAACCAACATTTCCAGAAATCGCGGAAAGGTATTCTCTCCAAGAACACTTGCGTCATCCAGAAAAAGTACATGAGCCGTCATGTCAAATACATCAGCAAATAACTGAAATCTTCTAGATGCCGTACAGTTCTACGCGAGAAAAAGTTGAATACACCTGCGTTAACACAACTGTTTACGTCTGGTTGCGGAAAAAGACAAAAACTGTAAAGATCAACGATTTACCTATGAGGACCCGATTTAAATTTAGGTTATCACCATTTAGAACGCCTACGGAACGTCTGAAGAAGTAATGGCATCACAAATCAGCAATCTTGGGAAGGTAATCCTTATATAGACTATGCAATTAATCTGATGACAAAAACATGCCGGCCGAAGTGAGTAGAGAAGCATAGGATCTCACCGTATCGTTGAGTGAGAGCGTTTCAATGTAGGGGTACCACGAACGTCGAGCAGGGCTAGGAGAAATCTCATGCACCCTCCTTGAAAACAAAAATTCCGAGTGATATTACGTAAGCTATAGGACTAACTATTATGCTAACCATCGCTGGTTTGCGAGGTTACCTTTCATGAATCCCAACCCAGCAGGAAGTAGCAGATGAGGCACGCGAGTTTTTCTTTTTCGCTTAGCAGGTGACAGATTTCAAAGCTTTTCTCCAAACGCTATGCATAAACTAATCCGCAGCGGAAAATGACGTGCCTGCGGAAGTATGTACAGGCCATTCGTCGTCAAAATATATTAAAAAAACACGTGCTCAGAAGTCTTTCAGCATGCAGGGGGTTTCGGCTGCAAATGCAATTCCTATATGGAAACTCTAAAGGCAGTGGAGCACCACTCCAGCGATATTAATTTCTGCACACTGGTAAATTAAAACCTTCCAAAGAATATTATACGGCCCGCAAAGAACGACAGAATGACGACAAGCCTAGGACATTGAGAAAATAGCCCTGGTGATGGCTGTCAACAAATGTTCACAATTCAAAAGGACTAGTTTAGCCATCAACAGAAGTATGGATTTGGTTGGTTCACTGAAAAAGCCAGAAATATTTTCAGAATTGCTCTTTTTTCACCACTACTTCACTTCAGAGCGTACCTCCACGCTATTTACTTGATAAATTTGAAAAATTGCCCATTAACTGGTGACATAAAGCCTATGACAATATTTAGTCCTACCTGTCTTCTCGTACTGAAGTGATCCTGAGCCTAAATCAACCACTCTCCGAGGAAGCTACTCAACATTAATCACTCCACCAATCAACCTGAGCGCACTGCACCTCTCGACAACTTCGTCCCATAACTAACTCATCTCCTACCATTTCGCGAGTCCATCAGCCTCGAATAACACTCAAGAGAGCCACTTCGCCTTAAGCACCACAGAATATTCCCAGTTGTTTTGGAAGATGTAGAAGCGTCATTTTATGGATGCACTTCAGAGAAGTAGCAGTAATCTTCGGAACGATAACAATTCCTAAGAGCTCGCTATGGATCAGGAGTGGAAAAAAACTGCAATGCAGTCGAAGAGGGATTCTGACGAGAAGTTTCTGTGGAAGATACATCTAAGGATAAAACAGCTGGAATCACTATTAATCACACAATAGTGGGTCTTCGATTCGCACTGACCTTCCAGCTAATGCTAGCGAAATTACGCATAATAAGTTAACGTTTCCTCAACATTTCTTGCTCACTTAATAGCGAATAGGAAGCTCTCGAAAAAATCGAACGAAGCAGAACTGGGTGAAAGAAAAGATAGAAAAGTGCTTCGTTGAATATTCAGAGCTGGAATTCGTTTGTGATCCTCTAGCATCCTCCATGCATCGAAACTACGAACAAAAAACACGATTTGCAAGAAAGCAAGCTAAAATAAAGCAGTAGTTCACCTCATAAAACAGAGGGACAATTCCTAGAACATTGAGCGATCCGGAAAAACAAGGTAAACTGAGGTTAGTCATTGCTCTAAGCGTACCGAAAGACTGCGAGACGTGGGGATGCGCAGAGAATGAGAAGAAATGGTTGCAACAAATTTACGACAAGTTCCCGCCATCTCCTCTAAACTTCACGGAACCTAAATCGACGTCGACACTTGATCTGTATGGGACGCGCAGAGAGCGTGCATTCGCTAGCGCAATTATATGCCTTAGCATGGAATCACGTACTTGAATGCGCATATATCATGCAAATTCTATGTTAACAAAGGTTTTCTCTTGCAAACATGGGTTAACACATGCAAGGATTCTTTTTCAAGACATTGCACGGCTTTTGGAACTTCTGAGCACATGCAACATTGGGTTTTCAGGTGGCTTTCTTCATTTACGTATTTATGGATCTAGAGATGGATTACCAGAACCAGTCGTTTTTTTTTTTGAAATAAGTCGAGAAGCTAGATTCTGGCGTACCCAGAGTGCCGA
This sequence comes from Ancylostoma caninum, assembly GCA_037903475.1. NCBI lineage: Eukaryota > Metazoa > Nematoda > Chromadorea > Rhabditida > Ancylostomatidae > Ancylostoma > Ancylostoma caninum. The sequence goes on from JBAJFG010000551.1 coordinate 9,670, forward strand.
AGTTGACCTCAGTTTGCGTAACTTTTTTCCTTTTCAACGAAGCATTAGCAATCAAATAAAAAAGAAAGTGACCCATAGGAATGGTTCTGACGTGAATGATTCCTGGAAACTCCGAATATTTTTCTCAAAACAAACCTCAAAGTTCAATCGCATTGAGACAAAGCGGAATCGTACTCCTAAGGATACCACTTTAACCCTAGGTTTCGAGGCCTGGCTTACCAATCGTAGACAAACTAGACGAACCCTCAACACGTTTTGGACCAACCATATTTTTGCATGACGAACCCGAGAGGCTCGCAGTATTTCATTTGACAGCTCATCATTTGCACGACCTGACCACAGGGAAGCGTCTAATGGGCATGAGAAACACCTTTCGCGTGATGCACGATGAGTATCACGTCGCGACACGGGGACGAAAGGGCTGGCCACATGGGGACGAAGGGGCGTGATGCACGAAAGGGCGTGATGCACAATATGCATCACGTTGTTCGCAATGTGCTATATTTTCATTTTCATCCATTTTCATGGTAATCCTTCAAATCCTGAGAAAAAAAAAGGAACTCCATCGATTCCAGGTGTCTCTATACTTCTACCTCGGTCTTTTCCCCAACTCGAGTGTCAACAGCTTGGTGAGTCCACCTAGCTTTCATTCTCATTTTGACTGAAACAACCAGAAGCCGGCGCACCAACATTCATTCTTCACTCACATCAATCAGATGCACAAGTCCTTTTTCGGGTAATGCTGAAGTTGGCGTCCAATCCGTTCATCTACACGCTGCGAATCCGAGCGATCAAGGCGAGCGTGGACACGTTTCTTGCGGCATTGTTCCACCGAAAGACCTACTCGGCGAAGTACAACAAGACCAGCGTCGCACTGCTCAGCACCAGTTCCGGCGCCAGGCAATCCTTGTAGACCGCTCAGGCTTATCACACACCTGGAATTGTATTCGTCACATCATAATCATTCAAATAGGGAATTTTCATGCATGAACATGTTTTATATTCGTGTGTGGACAATATGAATCGTCAGATGATGTCAGATGTAATGCTTCACGGTGTAAAAAGGTGATCCCATAACTTTGTCGAATCGAATTCAATTACAGGAGCCCCGCAGACAGAAATTTGTACTGAAATCATGAGCCCAACTCGCTGACGAATAACCGCGTTCCATTTCCGTGTTAAATATTCAAAAGATCCATCAATGGTGATTGCCCAATATCCTTGAGCCAGCATCGCAGAACACTTGTGCAGAAATCAATCACAAAAGGTCACCATGAGCCACCAATACACCAAAAGAGCCCATTAAACAACCATTATGAGTCGAAAGTTGAATTTATCATTCACCCATGTCGCGGCTTTCACGTAAAAGCATCGCAATGTGCTTTAAACATTTTAATCAGGTGAAAGATAGGGCACGAAAGCGTGTTAACTAAATTGAACGAAAATGTCTGTGGGAACATAATAAACTCATAAACTTAATGGAAATTGCTTGTACTTCCTTCTTATCAACTATAACCAGCAATATATTTGTTTTGAATCCATTAGTTTGAAAACAAATAAAGAAAAGAAGACTACTATCATGTAATATCGGGCAGGCATCCTTGGCGCGAGCAAAATTTCCTAAGGCATACAGGCTGGATTCGATCGATATCCCTTCAGAAGGGCTCCACGATATTACCTATTGCGTAATATCGGGCAAGTTGGGTGCGGAAAAAACAAAAATTTTCCTGAAAATTTCATGAATCCGGACAAAAAAGTTATACTTCTATACAATTCGATGACGGCGAATCGATTGGTGGTGGTTTCGAACGTCTCCGACGAAGTTCTGCACCTGTACGGCAGTAATAAAGACTTTTCGCGTAAAATCGGCCGAGTTGCATTGGAAAAGGACAGAATTTTTCCAGAAAATTTCATGAATCCGGACAAAAAAAGTTTCACTTCTATACAAATCGATGACGGCGAATCGATTGGTGGTGGTTTCGAACGTCTCCGACGAAGTTCTGCACCTGTACGGCAGTAATAAAGACTTTTCGCGTAAAATCGGCCGAGTTGCATTGGAAAAGGACAGAATTTTTCCAGAAAATTTCATGAATCCGGACAAAAAAGTTACACTTCTATACAATTCGATGACGGCGAATCGATTGGTGGTGGTTTCGAACGTCTCCGACGAAGTTCTGCACCTGTACGGCAGTAATAAAGACTTTTCGCGTAAATTCGGCCGAGTTGCATTGGAAAAGGACAGAATTTTTCCAGAAAATTTCATGAATCCGGACAAAAAAAGTTACACTTCTATACAATTCGATGACGGCGAATGGATTGGTGGTGGTTCCGAACGTCTCCGACGAAGTCCTGCACCTGTACGGCAGTACTAAAGGCCGATTCCGTGCAATAGGGCAAGTGGGATCGGAAAAAGCCAAATTTTTCGCGGAATACTGATGAAATCGGCCAAAAAAAGCTACAATTCTGAACAATTTAATGCTGGCGAATCGATTGGTGACAGTATCGAGAGTCTTTGATGAAGTCCTGCACGGGTACGGCAGTACTTAACACGTGCTGAGCAGTTCCGGCGAATTTCGTGGAGAAAAGGAGAGTCTGCCATCGGTTGTCACTGCGCTGATATAGGAATGATGACAAAATCTAGTTATTCTAGCTGTCCTGATCTTTATCAGTGATTATCACCTCACCATAGTCATGTGTGGGCATTCAGGAAGGCTCTTTTTCCCTGTTTTTCCTTTCAACACAATTTCTTAGCAGAAAATCTAGTTCTGGAAGCCATTCTCATAGCTATCAGTGATTATCAGTGATAATCAGTTCTTGGCAGTGATTATCAGTCCATAACAGTGATGTATTAACAGTTAGATAATCGAATGAGGACGTGTCAAACACAGCGCACACTTCGTTACGGGAACCAACGGTCGACCGTGTCGTGACTACGGTCGACCGTAGTAGAGACTACGGTCGACCGAAATTCACTTACTTAAACACGGATTTCGGTAAGACAGCTGTGCGCGCAAACGCGCACCACTATGACGGTCGGCCGAAATTCACTTACCTAAACACGGATTTAGGTAAGTAAACGCCTGTGACAGATCTCTACCATTTGGCTTCTTTTGCATAAAAAACGCCTTCTTGGACCTCAAAGAAGCCGACCGTCAAAAAACAGCCCGCCGCCGAGCAATTTGAAAAAATCGTTTAGGTAACACCCTACGGTCGGCCGTTCGCAAACGCTCACCGACCTACGGTCGACCGTAAATTCACTTTCCCAAGTTTGAGATACTTTCTAGATCTGACCCAATGAAAATTGTGGTCTGATGAAATTTTGGAACCCTCTCTCAGCACTGGGAGAGAACAAGACCGCTAAAAAAGATGATGTTCTAGTTGCTTGAAGATGTTCTAGTTGCTTGGATGGCTAAAGTTGATGGGAAAAGGAGGGGTTGGGATGGAATAAGTTGAATAATAAGAAGTGGAATACGTTAGTGATGATGAATATGTTGGTTTTCTGTTTGTCCACTTACTTAGTATTTTCAGGTGAATTATGGTGGTATTGGCGAAGATTGTGAGGAATGGGACGTAGTTGACGTTCGCTGTTATTGTTTATGGTGTTGTGTATGACTGTTTGGTAGTATTCTTTGTTTTGGAGTGTTTTATACCCATTTTGTGTTTATTTTTTATGTTTGAATGTGTTTTTGTGTGTATATTTGTTGTTATTTTCCTTTAATAGGGGTCTATTATGAGATTTTCATGTTGTTCTTGGTGATATGTGTGATACATGTGTTCGGTTATTGTAAAATATGAATGGATGGTGAATGTCTGTGATTGTTTTTTCGTTTCATAATTATTATAAGCACTATTTTTTGGTTTTAGGTTGAATGTTTTGTCGCCATTGTTCGCTTTTGGGCAGATTTCGGGGTATTAGGCGTGTGGATTTGGTTATCAGCTGCAATCGGTACGATTTTGTTATCTTGCCAATGAATACTCTCCATATATGATTGTTTTCCCCTTTTATTTTGGTCCCAGTTTCTTTTTTTGCTCTTTTATGAGCGTTATGTGCATTCTCCCGTGTTTTTATGTGTGTTTTGTTTGATTTCATCTTTTCTGTAATGTGTAATGCTATATATTTTCTGATTCGTCCTTTTCTCTACCTTAATTGCATAAATGGGCTTTGCAATGTTTTGCGTTGCGCGTTTTGATTCATTTGGGGGTTTCTTGGAGCGTGCCGCATGACTTTTGTTCATCTTCGCCTTCGTTGTTGCCAGCTTGCTTGCTGCTTCAACCACATTTTTTCGGTACGTGTTTTCTGAATCAATTCATATGCATGTTCTAGTATTAGTAGAAACGCTAGATTGGTTGCACTGTTTATTCGTTGGCAATTTCTTAGTTCGTCGCAGTTTTTGTTTCGAAAACCCGCAACTCCAATTTAGTATGGATGTATCTTTTTTGCTCTCTAGTAAGTAGTACATTACTCCCTTTCATTCTTTTTTTACATGATGACGGTACCAATAAACTCATGATCATCCTCGCTAAAGACATCGCACACGTCACACAAACGGATTTGTTGATGATGCTGGAATGGGTGCAGACGCTGCCGTGTTTTCCACCTTTGGCTGTCGAAGATAAGGTCACGCTTCTGAAGGTGACGATACGTAATTACTCGATGAAACGCTTACTTTTTTCTTAGAGTGATGACGAATTGAGTGTTCAGCGCTTTACCGTGCATCATCTTGTACCGGAGCACGGATTTTTCACCGCGAGCACCATATATGGAAGATGTGTGGTTGATCTCGAACGGGACGTTCATGCCCCGAAACGTTGAGGTACTCCTGAGGAATGTCGCGTAAGTTTGTCGATTTGGTCTTTTCATGAAAAGGTTCCGATTCCGTTGTAATTTGGTAATGTTGCAGTCAACTATCTCACCAGATCGACGATGGAGGCAGGAAAAGCTCTACAAACATATGACTGACACCTGCATTGATGAAGTGGTTTTCCTAACGTTTTCTTAGTGTTAGAGCTCCAGAATGTCGTGGAATACGTGAAAGTTAATCATTTATTTGCGAATATTAATGCATAATGGTAAATTCTCCAGGTCGCCACTCCCCTCAGGCAGCTTCAACTTTTGCTGCCGCAAGTGCTAGTTGTGTTAAAGATCATCATGCTGTTTAACTGCTGAAATCATACAGGTATTCCTTACTTGTAACCCAGTTTGAGTTCTTCGGAGCGTACCTACGAAGATTGTAATCTTCTTTTCTTGTTCCTTTGTACTGTCTTCTAAGTGGTACGTCTGCAGGATGCTATGAACTTGCTAGTCGGATTGGCTTCACTTTGTAGTCCAGTAGTCGCAACCGAACGGGTGTTGCCATATTTGGTAGGGCTTTCTTTTAGTCTTCACTAGTATTCTTCGATTTCCAGTTTCTAGATTTCTAGTTTATCCGTGGTCGATGCGGAGTAACCGTGTTTCTAGGTTTCCAGTCTATCCGTGGTCGATGCGGAGTAACCGTGCGGACAGCCTGCTTTTCTCTCACACCAGTTGGGTGCTGTGGTTGTCTGGCGCTGCCGGTATTGATGTTTCGCTTACGTTTTTTTTCTTTCATCAAACATTTGGTAGTGAAGGCAAACATGCAAAGAAACTGGTAGGCGGACTCATCGTTCCTGATAGAGGATACGTCATGACTGCGGAAGAATCATCTACTAAGTTGATAAACATACAGCAAGCTGTCTAAGGGGGTTATTTGATGTGCAGATCACGAATATCATACTCGTTTAGTGCCGCAACCCTACTAGAGTAGCGTTACGGTAGGGTTAGGGTAAGACGATCCCTAGGAATACCTAAAGTTGTTTTGAACTCGCGAAATCAATGTGATACTTGTAATGAGCATGTCAAATACGCCCCGTAGACACATATCTCATGTGATCCCATGAGATATCTTACCCAAACCCTGCCGTACCCCTACCTACAGTGAACGGCAGTGGTGGTGGCCCATTCGCTGCCCCGAGAAGGACGCAGTGCGACCGCGCCGAGTGCGCTTGTTTCCCAATACGCTGAATATGAATTTGACAACCACTTAGTACGAAAGCATCGATTTAATATCACCTAAATAGCCTTGCTAACTTTTCGCCCACAAGTCCGTGGGGAAGGGTCACTTGGGCTTCACTAGCATGCTGATCACCAAAATTATGGAGATTTTAGTGTTTTAATGAATTTATCGGTGAAAGTAATGGGCGTCAGTGGTTTGATGTAGCCAAGCTAGTAAAACACTCGAGCGAAGCTGGGTATGGCAGCTACTGGTATGTATACATTCGTTGCCACAGTTGCCCCCGGTGACGTTCTTCTATTTAACTGGGCTGTCAAGACACGTAATTGTCCGGAACAACTAAGAAGTGCATGGTGAAGATAGGCGATCATCCTTCCCCCGTTTTTGAAATTATTTCGAGAATAGTTTTGTCCCAGTGGAAGAGGTAGTAGGAAGTGCAGGCCTGTAGCTTGTATTACTCACAATGAATTTATACTTTTACTCACACTAGAATCTAGTCATTTTTGAAAGTTCAAAAGTTATTTTGAACTTAGAAGTAAATGTTCTCGGTCATTGCGATTAATGTTCACGAATTTCAGAACGAAACTGGCATCGAAGTAACCACGCTTTCATGTTGTGTCTCGCTGGTCTACTCACTCTTTATGGATGCCAAGAAACGCGACCGTCACCTGCCAATGGAGTGGTGCGTCTGGTTCGTTTTTCATGCCTTCATTCGAGAGTCATTCTCCATCCCATTTGAAGCTTTTGTAGAGAACATGCCAAAGCATGAAGTTCTCCGACATCACCTTTCGGTTTTATTGGAGGTGATGGCGACCGATCCGAAAACCGACGAGGACATCGAAGACCCCTACATCACGAGTTATAAAGCCACTATCTTCACTCACCCTGCACTTCAACATCAAAACTGCCTATCGTCGAGATTTTCACTATTGTCTTCGCAGTGTCGTGGTTCACATTCTATGGTACTCATAATTTAATATGTGCATCAAATCGGAAGTTTTCCTCTTATCCATGTGTACATGATTAAACCTCGTTGATAATAAGCACTACAATGAACAAGTTCAGAAGCAGTGTCTTAGCTCATGGGCAGCAGTCAAGATTCCCATCTCAGGTAGCCGCTATACTCCTCGAGGAGTATAGCATCTTGCGTCGCCGTCGCCGGCGACGGCGGCCGACAATATTGGCGACCCATCACAATCGGTACGCACCGGCGCCGCAGTCGCCAACATTACCGGCCGCCGCGTTTGGCGATCCCCACACGCCGGCGACGGCGACGTAAGGTGGTATAGTCCTCGAGGACTATGGCGTCAGTGTCAGTGTCGATGCGGAGTAACCGTGCGGGCAGCCTGCTTTTCTCTCACACCAGCTGGGTGCTGTGGTTGTCTGGCGCTGCCGGTATTGATGTTTCGGGGACCTAAGTTCCCGACAGAAAATATTTCGGTATTGTTGTAACCTTTCCGACGTTTGCGTGCACTTTTTAGCATGAAACTTTGAAAATGCGCTGATGTATCTCATTTTGGTAATACCACAAGCGCACTTTTTGGCTTGCGCTTGTTCATGTTTTGCGCTGACTCATGCTGTTATTACACTTTGTCTTCTATTCTCGATTGCATTTTGCGACTTTTTTTCCAATAACGGTCGATGAAGTGATTACCATGGGTGATTAGTTTGTTTAAGGATCTCAATGGATTCGATTTATTCAGCACTTCAACACTGATGTGCTCAGCATAGCTTCCAGTTATACTGAAGTTCGTTTTTCCTGCTTTTCCATTATTTTGAGGAAAACGCATCAGCAACCACACCTATGAGCCTTCTCTTAGCCACATAATCTTCAAACTTTGTACTGTCTTTCTCACAAATCTTGCCACTTGGCAGTCCGCCAAGATGAGGTAAGTCTCGCCACGTTGCTATAGGCGAGACATGTTTTGGCACGCTTCCAGCTACCGATCGTCGATTGACAGCGCCAATTTCCCTGATTTGGCGTGTGATAAAATGCGCTTTGTGTAATGGAACAAAACACATTGAATTGATCTGATTTTTGGAACAGACAGTATGTCTGTGGATTCAACGGCGCCTCACTTCACTTTCCATTCCCCACGTTAAAGGCAGCAGGAGCTGAAATTCTCGACTCTGAGCTGAGCTGCGGGTGGTGAAGTACAGACTCAGCACATCATAAATGTGAAACGAACACAGACAATGATGGCTTACCTGCAGAGAAAATGGAACTTTCGTCGTGAACACGCCTGGCCGTGTTTGTGGGCGGACGAGTTTTCTCCGGGTCCAGCTATGAAAGCTTTCATAGCTGGCCGGGTCCAGCTATGAAACCCTGTGAATTGAATGCATTTCGTTTTCCGTTTGCGCCAAACCACGCACCGCAATGGCTTTTGCGCCGGGGAGAACTCGTCCGCGAGCGAACACGGCCAGGCGTGTTCGCGCCAAATGTTCCATTTTCTCTGCAGGTAAGCCATCATTGTCTGTGTTCTTTTCACATATATGATGTGCTGAGTCTGTACTTCATAACCCACAGCTCAGCTCGGAGTCGAGGATTTCAGCTCCTGCTGCCTTTAAACTAGCCGGTTTAGTTACGATATTTTAGCGACACGACGAACAAATGTATCGATTTTCGTCCTCAAAACAACATTAAGCTAGGACTCGGTGAGCTAAGCACAGCAGAACGTACCTGCATGCCTGTTGAGTTTTAGAGGTTTAAATGGTTTGTATGATTTCCATATGAATGACTTTCAACTACGATTTGATATCAACTTCGAAAATGATTTGAAAAAGTTCATTACCTTTTCACTATGGATGCAGATGATCGGCTTATTGAATTTCAATTCTTCTTTGTGGATTGCCTCATTCCAAAGAAGTATGTATTATTAGTCAATTCCAATTTCCCCTTAAACAGTTTATAGTGTGTCCGAAACGACGAGCCCGCCCACGCACGCGGGGATCGAGAAGCTGCCACGTTTGCCAGCGCTCTACGTCATCTCTCTGATCTGCGTATCACGTTTCGTCGTTATCTTCATGGTATTGACCAGTGATTTGGCTGAGACGTGGACGACGTGGCAGCCAACAGCTTACGACCCAGCCGCACCGCCTCTCGATCCCCGCGTGCGTGGGCGGATTCGTCTTTTCGGGCAGACTATACATGGTACTACACTGTACACCCGTCTTTCCCCGGCTGTTTAACTTCGCACTGCCGAGAATTCAGGTAATTGTCGAGTCCTCCTTGTTACTTCACTGCTGATTCTTCAAAGGGCATTCTTTCCTGCAGTTTAAATTTATAAAACTATCTTGGAGCGATTTGTATGGAGAAAATGGCTTTGTTTCATTAGTATTCTACTAGTCCACATTTACATTATTCAACCACTCACTAGTATTCAACTATTAGGCAGAACTTGGCTATTTTCGTCCCATAAATACCAAAATCAAATTCTTTTCCCAAATTTCGCGTCGTGGAGTTATTTGATGTGCTGATAACGAGAATCATATTTATTTCGTACCATGAGGATATTTTGTACTGTTACGATAGGGTCTCTATTACGAAGCGGAACACGGCTAATTTTGCAAGGAAATGGACAGTGTCTTGCAAAATAAAGTTGGTACTCGTGATATTCACGTGAAACAAACCCACTGTTTCAAAGTATTTTATGAGGTGTCGTTTTCACCATACATACAGCAACTAGCCATTGTTTTAGCGCCAGAAGGAATACGGTCCAGCCGGGCCCCAGCAATGTGCGCGCATACGGTGGATTTTAATAATGTCAGTCAGGGAGACAGTGGCTTCTCACACTTTACCACGTTCTTTATCTCTCTGTTGTATTCCCAACTATTGTCAGTTGTGGTATGTACTATGTAAAGGTTGCCATGCCCATCCTCGCCCCCCGCCCCTCCCGGGGGAATTGGTCGGCAAATTTTCGACAATACTTTCCACCTGGCAAGAAAACGGCAGTCTGATCAGGGGCTTTTCCGCATTTCTGCTCATATAATCCTCGAAATTTCCTCACTGCTTGATGAAAGGGTTAGTGAGTGTCATAAACATGAGAATCGTAGCCACTTTGTAGTGTAATACCACGTACGTTAGCTAGACAACAGCATCTGGCCCTGCCACTACTTCGATTTTTTTGTCGAAGATTGCATTTTATTTCACTCTCCTACATTATTCCCATTGTAAACATACGAAAACGGCGCTAGGATAGATAATAGGCGCAACTTTCGTAATCAGGGAATGATTCACCTCCTAATGGCGCGATTTTCGTGATCAGGGGAAGATTTAGGCTGAAATTTCTAATAACTGCGAGTCCGATCCTGATTCACCTTCGATAACCTTGTGTTTTTCATGTATATCGACGTTTTATGTATGGTTTTTTTAAACTTCCCTTTTGTTCCTAGGATGGGTGCGGGTGGACTTTTCTTAGTTATTTTTGTGTTTTTCAGGTTTCTGCAAGCAGACGTCCAGATGGCAGGCTCCTAGAAGAAGGTTTGCAGTTCCTTGGAAGAGAATGCAGATTCCAGGTAAGTCCAGTTTTTCAGAAAGCCCTCCCTCCGTGCTGAGGAGTTCCGGGGAGGGCTTAGCTTTCGTTATTTTGTTTTCGTAATCGATGTCCGTCCAGGTGTAGGAACGAAACGGACTTTTTTCACTTTTTTTTTCAATTTTATTTTCATTTGTTCAAGTCTTTTTGAAATAATTGATAATTTTCAATGGAAGCATTATGTTTTTATGTTGGGGTTTTTTTTGTTGTTCAGTTCCCTTTTTTTCACTGCTTGTCTGGGGTTTACGCCTTCTTTCAGAAGGTTTTTTCATTTTTGTTTTATGAAATGGTTTTTTTTATATTTCCCGTTTGCTCTTGGGCTGGGTGCGGGTGGGTTTTTCTTAGTTATTTTTGTGTTTTTCAGGTTTCTGCGAGCAGACGTCCAGATGGCGGGCTACTAGAAGAAGATTTGCATCGATTCCAGTTCCTCGGAAGAGAATGCGGATTCCAGGTAAGTCGAGCTTTTCAGAAAGCCCTCCCTCCGTGCTGAGGAGTTCCGGGGAGGGCTTTTCATTCGTTTCATTTTGTTTTCGTAATCGCTGTCCGTCCACGGGTAGGAACGAAACGGACTTTTTTCATTTTTTTCCTTTCTTTTCATTTCTTCAATTATTTTTAAATGATTGATAATTTTTAATGTATACGTTGAGTTTTCATGTTGGGTTTTCTTTCTAGTTGTTCAGCCCTCTTTTTTTTCTGCTTGTCTGGGGTCTTCTATGAAGGTGAGGCTGTGCGTGGTATACCACGCAATCTGCGAGGTGTGCCATGAATGTTGCGTGGTATGCCGCGCACAGCCTCACCTAAGTTATATTTTAGGGTTACCCGTCTTTCGGTTTCTTTTTTTGTGTTTTTAGTTACTGTCCGCCTCTAAAATCGTAAAGGTGCGTGTTGTGAGAAAACGGCTGCCTCGGTTTCTTGATCGCGTGGTATACAATGCCTTCATGCTAGATGTGTTCCGGGTCAGTCGGGTTCGAGTACCACGCCCCTACAGAGGACTCCATGTGTGAGTCTGCTCGCTTCACATAAAGAATATTGACATTTCTATTGGCTGGATGCTCTCAACATTAGCTAGAAGATACGAAAAAGATAAAATACGTGTATCGGGTATGCTTGTGGCTGTAATGGCCCGAATAAGCTATAGAATGATTTCCGTTTGTTTCATCGTTGCAAGGTATATATATACACATATACCACAAAACCCTTGAATGATTAAGGCAATGATTTCATTGCTTACAAGGGAAGGATACCAAATGTCTGTGGCACTTCAAAATGGAATGTGCCCCATAATATGAAGTTGACTATGCTGATCTCGATTATGTTCTCCATTAGTGCCTAATACTACTGCGCAAAAAGTTATAGCCTTGTCTGTGCAGTACATTCGAAGGTACAGTTTCTACATCCACCTCCCGTGAACCCACAAAATAGGCGTTGTAGTGCAAAATGGATGAAGAATTCACGATCAGTAGCTCAACTGAACCTGTATGCAAAATTTCAGCGAAAAAAGGCAAGAATTACGGTTAGACAATCACCCCTTGATCATTTATTACTACTACCACTCACGAGGAAACGGTCATTGGGTATAGGGTAGTTCAGGCATCTCGCAGATTCCATCCAAATTTCGCACATAGGGGTAATTTCAGGTGCTGATCACGATTATCAGCATCATTTTGCAAGCCTCTAACATTTCAATGTCGAAATTCAACAATTTTGTCTGGTTTTCTACAGTAATTGCTGTTCATTCTACCGCAAACCTATAAGAATGTAGTGACGTCACGAAATGGATATCATATTCGTGTTCAGCACTTCAGATAACCCTATTATGGGAATTTTCAGCAAAAAAGAATTCTTTGAAAATTTGGGCTCACGTGAGTCCATCAGCAGTTCCACTGTCGACGCAGTCGGGGTAGTGAAGATCTTTGGAAACGCTTTCAAGTTTTTAGAATATGTATTTGCAAGTAGGAACACTTACAAAAAACTGCATAGAATAGATTTTTAGAGAAAATCAGTAACTGGGAGAAAATGCAAAAGTGCGCCTCCTGAGGGGAATTGAACCCGTGAGGGTATTCACGGGAACGGAGACACTTACCACTGCGCCACACTTCCTTGACCTACCTGACATAACTTATTTTATGTATACCTTCTCATCACTTGCGTCTGGAAAAATGAATATAAATCATTGCAGACGCGAGGCTGGGCCAAGGCCAAGATAGTTTTGAAATCAGAGCTTCGAGATGCACAAGACAGTGGACACTCCCCACGAGGAAGTCTCCGATGAAGCAAAGTTCCCTTGTAATTAGTAGTGGTAGCGACTGATCAAGGCGCAATTCTTTACCCGTAGTGATGCATTTTTTGCTGAGATTTTGCATACAGGGTTACTTGGACTGCTGATCACGAATTCTGCATTTATTTTTTCACGGCAACGTCTACTGCGTGGGGTTAAGGTGAGTTGATGCAGAAACTGCTCATAATACTGCACAGACAAGGCTATAACTTTTTGCGTAGTAGTATTAGGCACTAATGGAGAACATAATCGAGATCAGCATCGTCAACTTCACATTATGAGGCACATTCTATTATGAAGTGCCACAGACATTTGGTATCCTTCCCTTGTTAGAAAACACTAATAATATGGTGCCCTTGCGGTTAGTAGAATAGGGACCTGCAACAACAAATAAGGATACGCTTAACCGTGATGTTCAGGATACTTTCAAATATCGGTTCAATTGTTTTTCTCATTCCTTCTCAATCCGTGTAGACCTTATGACCGGAACAGATTTCAGTTACAGATACTCAGACCATATTCTGTCATCAAGTACATAATGTATTAATTACTACCAGATCACGGCCTCTGCTGATTCAAAGACATATCCGCTAATCGATAGACAAGAAACGGTTCAGGTACAGCTGGGATTCGAACAATCGCTCTCAATCATCCTCACATCACGCACCAGGGATCGTCTGCTGAGCAGCACCGATCGTCTGCTGACCTATGATGTTGTATAAGTGATGCTCAGCAGACATTCTGTGTTGTGCGACGCTTGAGACCGATTGAATGTCTGCTTATTTGCGACTACAGGGTGTTTTTCCGGGAGTAAAATCGGTGAAATTGCGGACCTAGTACAAAGGCTTAGTGCGAATTGCTGGAACTTCTGCTTTCGCGTAGTCTTTCAACTGAGAATTTGATCTATTGGAATGGATCAGATCGCGCGCGATGTTTACTCCAAGATAAATGCCCTGTATTCGCGATCATCTCGCATTCTTCGTGGCAGCTCCTCGATCCGCGCGTGCGGGGGCGGACTCGTCGTTTTGGACAGAATATATCGTGCGGTTGACGTTTTGCCGTGTAGCCGTTTGCGTTTTGCCTTACCCCATTGCCCTTTGTCTTTCTCACTTTGCTAGATATTGCCTTCACGACAGCAACTGATGTCCACATTTTAACCCTAACGCGTGAGTTTAGAAGATTTGACTTACGTATGGCGTTGATGTTCTCACTGAGGTGTGGTTTTTTCCGAAACTTTCCTAGTATGTCCACACTTCAATCATAACGTGTGATTTTAGAAAATTTATGTATGTTCTCACTGTCTTACTTTGTTTCGAAATTTCCCCGGTACTCTCTTTCGTGTCATTTCCAAATTTTATGACAGTGTTTTTGGGAAACTCAGAAAAAACTCCATTTTCCGGCAAATCTGCAAAGAAACACTGTGGGACTGCACTGTTAAGTCTCAGCTACTATTTTTAGCTACTATTTTTAGGACCCTGTGCGCATAAGGGTTGCGAAATCGTTTCGGGCATAAAAGTAGGGGATTGTTCTATCTGTTGACAAAAGCTCGTTAATCTACGACCATTTCGGACACAGGTTATACAGTCCTTGTGCGCAATCGGTAGAAAGTTTTCGAGCGCGCCGAGCCTGCGGCGCGTGCGCGGCGCGGCCCTCTTGTAGCAGCGGTCCGCCGTCCTCGATCAGCTGTTCAAGGACAACGCTAGTCAGTTTTTGGCCCAGGTAAGCGTGTTTCTTCGGTTTTTCTTGTTATCTGAGTATCTTTGGACACCTGAGGCCTCTGGTTGACCGATATTGATCGGACGGCCTCGCACGCCTCGACAAGATGAATTGTTCAGGGCGCGCCTTACCGTAACCCATTCAGGCGTGCTGCAAAGTGTTACGTGTAGCCGCACGCTCAACCATACGTTTGACGCTCAAAGTCAGTAAAATGGGAGTTCACGTTTAGCTAGTGGCGGTAAATGCGTTGAAGACTGCTCTTCCATGTGTTCCCTTCGATTTGAACTCTTCTAATAGTTTTTTATTTTTAAGATTGTTTGCAGGTTTCATCGGATCACGACCATAGTTAAACTAGAAACCTTCGTTGAGATCATAACGACTGTATGTGCTTTTTAAAAAGAACCTTTTTTTGTGAGTTGACTACAATTAATTGGGCTACTGAAGCAGAAAAGCACCAATTTTCCTGACTATTCTCACCATGTAAGCGCGATATAATATGAGTTCATAATTGAATTAATTATGAATGGGAAAAGCTCGATGCGGATTTAATGTAAATGTCTTCTGCAAACAGATCACTCCGCTTTGGCAGTACAGTAATTGGAAATGGAAAAGTGGGGTGCTTACGGTAGTGTCCTTATTCCGACCAGGATTATGCTCAAATTTGCGTCACTGATGTTGTAAAAGACCGACTCGGTCACTTCCGAAAAGGATCACCCAGAAGCGTATGCATGCTCTTTCAAAAACAGATAAAAGGTGTGCAGTACATCAACACATCAGTTGAGCGCTCAAAACATTCTCCGTTATGGATTCAGCAATCAGATTTGTCAGTGGCGTCATGTTTGCTTCTTTTCTTGGGATGATCCTGTGAGATCTGCAGATCTCAGAGAAAAGCTACAAGAAGGCTCCAAAACTAGGAGAAACACGGACATGCAGAAATAGTCTTCATTACAGTGTGTCTCGTCAGAAGTGTTAGGTGTTGTACACTGCTAGGAACCACAGTGGATGGACCTTTTGTTAAAGAATTTCTGTGGAATTTCACTTTAGATTTGATCGTTGAGGCAATTACGAGTTAGAGAACTTGAACGCGGACTTGCTGTACGCATCCTCCGCAAAAAAAGCATTTACTCTTCCCTGTGTTAGCGCAATAAGTGTTAACCAACTAGTGGGATGCCTGCGCTTTATGCTGGACATTCGTCTCAGGTAATGTTGATGAAGGGTTTATCAGTAATTAACTGTTTCAGTTACGATTATGCTCAGCACTGCAGCGTTGATGGTATCAAATATGTCAAAGACACACTCCATTGGTTCAGGTAGTGATCACACATATCGTCTATCCGAAACGACGAGTCCGCCCTGCCACGTAGGGATCGGGAGGCGGCGCGGTTGAGACGTATGCTGTTAGCTGCCACGTCGTCCACGTCACAGCCAAATCATTGGTGGATACTACAAAGATAACGATGAAACGTGATACGCAGATTAGATGACGACGTGGATTGCTGGCAAGCGTGGCTCCCTCTCGATCTCCACGTGCGTGGGCGGACTCGTCGTTTCGGACAGACGATACATACATACTTTCTCACAAAAGAAATAGATACAGGTAGCAGATGAAAACAGCAGAAAAAACATTGTTTGTTGTGTGTCCAGCATTTATCTTTGTTGATGGAGTCATGCCTAATTACTTTTTATGGTGATTGTGAGAACTGCCTCAATCGGAAAGGAAAAACTACTACAGGACCCAAAAACCATGAAAGCACGTGGAAGAAGCCTTCACTAGAATGCTCGTTGCAATTAGCAACACGAGATCACCATGAACGCTCATTTTCTTAACTTTCCCCGTTAAATGTGGCGTTGCAAGTGCGGCTACACCTTACACATTGGTCCACGCCTAAGTGGATTACGGTAAGGCGCGCCCTGAACAATTCATCTTGTCACGCCTCGCATTTTGCACGTTCTTCCGCGCATGCCCCAACTCCTCTTTTTTATTGTTTTTAATGTTTTTTTTTTCATTTGTTTTTGGCCCCGTGGTAAGCTGCTTGTCCCGGGTAGCCTCTTCTTTGTTGGAAAGAGGACCCTGGGACGTGGTGGTTTGTAACGGGGCCTTTACTTTGTTCAGAATCGTTTATGTTCCGTCTCCGTTCGCATGATCGTCGATGTGCATGTTTTTTTCTTAAATTCATTTCTTCTTCTGCCCCCTTTGTCTGCATTTTTTTCTTTTGTTGAGAAGTTCTAGTTACATAATGTGTCTCTGCCTCAATATCCTCTGAGTATCGCCGCGCAAAAAAAATAAAAGCCCCGTTGCCAGCCACCACATCCCAGGGTCCTCTTTCCTATAAAGAAGAAGCTACCCGGGACAAGCAGCTTACCACGGGGCCAAAAACAAATGAAAAAAACATTAAAAACAATAAAAAGGAGTTGGGGCATGCGCGGGAGAACGTGCAAAATGCAAGGCATGCGAGGCCGTCCGATCAATATCGGTCAGCCAGAGGCCTCAGGTGTCCAAAGATCCTCAGATAACAAGAAAGACCGAAGAAAAACGCTTACCTGGGCCAAAAATTGACGAGCGTCGTCCTCGAACAGCTGATCGAGGACGGCGGACCGCTGCTACAAGAGGGCCGCGCCGCGCACGCGCCGCAGGCTCGGCGCGCTCGAAATCTTTCTACTGATTGCGCACAAGGACTGTACTTGAGGTCATGCTTCTGACACAGGTTATACTTGAGGGAATATTACAATCTTTCACACCTTCTGTCACATTGACACCTTTATGTTCTTATCCACGCTTGTAGTCATGCCTCTGGACATGTTAAACCTTTCACACCTTTTATTACATTAACACTTCGATGTTCACACTTTACTTGGAGTACTATATATACATTATAGTACAATGTGGTTCATTTCAATTGCAATCCATGTATTATTTGGTCTTGCTGGCTTCTATAATAATCTTTGTGAGTTTGGCCTCCGTAGAAATTAGCTCACTTACCACCTCATATGCTTTGTTCATGATGATCTCATATACTTGCCGGATTCGGAAAAATTATTAAACCATTTATTAACGTTTAACATGTTATTTTTATGGCAGCCATGGCTAACCCTTTCAAGTCCCATTTGAAGCAAATGACTTTCGTTTTACAGGTATATGACCCAGCTAGCAATCACTGGGAGTTCGCTCCTTCCATGACTATGCCACGAACAGGAGCAGTTGCAGGCGTTATCGATGGACAAATTTATGGTATAAATTCAGGTTAGATATGCTGAGTAGGATAGCCTAAATTTGGTTCATCTGCCATTCTAAGTCAAGGCGGAGCTTTTAGTCAACACATGTTATATATATATGAGATATGAGTGGTAATTATTTGGAATGGAAATGCAGATGTTTTTGTGAAGCAGTCGTAGTGATCATCATGAAAACAACATAGTTACCCTCATGCTTTCTCTGCTAGCTATCCATATACAGAACGCAATTAATGGGACATATCTATGGGGGTAGAACCAACGATCGTGCGAGTTTGAGCTGTTCTCTTGCGACTGCGTCGCCTACCACTGGCCCATGGCCCGCTGCTACTTTCGGACACACTTCAGTTCGCTGCCGCCTTGATTGCAGTCACTGCAGTGCACAAAGAATTAAGTTTGCGATATGTGACTAAAGCAAACACTACTTCACCAGCTCCACAACAGCGTGCCCAGTTTTAAATATTCTACTCGCAACATCCACTTAACTTTTCTTTTAGTTTTGAGCAAGGGTAAGCAGCCGAAAGATACTCTGGTGAACTGCGACGATGGGAAGAGATGGAAATGATGAGTACAAACAAAGCATATTCTGCAGTCACATTCTTTAAGGAGAAGATTTATGCCTTTGGACGGTGAGTTGTGCGTTAGGTATTTTCAGATGGAGAATTTCAGAGAAATGATTTTTCAGGAACGACTACAGCGATTGCTTAGATTGTTTTGACCTGAAAGAAATGACGTGGACGACTGTGGCTTCGATAGACTGGCGTCACAATGGTGGCCATTGAGCGCGGGTAAGCAGCCGAAAGATACTCTGGTGAACTGCGACGATGAGAAGAGATGGAAATGATGAGTACAAACAAAGCCTATTCTGCAGTCACATTCTTTAAGGAGAAGATTTATGCCTTTGGACGGTGAGTTGTGCGTTAGGTATTTTCAGATGGAGAATTTCAGAGAAATGATTTCTCAGGAACGACTACAGCGATTGATTGGATTGTTTTGACCTGAAAGAAATGACGTGAACAACTGTGGCTTCGATAGACTGGCGGCACAATGGTGGCCAATTAGTGGTTCCACATGTAAACGAAATATACGTTATAGGAGAGTAAGTTTTCACTTGGTAGGAAAATTTGGAAAATTAGCGTGAGCTGGGTCTATGATTCACATTGCTTCGGACTGCCGTACGAGTCACGAATAATCGACGTGTCTTGTTTCGTTATGATAATCTGACCAAGAAGGCTTTCAACTACTTCTCGTCGTATGTTTTTCTTTAAAATTTTTTGTCCAAAATCACTCCATGTTCAGCGTCCTTTTCCAGAGCGACCGCAACATGCATCCTCCAGTGCAACGCGGCACGCAACGAGTGCATTTACAAAATGCGCTACGGCAGCATTTTCGCCCCTTCTACTGATGACCCCGAACTTGACGCCTCGCAGACCGGACCTAAGCGAGTCACTATCGACACCGAGGGGGGTCCGAAAGATTTTTAGGTGCGTTCACTATTGCAGTGATTTACGAAGACAGAAGAAAAAATTTGATGAGCCATGACCCTCGAGAGTCCAGGCAGTTCGGAAATGGTTCAGCGGCTATGGTACTGAGACCACCCCAGTACTTGCAGCACAGATGATCTTTCAAAAGGTCGTAGTAAGTTTGGCACTGTTAAATGTTACTGTCCGAAACCGAGAGGCAGCGCGGCTGGGACGGATGCTGTTTGCTGCCACGTCGTTCATTTCACAGCTAAATCATTGGTGGATACCATGAAGATAACGATGAAACGTGATACGCAGATCAAGGATGATGACGTGGAGTGCTGGCAAACGTAGCAGCTCCTCGATGGCTCCGTGGCAGCTCCATTGAAGATGGGGTGTTCTGCGTTGCCAGATGAGTTTCACTACCTTCACGGGGTGGGTGGCTGGGTGCATTCAATGTCTTCAGGTGGGCGGGTGGGTTCATACGATGAAGACTTATGGATGGGCGGGAGGGTGCAATTGCGAAGTCAAAAGTCATACTCATGACTCGCACCTGGGAGGCTCATTGCCGATATCGATTCTCCCGTTGCCGAATTTGAATATAGCGGAGAGTGGCGATCGGGTGGGTGGGTGGTTTTATAGAGTTTTATAACGTTTTCTAAGTAAACAGCAGTACGTGCCCGTCGCACTGATTATGCTAAATCTTCGGAGTATTTGTAGGCGAGCCGGCAAAATTTCGGAGAAAACCGGAAAATTTTAGCGAAAACCGGCAAAATTGCCCGACTTTCGCTAAAATTGTCCGGTTTTCTCCGAAATTCGTGACTTTTGGGGTGAAACCACCTGTTATGTGTTACCGCGTAAAGGTGGGTGGGTGGGTCAATGTAGCGACATTTTCAGTTATGCTCTCGGTTGTGGTGATCATATGGGCCGGACCAATACATTATGAAGAATTCCCCTTCCATCGCTCGAACTGAGGAATTAATCAAGCTCTTGTATGAAGGCACAATAAGTGTTCCCCTCTGGGGTAGACCTATAACTGTTCCTTTCTGCGACAGGCGCACACTCATTTTGAACATGAAGGCACTGTCAGGTGAGTTTCAATACCTTTGCGCGGCGGGTTGACTTCCATATTTGTACATGTATGTTTATGTATATGTACATCTGCATAGTTTCAGTACAGAGCTTACCTATTTACTTATATGAGTAAATGTATAGAATGAAAATAAATGTATAGAATCCTTCCGGAACACAACAAAAATGGCATGGTAATGATGGAGAATGGCTAGTTGACATTGCATGGTGATGATGGAGAATGGCTAGTTGACATTAAGTGACATTAATTGAGCATTTTCTGATTTGGATACAATTAATGGTCGCACCGCAAGTCACATTGTAGTACAAGTGAGATATACACCCTAAAACATAGTTCCTAATCAGCGAATCATGTGGAAAGCGAGAAGTACCCTCAGGACAGAGCATTGGAGTACATCGAGAAAACATAACATGGATCCTATTGACCATTTGCGGAACATCATCAAGACAGATATTCACATTTACAGACGATACGAGAATAACGAGACTATGAAACGGTATTCAATGTACAGGATCAAACAAAGTTATGGAGACAAAGGTTTCATGGGGTTTCCCAACTTCTCTCAACTTTAATTGTTTCTCTTCACTCCCTTCTATTGCTTCTTTGCCTATTCATATAGTTCTCATTGGAGTAATGTCTCTCAGTATGTCTGGTATTGTCTATATATTCACGAAGATATCATTTATAAATTCACGGAAACACGTATTGGAGATACTAATGTAAAATGGGAAAATTTGGAAAAAAAATGTTGAATATCTACAGTGCGTTTCATAATTATAGGGACACCCGATTTTTCGCTGTAGCAAGCTTCACCGTGAACCAATCGATCTGATTTTTTCTTTACTCAATTCAGGATGTGAAATAACCTCTAGAGACATATTTTCCGTTAACATCATCAATATATAAGATTTTTATAGAGAAAGATAGAAAAACCAGTGTTTCAAAATTATAGGGACACTTGGACTTGATGAAACGAATTACCCAGAAAACGGAATCTGTCAGTGCTGTTGTTACCAGTGGGTTATTCCCTATCCATTGCTAATCCGAACCTTCGGTTCTTCAAACTGGTGAAGGTGTTCCAGATGAGGTTCGGCCCAACATCGACCTTAGTTTCTTGAACTGTGCTTTAAAGTTCTTTGGCATAAAAGTTCTAGACGCATTAAGCATGGAACCATCTAGAATTTGTCGTAGAGCCATTTTCCGCTAGAAATGAGTTTTATAAGCGCTTTTCAAGCACAAGGCGTCGAGTTTGTGGCACCTTTACTGTGGCTGTGGTGCCTTGACCCACGGGGATAACTGCACTTTCTTGAACCAAAGCAAACTTTTGTCAACGATAACCACTCAGATGTGATGTAGAATGATCACACAGGATTTGATGGGTGCCTCTATGTTGAATTCTATTTGATACAAAGGCGATGAACAACTTACGCCGTGAACGACATGACATGCTCGAACAAGCCATTTTGCCTCCCAAGTACCACCTTGGGAAACTAATTCTTTTCTGCAGAAATATTATCTGATCTTATCAATAAGAGAGAATTTGATCGATTCATACAGAAAAGAGGCCTTATTGAAGAATTAAGTCCACAATTATGTTTCCTTTTTATGATGGGATTTAGGAAGCGACTGTGTGCAGTGTCGATTGGATCTCGTGCATGTCGTAGGCTGTTCATCGCCTTTGTATCAACTAGAATTCAACATAGAGTCATTCATCAAATCCTGTGTGATCATTCTACATCACATCTGAGTGGTTATCGTTGACAAAAGTTTGCTTTGGTTCAAGAAAGTGCAGTTATCCCCGTGGATCAAGGCGCGACAGCACGATAAAGCTGCCACAAACTCCAGGCCTTGTACCTGAAAAGCGCTTATAAAACTCATTTCTAGCGGAAAATGGTTCTAAGACAAATTCTAGATGGTTCCATGCTTGATACGTCTAGAACGTTTATGCTAAAAAACTTTAAAGCACAGTTCAAGAAACTAAAATCGATGTTGGGCCGAACCTCATCTGGAACACCTTCACCAGTTTGAAGAACCGAAGGTTCGGATTAGCAATGGATAGGGAATAACCCACTGGTAACAACTGCACTGACAGATTCCGTTTTCTGGGTAAATCCTTTCATCAAGTCCAAGTGTCCCTATAATTTTGAAACACTGGTTTTTCTATCTTTCTCTATAAAAATCTTATTTATTGATGATGTCAATGAAAAATATGCCTCTAGAGGTTATTTCACATCCTGAATTGAATAACGAAAAAATCAGATCGATTGGTTCACGGTGAAGCTCGCTACAGCAAAAAATCGGGTGTCCCTATAATTATGAAACGCACTGTATAACGCCGTGCACCGACTGCATTGAGGGGTTAGCGGGTCGAGAGACAGTGCGAGTCGAGAGACACAGGATGTTAGGAGTCGAAAAGGTTATGCTCTTTCTCTATTCTTCATATGGATGCAGCATTTGCTCAGGGAGGAAATGGAATGCAAAAATTTCGAAGTTATTCTCTCAGCTTGGTTTCTAGCCGAGAGATTGCGGTCGATGAGTTTGTTTCCATACTTTGCTTCAACCTGCACATCAGTTATGTGTCTACCTACCAAGCAGCGCACGCACGTCAGATATTTTGCACTCACAGTTCCGCAGCAGCGACGCCCACGTGATGTCGTCACCGGCGACGTGCGCAAAGTCCAGGCGAGCGAATTCCTCATGTATCGCCTCGGTCGACTTTGTTTCCTCCGTTTGCGGGACCTGAATGTAGAATGTGTGGGATTACACTTACTTATACCTAGGATACACTTATCTCGTGCCACAGCAATTATACTCACCATTGTGTAAGTGATTTCATTCTCCTCGACGAACATCAAACAGTTCCCGTAACGCATCCGGGAGTCGTCGGCGAGTGCTTCACCAAACAATATGATCAACGCGTTTCGGTCCGAACGCCTTCGCCTTAGTATCAGGACCACAGGCCGACCCTCCTCGAAAGCATCTGTGTAGGCAGCGTTTAGAAGCCGACAGAGTCGGTTGCCACATTCCGGAAACGTTAGCATGTCCACAAAACGTTCCTAAAACATCCATAAGGAAACAAAGTTGGTGATTTGAGAAATTTATTCTTACGGTAGGAGGACATGAATGCCCTCACCTCTCTGCCACTGATGAACTCTCTGCCTCGCTGATACGCGTCCTCGGCGCTGCTGTAGCCTTCATGGGAAGCGATTAGTCCCACAACATTTGCCTTCATTGCGACAGAGAGCAGGAGGTGTCTGGTTGATAGCGGCGCTCGCTGCCATCCCGACACATGCTGTGACATGGATGGTTCCTCTTTCCATGGCTCCGGCTCTTGCGGCTCAGCTGCTGATGCAGTGCTTCCACACAAATCAAGGGCTGATGCTGGAAGTTTATGGTATCAGACACATAAAATCCTCCACAATCTGGCTCTTCTATGCAATTGACAACACTGACCTGCATTCAGAACGGGATCGCATACGTTGCAGATGCAGTTCTTTCTGAGCTGTGCTCCTCTGTACTTGTTCCCGTAATTCCACAGCAATTGTTCACCAGCCTTAAACGGAACACATTGTTCAAATTTACATACGATCTGCATTTGTTTGTTACACTCACCTTGATTTCGCGGTTCGCGCGGAGAATTAGAATAACGTGAACTTCCTTGGTCGTTGAACATGAGTGGTTGCTTATCTCCAGCCTGAGATTCGGGTGCATCCCACTGTGGTTGAACAACCGGCCAAGCGTCACGGTCTTCTTGTAGACCTGCTCATGAGCCAGTACCGCATATCGATACGTGCGGCTATTATGGAGATCTGAAAACGAAAAATTTTTGGCGTATTATTGTTTTAGTGCGTGTTATAACATTGAATGATAAATGGACGTCTCACGTGAGTACTCCACCATATAGGATCCAATGAAATCCTGTTTCTCCTGGCTCATCCTATTCAGCATCTCATCCGCATAGGCGTACGACGTGACATGGCCCCTGAAATATGTGATGAAACGAGATGAGTAATTAACATTTGAGGCAAGCGCTTCCTTATTCACCTGTAATCGCTGACAACAGCGTTCTTCTGTATGGCCACCTTCGCGTAGACACCCCTTCCCAATCCAGGAACGTCACGAATTTGAAGCCATGGGAAGTCCTGGAATAATGCCCATCAGACGATCCGTTTCTTCACAACTCAACATGAACACCATCACGACGCACCTGGATAGGCTTTGCTTCCCTGCGCTTGAAGAATTCGTTCCACTCGTACGAATTGCAGATCACCTTTGGAGCTGTGGAGCACGGCCTCGCGTTCAGTGCTCTCAGGTGTAGGTACACCTCGCTTTCAGGTATGTCTGAAAGGTAACATATTATCACGTCGCTTTGTACAGTTATGTCGTCGATCACCTGGATAGCGCCCGTCGATTCGCTCGTATATTGGAGCTCCAGGGGTGAGCAGCCGTTGCTGAAGCGAACGATTGAGCTCTGAAAGTGGAAATCATCTCAAGCCTTAATGAGGTGGTAAAATTGCAAAACCAACCTTCGATAATCTTCAAGTCTTCTTGAGGTTGTACTCTATCCTCGCAGTCATTTCCATAAGTGTTCCCAACTTCTTCTGATGTTTCCATAGGTTCTTCTGATGGTTCGTCTGTATCGCCTTCTTCGTCGCAGTCATCGTGGATGACGATACTGTGCACTAGTTCCTCTTCATCGAAGTATTCCTCTTCTTCATCAACATCGTCACAATCCACATTTGCACTGATGCCTTTTTTTCCGGCAACGAACATCGACGATGGTTCAGATCGTTTGCGTTCCAGAACGCATACCGGCTCTTCTTCGTCGTAGGACTCCAATTCCAGATTTGCATCCTGAATGTCTTCTGAAACCAGATTAACTGTTAATTCTCTACTGTATTAGGTGTAGGTTGTTCCCACGTCGTATAATCTAACACCAACCATTGATCACTGCCTTTTTCGCACAAACTTTGGCCTTTTTCTTGGGGATCGGGCACAGACGTTGTTCTGACACTGCGCTAGAGCCTGAGTAACGAGTAACATGGTTATTATGTACTAGGGTACCGATCCCGTTACTGCCACATTGACTAAACTAACTACACGGAATTATGATAAAAAAACAAAGGGTTGAAAATCAAAAAAATATATATCAGTGTCTAGCGGGCGAGTGCATTCATGTTGAAGCGGCCTCCAAGAGGATAAAGTGAGCTGTGTTGCGACTAACCAGCAGTTCCTGGTGTGGACGAGCATGGCTCTTCAACGCCAAGAGTGCTGTGGCTCACGACGATTCTCTCATCATCCACTGACTGGGATTGGCAGGTCTCTCCTGCAAACGTGATAGTGAACACGAACTCTATAAAAGGACGAAAAAAAAAACACCATAACCGTAAAACACCTACTGTAGACATCGTCTGCATCGTCATCACCATCAATGTCGTCCAACAGTAGATCGTCCTCCTCCAAGTCCACTGCGTCGTCCACGTTCCTGGCGCGATTTCTGTTCGGTTTCGTCAAGCTGCAACAGTATAGGAGCTATGCTGCTTATCACCAGTCAAGGGGACTCTGTCGATCATCTCAGGTGTTGTTTATGAAAAACGCCTACTCCGCTAATTTGAGTTGACTCTCGACTTCGCGAACGAGTGCTTCATTATCCTTCCGCTCATCTGCAGCATATTGCCTGAGTTTAACGAATCCATGTGCGCAGGCCGATACATATCTGTCGTTGTACGACTGTAACTGCATCTCCTGTGAATGGCCTAAATCCGGACTTATTTACAACATTAAATGTTTGTCTCATTCAGTAGGACTCACAGGCAACAATGGCACAATCTGGGTCGGCTCCTGCCAGCTTCATCATTTCCTTTTCATAGAATTCGTCAAACTGGCGTGCTGCAGCACCATGCCTTGTCTGGAATGCAGGCGTATTGATGTGATAGAGAAATGTAGGATGAATTGGAAATGGAGTCGTACCGTGTTGCAGGACATTTTGAGTGCTCCATATCCAGTGTCACGGAGGAACTGCTTCAGCAAATGCGGCACTGTCACCTGGTCAACTCGATTTCCCTTGTAGCGCAGGAAGAATTGGGCGTCAGGTTCATTCATGTTCACCAATCCCTCCTTCTCGACAATGCTACAAAATCAATTTTGTCAGCAGATGTCGCCAACAATGTACAAAACAACTTACAAGTCACGCAACTCGGCGTAGTAGTCCACCCATTTTTTGCTCTTCGCGTCCAGAACGAAATACTGTCCTCGCAAGGTGGTCTTCTGCCGGACAGCATTTCTACTTTTAGGATTCGGATAGGCTCCAATCTAAAGCGGCGTGATGTAAAATCCTTGCACTTAGAATGAACAGCTAGTATTTGTGTACCCATAAAATTTCATTCCCGTGCTCCGGTCCTAGGCAGTACTCTCGTAGCCCATTGGTGACTGGACGCGCCGTTACTCTACTCGGTCCTGGCTGATTAGGATCGAAGGTGGGCTCGGTGCGGTAAATGCTTCCGCACATCATTTTGTACACACACTCGTTCCGCGCCGTATTGGTGTGGATAATGAGAGATAACGTCGCCCTAAAGCATCATACAGCTGACTCTTTGCAACTAATATGCTGTTGCGCACTGTTGCATTACTGTAACAAAAAGTTATACTCCGCTGGCAGTACCCTAACAAGAAGTTATACTCCGCTGGCAGTATATCCTTAAGTCGCCGAAACTGTCCCATCAGGCCCTCCACACGTCTTTCCAAACCCTTGTGCTCAACGACAGCCCGCGCCACACAATAGAGGACTCCCTCCTGAAAGAATATGTAGTTAGAGTAGAGCCAAAGAGAGGATACGATACTATGCTAATCGCAACTCACGTCTTTGTCCGAGGGCAACACGTTCCTGTACGTTTCGGCCTCCTTCTCTAAGCTTTTCAATCGTTTTATGATTTTGAGCAAACGGGATTTGCCAATGGTGATTTCAGCACGCCTTGCTCCTCCTACCCCTACAAATGAATGGAATGTGTTGCGGCAGCAGTTATCAGAGCAAAAAATTTGCATTCACAACTCACTTGCTTCCACCTCATCCTCGATAAATTTATAGAATGCCATCATAGCCTTTGCGAAGCTCTGCCTCACTCCTACGCTAACGCCTTCAACATCCATACGCTCAAAGAATGGCACCAAAATTTCAGCGGAGAATATCGCGTCGTCGACGGTCATAGTTCGTCCCATTCTATAAATCAAGAGTAGTGACGAAGCTCACACGCTTGTAACACATGGTCATCATACCGTTTTCGACTCCTCATCGCGATTAACATGAATCTTTCCACGTATTGGATGTACTGCCACACTCCATTTTTAAGCGGTTCCGATCGGTTGCGCGATGCAAGTCTGGCCCTCATTCCACCTGGCTGTAAGAAGAACACTTGCAAACAGTGTATCGGTGTGGTGCGCTCTAATAAGTCCAGTGCAATAATTTGGGCGCTACCAGATTGTTCAGTATGTATGCGGTGAATCTTTTCAGAAGCGGATGCTGAGCGGTAATCAATCTGCGCCATAGCTTCAGTTCCCTGTCCACGCCTACTATCCATTCTATAAGCATATCATTAGTTATATTTAGCTGCACAACGACAACTTGTTATCATTGGGTTCAAGTAGTGTCTACCTTTCCGTTTGTTGTCTATGCTTGGCTTACGATAAAGGTCGTTGTAATATTGGTCGCCGTCATCATCGAGTTGATGCATGAACATGCACTCAACACTAGGAGGGTTTAAGAACACAGGGTCTACACGAGCGCCTCCTGAAAGAATGTTCTTAGATTGTCTACGCAGGATCAAGTGTGCGTCTTTTAAAATGCAAACATAATAATACCTGTGTATAGAATATCGCGGAAATCCTCGTATAGCAGTTGGCGTGGGACTTTTCTCGCACTCCACGTTTCGCTGAACGGGTATTCTACAGCTTCTCTCTGAAATTTTCCAAATAAAGGGTGATCGCGGCAATGTAATGGTCTTCAACATCTGAACTGCATGCGCAGTATTGGGAACCTTCGATAGCGTCTGTGCTCTCTCTTGACTGGTGCTAGGCATCATCTCCTCTTGTAAGAGTTCCTCTGGATCTTCACCACCAATGTCCTGTCCATGGAAAAGCTCATCCTCTACTACGGGTGCCATTCGTTCTTCAGCAGCGCGTTCCTCGTCCACGTACTGTTCATCCTCGTCAGGTGGACCCACAACTTGACGTCGACTGAGAGCTTCGTTGACCTAATAAGATTGTTAACACTTGGTTAGCAACTGGTTAGTTCAAAATAAAGTATAAAATTCAATATGAGTAGTAGTTAGTGCAGTACAAGTTACATAACTCCTGTGCAATCAAGAAGTTTTAAAAATTATCTCACTGCTTCGGCTATCATGAATCGCACTTCTTCCCGACGTATGTATTCACTTCGATTGATCTCGCGGTCCTTGTAATGCTGCAAAACATATTGTGTAAGCACAACAAGAAACAGAAATACTAATTTTTCGCATCTATCGGGGTAAACGACTCCAAAACCATCTCACATTTATAGTCGGAATAGAACATCTCCTTATGAGCCGCACAAAGTCGTCGTAGATCTTCCACTCTCCGTCCGTCGCTGGTCTTGTCACTTCCGACAAATCTATGCGTGCAGCAGCGAGGTGTTGCGCCATACCACGACACAGCTGCTCCACAACCTGAATAAAGGAGGGTACCGCTGTTGTCTGTGGTGTACAGAGATGTCTAAATGGATATATCGAACAGAACATACTTCAAAGTCGGTGACCGGTGAATGCAGTGCGCCTCTCTTCCTTCTCTTGACCTTTTCAAACACGCTAGACATTTTGCTAGCGTCTTTGGGTGGCGCTTTTCGCGTAAAATCGGCCGAGTTGCATTGGAAAAGGACAGAATTTTTCCAGAAAATTTCATGAATCCGGACAAAAAAAGTTACACTTCTATACAATTCGATGACGGCGAATGGATTGGTGGTGGTTCCGAACGTCTCCGACGAAGTCCTGCACCTGTACGGCAGTACTAAAGGCCGATTCCGTGCAATAGGGCAAGTGGGATCGGAAAAAGCCAAATTTTTCGCGGAATACTGATGAAATCGGCCAAAAAAAAGCTACAATTCTGAACAATTTGATGCTGGCGAATCGATTGGTGACAGTATCGAGAGTCTTTGATGAAGTCCTGCACGGGTACGGCAGTACTCAACACGTGCTGAGCAGTTCCGGCCAATTTCGTGGAGAAAAGGAGAGTCTGCCATCGGTTGTCACTGCGCTGATATAGGAATGATGATGAATGAATGAAAATCTAGTTATTCTAGCTGTCCTGATCTTTATCAGTGATTATCACCTCACCATAGTCATGTGTGGGCATTCAGGAAGGCTCTTTTTCCCTGTTTTTCCTTCCAACACAATTCCTTAGCAGAAAATCTAGTTCTGGAAGCCATTCTCATAGCTATCAGTGATTATCAGTGATAATCAGTTCTTGGCAGTGATTATCAGTCCATAACAGTGATGTATTAACAGTTAGATAATCGAATGAGGACGTGTCAAACACAGCGCACACTTCGTTACGGGAACCAACGGTCGACCGTGTCGTGACTACGGTCGACCGTAGTAGAGACTACGGTCGACCGAAATTCACTTACTTAAACACGGATTTCGGTAAGACAGCTGTGCGCGCAAACGCGCACCACTATGACGGTCGGCCGAAATTCACTTACCTAAACACGGATTTAGGTAAGTAAACGCCTGTGACAGATCTCTACCATTTGGCTTCTTTTGCATAAAAAACGCCTTCTCGGACCTCAAAGAAGCCGACCGTCAAAAAACAGCCCGCCGCCGAGCAATTTGAAAAAATCGTTTAGGTAACACCCTACGGTCGGCCGTTCGCAAACGCTCACCGACCTACGGTCGACCGTAAATTCACTTTCCCAAGTTTGAGGTACTTTCTAGATCTGACCCAATGAAAATTGTGGTCTGATGAAATTTTGGAACCCTCTCCCAGCATTGGGAGAGAACAAGACAGCTAAAAAAGATGATGAATAGGTCATACATAGATATGGATGACCTGCAGGTCATCGATTTCGACACAACCGATGCCGTGCCGAACCGTTTTCCCGCCAAAATTGCCCGATTTTTGCCGAAATTGTCCGATTTTCTCCGAAATTTGCCATTTTTCGCTGAAATTCATCATTTTTGGGGTAAAATCACCTGCTGAATCCTGTCCACTGCTCCATTTCTCGCAAAAATCACTCGATTTGTGAGAAATATCCCATGTATCTCTGAATATTCACGGATTTGGGTGATTTGCCCACGTTTTACCCATATTTTTGCGTGTAAATCATCCAAATTTTCAAAAAATCGTACCAAACCCAGACACATCGATAGAGAATCGTGAAAGCTATCCGCATATGGTATTCGCAAAGCACCATCTTTCACCCAAAACGCGCTAGTCATATAGCGTTCCCGGACTTTAAAACCCGACCGCCTCCCGCCGGCCACGTTTTCACTATATTAGAATTCGAAAACGGGAAAATTTTGAAAAAATCGAGGATGATCGGCGAGGGGGTGCCACGGCTGCATGGTGGTTAGTGGATGCTGGCCTACTTGCCGATAAATCAAAACACTGTAAAGGGGTCGATTTCGGCTGGGAATTCACGGAAAATTGCCCGAAAAATCAATAAATCCGTGGATTTTGTGGTATCATCGTTGAGGATATGACGACGAAACGGATGTTTCAGTGGATATTGTCAGTGGATATATCACAATTCCAGTGATTCTCACGAAATTGACGGGAAATCCGCTGGAAATCTGCGAAAATGCCCCAAGAAACGCCGAAAATCGCCTCAGACACAGATCAATATCGATTTTTTCCGGAAAAATCGCCGAAATATCCACGGAGACCACCCACGAAGCCGGTTTCCAGGCCCGTACGACACATCGCCAGTCGATGTCAGGCATTTCGACATCGACGTCGGTTTAATTACCCAAGTTTGAGGTACTTTCTAGATCTGACCCAATGAAAATTGTGGTCTGATGAAATTTTGGAACCCTCTCCCAGCATTGGGAGAGAACAAGACAGCTAAAAAAGATGATGAATAGATCATACATAGATATGGATGACCTGCAGGTCATCGATTTCGACACAACCGATGCCGTGCCGAACCGTTTTCCCGCCAAAATTGCCCGATTTTTGCCGAAATTGTCCGATTTTCTCCGAAATTTGCCATTTTTCGCTGAAATTCATCATTTTTGGGGTAAAATCACCTGCTGAATCCTGTCCACTGCTCCATTTCTCGCAAAAATCACTCGATTTGTGAGAAATATCCCATGTATCTCTGAATATTCACGGATTTGGGTGATTTGCCCACGTTTTACCCATATTTTTGCGTGTAAATCATCCAAATTTTCAAAAAATCGTACCAAACCCAGACACATCGATAGAGAATCGTGAAAGCTATCCGCATATGGTATTCGCAAAGCACCATCTTTCACCCAAAACGCGCTAGTCATATAGCGTTCCCGGACTTTAAAACCCGACCGCCTCCCGCCGGCCACGTTTTCACTATATTAGAATTCGAAAACGGGAAAATTTTGAAAAAATCGAGGATGATCGGCGAGGGGGTGCCACGGCTGCATGGTGGTTAGTGGATGCTGGCCTACTTGCCGATAAATCAAAACACTGTAAAGGGGTCGATTTCGGCTGGAAATTCACGGAAAATTGCCCGAAAAATCAATAAATCCGTGGATTTTGTGGTATCATCGTTGAGGATATGACGACGAAACGGATGTTTCAGTGGATATTGTCAGTGGATATATCACAATTCCAGTGATTCTCACGAAATTGACGGGAAATCCGCTGGAAATCTGCGAAAATGCCCCAAGAAACGCCGAAAATCGCCTCAGACACAGATCAATATCGATTTTTTCCGGAAAAATCGCCGAAATATCCACGGAGACCACCCACGAAGCCGGTTTCCAGGCCCGTACGACACATCGCCAGTCGATGTCAGGCATTTCGACATCGACGTCGGTTTAATTACCCAAGTTTGAGGTACTTTCTAGATGACCCAATGAGAATTGTGGTCTGATGAAATTTTGGAACCCTCTCCCAGCATTGGGAGAGAACAAGACAGCTAAAAAAGATGATGAATAGGTCATACATAGATATGGATGACCTGCAGGTCATCGATTTCGACACAACCGATGCCGTGCCGAACCGTTTTCCCGCCAAAATTGCCCGATTTTTGCCGAAATTGTCCGATTTTCTCCGAAATTTGCCATTTTTCGCTGAAATTCATCATTTTTGGGGTAAAATCACCTGCTGAATCCTGTCCACTGCTCCATTTCTCGCAAAAATCACTCGATTTGTGAGAAATATCCCATGTATCTCTGAATATTCACGGATTTGGGTGATTTGCCCACGTTTTACCCATATTTTTGCGTGTAAATCATCCAAATTTTCAAAAAATCGTACCAAACCCAGACACATCGATAGAGAATCGTGAAAGCTATCCGCATATGGTATTCGCAAAGCACCATCTTTCACCCAAAACGCGCTAGTCATATAGCGTTCCCGGACTTTAAAACCCGCCCGCCTCCCGCCGGCCACGTTTTCACTATATTAGAATTCGAAAACGGGAAAATTTTGAAAAAATCGAGGATGATCGGCGAGGGGGTGCCACGGCTGCATGGTGGTTAGTGGATGCTGGCCTACTTGCCGATAAATCAAAACACTGTAAAGGGGTCGATTTCGGCTGGAAATTCACGGAAAATTGCCCGAAAAATCAATAAATCCGTGGATTTTGTGGTATCATCGTTGAGGATATGACGACGAAACGGATGTTTCAGTGGATATTGTCAGTGGATATATCACAATTCCAGTGATTCTCACGAAATTGACGGGAAATCCGCTGGAAATCTGCGAAAATGCCCCAAGAAACGCCGAAAATCGCCTCAGACACAGATCAATATCGATTTTTTCCGGAAAAATCGCCGAAATATCCACGGAGACCACCCACGAAGCCGGTTTCCAGGCCCGTACGACACATCGCCAGTCGATGTCAGGCATTTCGACATCGACGTCGGTTTAATTACCCAAGTTTGAGGTACTTTCTAGATCTGACCCAATGAGAATTGTGGTCTGATGAAATTTTGGAACCCTCTCCCAGCATTGGGAGAGAACAAGACAGCTAAAAAAGATGATGAATAGGTCATACATAGATATGGATGACCTGCAGGTCATCGATTTCGACACAACCGATGCCGTGCCGAACCGTTTTCCCGCCAAAATTGCCCGATTTTTGCCGAAATTGTCCGATTTTCTCCGAAATTTGCCATTTTTCGCTGAAATTCATCATTTTTGGGGTAAAATCACCTGCTGAATCCTGTCCACTGCTCCATTTCTCGCAAAAATCACTCGATTTGTGAGACATATCCCATGTATCTCTGAATATTCACGGATTTGGGTGATTTGCCCACGTTTTACCCATATTTTTGCGTGTAAATCATCCAAATTTTCAAAAAATCGTACCAAACCCAGACACATCGATAGAGAATCGTGAAAGCTATCCGCATATGGTATTCGCAAAGCACCATCTTTCACCCAAAACGCGCTAGTCATATAGCGTTCCCGGACTTTAAAACCCGCCCGCCTCCCGCCGGCCACGTTTTCACTATATTAGAATTCGAAAACGGGAAAATTTTGAAAAAATCGAGGATGATCGGCGAGGGGGTGCCACGGCTGCATGGTGGTTAGTGGATGCTGGCCTACTTGCCGATAAATCAAAACACTGTAAAGGGGTCGATTTCGGCTGGAAATTCACGGAAAATTGCCCGAAAAATCAATAAATCCGTGGATTTTGTGGTATCATCGTTGAGGATATGACGACGAAACGGATGTTTCAGTGGATATTGTCAGTGGATATATCACAATTCCAGTGATTCTCACGAAATTGACGGGAAATCCGCTGGAAATCTGCGAAAATGCCCCAAGAAACGCCGAAAATCGCCTCAGACACAGATCAATATCGATTTTTTCCGGAAAAATCGCCGAAATATCCACGGAGACCACCCACGAAGCCGGTTTCCAGGCCCGTACGACACATCGCCAGTCGATGTCAGGCATTTCGACATCGACGTCGGTTTAATTACCCAAGTTTGAGGTACTTTCTAGATCTGACCCAATGAGAATTGTGGTCTGATGAAATTTTGGAACCCTCTCCCAGCATTGGGAGAGAACAAGACAGCTAAAAAAGATGATGAATAGGTCATACATAGATATGGATGACCTGCAGGTCATCGATTTCGACACAACCGATGCCGTGCCGAACCGTTTTCCCGCCAAAATTGCCCGATTTTTGCCGAAATTGTCCGATTTTCTCCGAAATTTGCCATTTTTCGCTGAAATTCATCATTTTTGGGGTAAAATCACCTGCTGAATCCTGTCCACTGCTCCATTTCTCGCAAAAATCACTCGATTTGTGAGAAATATCCCATGTATCTCTGAATATTCACGGATTTGGGTGATTTGCCCACGTTTTACCCATATTTTTGCGTGTAAATCATCCAAATTTTCAAAAAATCGTACCAAACCCAGACACATCGATAGAGAATCGTGAAAGCTATCCGCATATGGTATTCGCAAAGCACCATCTTTCACCCAAAACGCGCTAGTCATATAGCGTTCCCGGACTTTAAAACCCGCCCGCCTCCCGCCGGCCACGTTTTCACTATATTAGAATTCGAAAACGGGAAAATTTTGAAAAAATCGAGGATGATCGGCGAGGGGGTGCCACGGCTGCATGGTGGTTAGTGGATGCTGGCCTACTTGCCGATAAATCAAAACACTGTAAAGGGGTCGATTTCGGCTGGAAATTCACGGAAAATTGCCCGAAAAATCAATAAATCCGTGGATTTTGTGGTATCATCGTTGAGGATATGACGACGAAACGGATGTTTCAGTGGATATTGTCAGTGGATATATCACAATTCCAGTGATTCTCACGAAATTGACGGGAAATCCGCTGGAAATCTGCGAAAATGCCCCAAGAAACGCCGAAAATCGCCTCAGACACAGATCAATATCGATTTTTTCCGGAAAAATCGCCGAAATATCCACGGAGACCACCCACGAAGCCGGTTTCCAGGCCCGCACGACACATCGCCAGTCGATGTCAGGCATTTCGACATCGACGTCGGTTTAATTACCCAAGTTTGAGGTACTTTCTAGATCTGACCCAATGAGAATTGTGGTCTGATGAAATTTTGGAACCCTCTCCCAGCATTGGGAGAGAACAAGACAGCTAAAAAAGATGATGAATAGGTCATACATAGATATGGATGACCTGCAGGTCATCGATTTCGACACAACCGATGCCGTGCCGAACCGTTTTCCCGCCAAAATTGCCCGATTTTTGCCGAAATTGTCCGATTTTCTCCGAAATTTGCCATTTTTCGCTGAAATTCATCATTTTTGGGGTAAAATCACCTGCTGAATCCTGTCCACTGCTCCATTTCTCGCAAAAATCACTCGATTTGTGAGAAATATCCCATGTATCTCTGAATATTCACGGATTTGGGTGATTTGCCCACGTTTTACCCATATTTTTGCGTGTAAATCATCCAAATTTTCAAAAAATCGTACCAAACCCAGACACATCGATAGAGAATCGTGAAAGCTATCCGCATATGGTATTCGCAAAGCACCATCTTTCACCCAAAACGCGCTAGTCATATAGCGTTCCCGGACTTTAAAACCCGCCCGCCTCCCGCCGGCCACGTTTTCACTATATTAGAATTCGAAAACGGGAAAATTTTGAAAAAATCGAGGATGATCGGCGAGGGGGTGCCACGGCTGCATGGTGGTTAGTGGATGCTGGCCTACTTGCCGATAAATCAAAACACTGTAAAGGGGTCGATTTCGGCTGGAAATTCACGGAAAATTGCCCGAAAAATCAATAAATCCGTGGATTTTGTGGTATCATCGTTGAGGATATGACGACGAAACGGATGTTTCAGTGGATATTGTCAGTGGATATATCACAATTCCAGTGATTCTCACGAAATTGACGGGAAATCCGCTGGAAATCTGCGAAAATGCCCCAAGAAACGCCGAAAATCGCCTCAGACACAGATCAATATCGATTTTTTCCGGAAAAATCGCCGAAATATCCACGGAGACCACCCACGAAGCCGGTTTCCAGGCCCGTACGACACATCGCCAGTCGATGTCAGGCATTTCGACATCGACGTCGGTTTAATTACCCTATGATAACACACACAGATTTCGCAAGTTCTTACCCAGGTAAACGACCTGGTCCACGTGATAGGGTGACCAGAGGTGATCTGGGTTAGACAAATGGGTTTAGCTAATTCGGACGTTTTCTCAAAAATGCCGACTCATGGACACTTTGAATTAAAAGCGTGGTCCTGTCGGAGGAAATGCGCATATTTCGCAACGGTTATTGGTCGTGTGACCGACGGTCACTAGTGAAAAGCAGGGTAGTGTGGAAGCGGTCAGTTTGAGACCGAATTGCAAAGTGGGCGTGGCCTACTCGAAGTGGCGTGGGCGGGGCAAGGTCCGATTTCTATTACGACCACCCTTCAAAATGGTCGTATCAAGCTGAAATTTTGAGGATTTGTTTCTAATTAAGGATTACATATAAGCGCAAAATTTCATTCGAATCGGTTCACCTGCTACCGAGTTATGGGAGGCTATGTCTGCAGCACTAACAAGTGAACGTAATGAGTTGAAATTTTGATATTTCGTGCAGAACCAATGATTGTGTGCGTGTACAAAATTTCACCAGGATTCGATCATTTTGAGCGGAGTTATGACGTTGGCAATGCTCAGGTTCACCTTTGTGTACGGTGTGGCCAGGTGCTGCCACGGTGGACTAGATGGAGCTGCGGGACCCACACCATCGGATTCAGCGTACTTGATTTACTCGTGGAGAAGTCTGCCGGGTCTGATTAGCTGTGTTTTCGGCTAAAAAAAGACTTTTCTTTTTTTAGTTCAACATTTTATGTGGTATTACGCAATTGGTAATACCACAAGCGCACTTTTTGGCTTGCTGATGTTTGGTTTTCGGCCGTTTCAAGCCAGATTTAGCTGTTATTATTTGGTAGTCTTCTTCCCCCATTTTTCTTTCAATTTTTGGGCTGGGAATTGTGATTGGTTATGATGTAGGTGCTAATCATAGCTTTTCCATGGTTTTGGTAGAATATCTTTTATCAGTCTTATCAAAATTATCAACTCCTTTGGTAATGCCTTTTATGAGAGCGGGAAAGTGTTGGTTGGGGTGTTTTTCTGTGCTGAACACAAATCTGACGTGCGTTTTGCTTGAAGAGCCTGATTTAAAGTTAAAATTGAACTTTTATTGTGATAATCACTGATAGTCACTGATAACGATGAGATAGGCGTACACGACCAGATTTTGTCGCGTTTTTGAAGAGATTGCGCGACGGGACCCTCACCAATCGATTCAGCGTGGTCAATTTCTATACAGATGAGAATTTCGGATTGGAAATCCGAAGCTCTTCCATGAAAACGAGTTCGACCCCCTTTGCTCTGTACCGAAATGGCGCAAGTCCTGCGCTAGTCGCGTTCGTTGAAGAGATAGCGCGACGGGACCATCACCAATCGATTCGGCGTGGTCGATTTAGTATAGATCGGTGTTACTTTTCTATAAAAAAAGCTTTTCTATAGAAAAAACGGCGCGCGAAGCGCGCCTTCCCACCGAAACTAACCTATCAAACGGATAAGTTACTTCAGTTGAAAATTTCGACCATCTGCATTATATGGGAGAAGCTCTCCCACATATGGGAGAAGCGTGTGTTGGGACGCGATACGCGCCGCGAAGGTTCCAGTTGAAAATGGAAAAGTCACCTACTCACGTTTTGGTCACAACTGCACATAAAGACGGGGTAACGGTACTCGGGTTGTAGGTGTTACCCAGGGGTTTGGCTATAGGTAAGCGATGGTCCCGAGTGGATAATGACTTCTAGGGGTGAAAAAATTGCCGAGGAGCATTTTTTTCGGACCCCCTCGTATTGGGCTCGGGTTTGACTCTGGAGAGCTGAAAATTTTTATGCATACTATGGGTGTTGGGGGAGGGTTACAGTGAAAATTTCAGCGTCCGGAGCGAAGTTTTGCGTGCAGGCGGGGCGGGGACCAGTTTTCGTCTGGGGACAGATGGAGGGTTTGGGGCGGGAAAAGATGATTCTAGGGGTACTCGAGGTCGCTGAACACGATGGTGCTAGTTTCAGAGCGATTAGAGACCGTTTTGGGCGTGAGACATGGATGTGGGCGGGTCCCCGTGCGCGGTCAGGGGGAGATTTTCGAGTGGGCGATTTTTAGAGGAGACAAGGGTTTTCATGGAGTAATCGAGGTCGCTGAACACGATGGTGCTAGTTTCAGAGCGATTACAGAGCGTTTGGGGGGAGAGACATGGATGTGGGCGGGTTCTCGTTACGGTCACAGGGTGATTTTCGAGTGGGGGATTTTTAGAGGGCACAAGGGTGTTCATGAGGTAATCGAGGTCGCTGAACACGTTGATGCTGGTTTCAGTGCGATCAGAGCGCGTTTGGGGGGAGAGACATGGATGTGGGCGGGTTCTCGTGACGGTTAGGGGGAGATCTTCGAATGGGCGATGATTGGAGGAGAAAAGGGTGTTCATAGGGTAATCGGGGTCGCTGAGCACGGTGGTGCTTGTTTCAAAGCGATTGGAGTGCGTTTTTACATTTAGCGATAAGAGTGCGTGTCAGCATGAATATGCCCTTTCTGCTTTGGCCTAAGCTGACGTTTGCCTTGCCGTAGTCGTGCTCGTTGGAGAGATAGCGTGACGAGACCATCACCAATGGATTCAGCGTGGTGGATTTCTACACGGATGACAGTTTCGACAAGAAATTCCTCAGTTTTCCCTAGGAAGTGAACTTTTGTTGCAGGTACTGCCCAGTCCTGCTGTAGGACTCGAGTTGGCGCTTTGGGACCTTCACCAATCGATTCAGCGTCGTCTATATCTATACGGGTGGCAATTTCGCCATGAAAACCTTGAATTTTTCTCTTCAAAAATAGGGATTCTCGTTTCCCCCACACACTCCGACTACTGCATTACCAGATTGGTAATGCAGTTGGTGGGGATTTCAGTGCTACTATAAGGGGCTTTCTACGAGATGCCTCCAAAATCCCCACTCGTAGTGAAGAACGAGAACTGCGTTAACATAGACTAACTGGCTCCTGGTGATGTGGACCCGTAGGCAGGAAATGGACTTGGCTGATGGAAAGACGTGTCTACTGGTGATGATACCGAGTGGATTAAGCTGATTGAAGGTGAAAAAATTGCCGGAGGGCATTTTTTTCGGACCCCCTCAAAGTAGGCTGTGGTTTGATCGTGGAGAGCTGAAACTTCTTCTGGATGTTCTGTGGGTGAAGATGGGGTCACAGTAAAATTTGCAGGGTCGGGGACGAGTTCTTGGGGTGGGGCGGGACGGGGACCAGTTCTCGCGTGGGACTGGATGGGAGGTTTTGAGCGGGAGACCGGGCTTTTAGAGGTAATCGGGGTCGCTGAACACGTTGGTGCTGGTCTCAGAGCGATTGGAGTGCGTTTTGGGGATGAGACGGTAGTCCTGAATGTTTGCGGCATGCTCCCAACATGAGAAATGGGTGAAATTTTTCCTGGACTTCTTCGACTTGCCCAGAGATATGAAGTATGGTTAGACGATGATCTCGAATGGGTTAACCCTGCTAAATGTGAAAAAATTGCCGGAGGCCATTTTTTTCGGACCCCCTCAAAGTAGGCTGTTGTTTGATCGTGGAGAGCTGAAAATTTTTCTAGATGCTCTAGAGGCAAAGAGTAGGTTGCAGTAAAAATTTCAGCATCCGAGCCAAGTTTTGGTGTAGGAGGCGGGCGGGGACCAGTTCTCGCCTGGGGTAGATGGGAGGTTCTGAGAGGGAAAAACGGTGCTGCTAAGGGTAATCGGGGTCGCCGAACACGTTGGTGCTGGTCTCAGAGCGACTAGAGCGAATTTTTGGGGTGAAAGAGTGTCACGGGCGCGTTTTCGTGCACGCTCAGGTGGAGGCTTGGGAAAGGGCTAAAAAATGAACTGGCACAAACCTTTGGGTGTAGGGGGTGAGGAAAATGTGCCGGCTTGATTTCTGCGTGCACATGTGTTCTTTGCGAGAAAGGGTGATGTTCCGTGGCTGCCTCAATTCCTCTAATCGTACAACAGTGATGCGAAGCTGATTTGGTTCCTGTGCTGGACAGCACTGCTCCGGTACTGCCAGTCTGGTGCAGAACTCCGATCGAGACGTAGAGAACCACCGCCAATCGATTCGTCGATGTCGATTCATGTGAAGAAGTGAATTTTATAGCGATTTCGTCCAAATTTGTTAAGAAAAATCTATTTGCCTTGAGTATTAGTAAGTTTAAATTTTAGTTAGTAACAAACAAAGAGCTGATAACTACAACTACTAACTATTATCATTAAGTTTACGAGTCTGCTGATTTCCAAGAACAATGTCGTTCGACTTGACCGAACTGCTTCGATTGAGTTGTGTGTTACATGGTCAACGTGTTTAAAAACACATTTCTATGGTTGCTTGCTACTGTCACGACCTTCACACTTAACAAATATATGTATGTTGTTTCGATACATATTGGTTTCTGCATGGGCGATTCTTGTAACTTGGTCCCTCGAGGTGACGTTTCGCAATTGATCGCTGCACCCGGCTGCCTCGATTAGAGGAATGAGATTTCGCAACCACCAACCATGGTGTTGTTCCTACTTATTTATTAGAGAAATGGAATGGAGTTAATCGTTCCCGAATGCGGTTCAGGGTTTAGGTACACATTTCCATCAGCAGAGTTCCTGCGAATGAATCGGACTCCACAGAGCTACGGAATCACCACTACTGCTGCCGTGGAAGTTAGATTCCAGCGATTGATGTTGAACAGCCTAAAAAACCGTGTTTCATGCATAAGATGTTCCTTATTTGAACGATTATGACGTCGCGAATGGAATTACATACTTAAACGATTGGATTTCATGGGTGGAAGTACCCAAAAAGTTCGCTGATCATGTAAATCCACTGCATCCTGCTGATAATATCGGTTCCTTTCGAGTCCGAGCATCATTCACGCAAATATTTCACTTCTTTTACGAAGAGTCACATCTTCTAACGCTAATCAGAGTCATTCATCAGCTCTCCCATATAAGCTCGCCTGTTCACAAGCGTCAGCGTGGGAAAGTCACGCAATCTCAAAGATCTTGTAATCGAGTGAACTGTGCTTTCAGAAATGTAGTAGAATAAAGATAAGCACAACATAATCGAGGTCATAGAGCACTACCCTACACCTCAGCACACACAGTTTGCGCGGTAAGTGGTGTGCGCGCATATGCGCGCACACTCACTTACCTATCCAGTAAGACAGTGGTTGATTATTGAGGTTAGATAAGCGCCAAGCGTGGTCACTTACTAAATCGCTCATGCTCTTCAAAAAAGCATACGACTGTCGGTTGGTTATCGCTGGTGCGCAAGAAATAGAGGTCGGAAATTGAGGCCTGACGAAACAGAGGGGGTTAGTGGAAAGTGTCTGATACAGGAACGATGAGTGCCAGGGCAGTATTATTATACAGTTTTATGCAGATTATGCGTGTCGCAAGCCGAACCCTTGAAACCCTCCTCCATGCTCGTGGATTTTCCCCTGAGACGGTAATATTCACGCCAAGCGTGAATATTCACGCCTAGGTAATGTACGCGTGAATATTCCCCTGAGTCGTGAATATTCCCGATCCACGTGAATATTCACGGGCTAAGGGAGTATTCCCCCAATATCTTTCTCCCGATTGAGTCAACTGTTCCTTTCAAGTCCGAGCATCATTCACGCAAATATTTCTCTTCTTTTACG
Organism: Ancylostoma caninum; assembly: GCA_037903475.1. NCBI lineage: Eukaryota > Metazoa > Nematoda > Chromadorea > Rhabditida > Ancylostomatidae > Ancylostoma > Ancylostoma caninum. The sequence continues at coordinate 51,928 of JBAJFG010000551.1, forward strand.
AAGAGTCACATTTTCCAACGCTAATCAGAGTCATTCATCAGCTCTCCCATATAAGCTCGCCCGTTCACAAGCGTCAGCGTGAGATACAGACTGTGAGATAGTCACGCAATCTCACAGAAACGTGGGAGGATCTTGTAATCGAGTGAGCTGTGCTGTCAGAATTGTAGTAGAATAAAGATACGCACTATATAATCGCGAGGTCATAGAGCACGGCACTGTAGCTCAGTACACACAGCTACTCTATACTTCAGGAATCGAAAGGTTTTGGATGGAAACTTGGATGAACCGGTTACGATGGCGAGAAATCGGAGAAAACAACAAAAAAAGCATGGTGATTTTTAGTTTTCCCCCGATTTCTTCGACTTCCAACATTCTTTCGCGTGCCAAGAATTCGGAAAAGAGAGAAAAACTGTGATTTTCTGATTTTCAAAACTTTACTCGAGACAAGGATTTTAATAGCATGCCGAGAATGGCGAAAATAGAGAAAAACTGTGATTTTCTCTGATTTTCCAGGGTTTGTTCGGCACACGGAATTCATTTACATGCATAGAATCGTAGAAAACAACATAAAACCTGTGATTTTCTGTGATTCCGACATCCATTTGCGTTTTTGAAGTCGGAAAAGACAAGAAAAAGTGTGATTTCCTGATTTCTTCAGCTTTTGGGAATGCATTTGCATCCCCATGTGTTTTCCCCCTTCAAACCTAACAAATATATGTTCGTTTGATACACGCCGGTTGTTGCGTGGTCACTTCTTGTAGCTCGGTCCCTCGAGGTGACGTTTCGTAATCGATCACTGCACCAGGCTGCCTCGATGACAGGAATGAGATTTCGCAACCACCAACCATGGATTTTTCTAAAGATTTAGCAAGGAAATGGAATGGAATTTATCGATTCCGGATGCGGTTTATGATTTCAGTACACATTTCCATCGGCGGAGCTCCTGCTAATGTATCGGATTCGACAGAGTTACGGAATCGCCATATTTAGGCCGTGGAAGTTCAGATTTAGCGATTGTCTTTGTAGCGACACACAAAAAAAAAAACCGCGTATCATGCATGAAAATTTCCTTATTCGGAGGATAATGATGTAACGAATGCAATTAAATACTTGAATGGATGGATTTCATAGGAGAAACTTTCCGGAAAGTTCACTGATCACGTAAATCCACTGTATATCCCACCGATAATCTCTCCATGGTAGAAAAGCAAGGAAAGCGGGCGGAGCTTACCTGCAAGAGGGCGTGGCTTAACTGCAAGCATTTCCTCAAATATGCGCTCCCTCGACACCCCCTAATACATGTACCGCTTCATCCCAGGGTCCTAGACCTAAGCAGGCGTTGGTAGGCGTGTGGCCTTGAGCCAAGATTCTAGATTTTTAGCTAAGCCTAGGTGGGCGGAGCTTCTAAACCCAAATAGGCGGAGCTTCTAAGCCTAAATAGGCGGGTCTTTCGCATATACGCACCCTGGACACCCCTACCAATACATGAACGGCTTCACCGGGTAGTGTAGGCCTAAGCGGGAACGCGGCCCTAAGCCGAGATTTTGCATTTAGGCTAAGCCTAAGTGGGCAGAGCTTCTAAGCCTAAGCGAGCGGGGCTTCTAAGCCTAAATGGGCGGAGCTTCTAAGCCTTAATGGGCGCGACTTACGTGCAAGCATTTTCAAACATATGCGAACCCTGGACACCCCCACTAATACATGAACGGCTCCACCGGGGGATCTAGGCCCAAGCGGGCATGCGGCCCTAAGCCGAGATTTTGCATTTTGGCTAAGCCTAAATGGGCGGAGCTTAACTGCAAGTGGGCGTGGCTTACCTGCAAGCATTTTCTCACATATATGCGTGTCCTGGGCACCCCCCCCCCCAACTAATACAGGTACCCCTCCATCTGGGGTCCTAGGCCTAAGCGGGCGTGTGGCCCTAAGCCGAAATTTTGCATTTTGGCCAAGCCTAAGTGGGCGTGGCTTAACTGCAAGTGGGCGTGGCTTAACTGCAAGCCCACTTAGGCTCGGCCAAAATGCAAAATCTCGGCTTAGGACTGCATGCCCGCTTAGGCCTAGATTCCCCGGTGGAGCCGTTCATGTATTGGTAAGGGTGTCCAGGGTTCGCATACGTGAGGAAATGCCTGCAGGTAAGCCCCGCCCATTTAGGCTTAGAAGCCCCGCCTGCTTGGCCAAAATGCAAAATCTCGGCTTAGGGCCGCGTGCCCGCTTAGGCCTAGATTCCCCGGTGGAGCCGTTCATGTATTGGTAGGGGTGTCCAAGAGGCGCATATGTGAGAAAATGCGTGCACTTAGGCCCCGCCCATTTAGGCTTAGAAGCCCCGCCCAATTAGGCTTAGCCAAAATGCAGAATCTCGGCTTAGGGCCATACGCCCGCTTAGGCCCAGGATCCCAGATGGAACGGTACATGTATTGGTAGGGGCGTCCAAGAGGCGCATATGTGTGGAAACGCTTGCACGTAAGCCCCGCCCATTTAGGCTTGGAAGCTCCGCCCACTTAGGCTTAGCCAAAATGCAGAATCTCGGCTTAGGGCCACGCGCCCGCTTAGGCCCAGGACCCCGGATGGAGGGGTACCTGTATTAGTTGGGGGTTCCCAGGACAGGCATATATGTGAGAAAATGCTTGCACGTAAGCCCCGCCCATTTAGGCTTAGAAGCCCCGCCCACTTAGGCTTAGAAGCCCCGCCCACTTAGGCTTAGCCAAAATGCAGAATCTCGGCTTAGGGCCACGCGCCCGCTTAGGCCCAGGACCCCGGATGGAGGGGTACCTGTATTAGTTGGGGGTTCCCAGGACAGGCATATATGTGAGAAAATGCTTGCACGTAAGCCCCGCCCATTTAGGCTTAGAAGCCCCGCCCACTTAGGCTTAGAAGCCCCGCCCACTTAGGCTTAACCAAAATGCAAAATCTCGGCTTAGGGCCACACGCCCGCTTAGGCCCAGGACCACAGATGGAGCGGTACATGTATTGGTAGGAGCGTCCAGGGTTCGCATACGTGAGGAAATGCTTGCAGGTAAGCCCCGCCCATTTAGGCTTAGAAGCCCCGCCCACTTAGGCTTAGCCAAAATGCAAAATCTCGGCTTAGGGCCACACGCCCGCTTAGGCCTAGATCTCCCTGTGAAGCAGTACATGTATTAGTAGGGGTGTCCAGGGTTCGCATACATGAGGAAATGCATGTAAGGTAAGCCACGCCCACCTGCAGGTAAGCCCCGCCCACTTAGGCTTAGCCAAAATGCAAAATCTTGGCTTAGGGCCGCATGCCCGCTTCGGCCTAGATCCTCCGGTGAAGCGGTACATCCATTAGGGGTTGTCGAGGGAGCGCATATGCGGAAAAATGCTTGCAGGTAAGCCACGCCTACTCGCGGGTAAGCTCCGCCCATTTCCCCGCTTTTCTACCATGCATACACAGAAAACTAAACTGGAAAACTCCGAAAATCCCTTCTTTAAATAATTTTCGCCGTTTTCAACAGGATTTCCACGAATAAGCTTGCAGGTAAGCCACGCCCTCTTGCAGGTAAGCTCCGCCCACTTTCTATGCATATCGAAGCATATTTTGCGTGAATCCTCATTTTTCCCACTTGTTCCCCTTTTTGAAATGAATTCCATGGCTAGGCTTGAAGATAAGCTACACCAACATACAATTACTCTCTGTGCATTTGCTTGAGTGAAAATAACCGGAAAAACACAAATACCAACGCGCTAAGGCTCAAATATATCCGGAAATTTTCAAAATACTCGGTTTTCTTGGGTTTTCCCCATTTCCTGCTAGGTTTAGCCCTTAAATGATGGAATAATCTGAAAATGGTATTTTTCTCATCCGCAGGTCTGCCTAACCTACCAAAACTCCGAATCTTCGATTATTTCCAATTCTTTCACATTCCTCACTGCATTTGACCAGATTTTCATCTAATCTCATCCGAATCCGCCGATGGAATCCGAAAATACTATTTTTCCACTTTCCCAGATAGATGGGAATGCAAACACATTCCGAAAGTGGAGTAAATTCAAAAAATCATAAAATCAGAGGTTTTCTTGTCTGCTGCGACGTTGGGTGTGCAAAGAACCGAAAATTTGAATAAAGCCGGGAATATCGGAAAAATCATAAAAACACTGTTTTCTTGTCTTTTCCAACTTCGGCAGTGCCAATGGATGGCTGAAGTCCAAAAAATCCTGGAAAATCAGAAAATCGCATTTTTCTTCCGTCTTCTCTGACATTGGTCATGCAAATCTATTCCAACAGTCGAATAAGCCCGAATGATCAGAAAATCACTGGTTTTCTGTCTTTTGCGATTTCTCGACATGCAAATGGATTCCGTGTGTCGAGTAAACCTGGGAAATTCAGGAAATCAATGCTTTTGTCTCCTCCGGCGTTGGGCCGGAGCAGGTGAATTCCTTGTGCAGAGTACAGGCGAAAAAAATCACAAATCATACTTCTTTGTCGTTTCAGGCTGCAAATGGATGTTGAAAATCGTGCAAATCCAGAAAAATCTGAAATTCACAGTTTTTAGTTGTTTTCTCCGATTTCTCGCCATTGTAACCGGTTCTTCCGGAATTCTCATCCAAAAACCTTCCGATTTCTGAACTGTAGCGTACCCTAGTGCTCTATGACCTCCAATAAATTGTGCTGATTCTTATTCTATCACAATTCACCGTGCCAGTGAGAGTACAGCTCTCTCGATCATCAGATTCTCTCACGTTTTTGTGGGACTGCGGGACTTTCTCACGTTGACTCTTGGGAACAGGCGAGATAATATGGGAAAGCTAATGAATGACTGTGATTATCGTTGGAAAATGTAACTTTTCGTAAAAGAAATGAAATATTTGCCAAAATGATGACTAGGATGGGAAAAAACTGAGATTATCAGTGGGATACAGTGGATTTATATGATCAGCGAACTTTCTGGGAAATTTCTCGTATGAAATCCATCCATTTAAGTATGTAATTCCAATCGTTACATCATAATCGTTCGAATAAGGAACCTTTCACTCATGAAACACATTTTTTTGTGTGTCGGTACAGTGTCAATCGCTGAATCTGAATTTCTCCGGCTGTATAGTGGCGATTCCGGAACTCCGTCAAATCCGATTCATTAGCAGGATTTCCGCCGATGGACATGTGTACTGAAATCCTGAACCGCCTCCGGAAACGATAAGCTCCATTCCATCTCCTCGCCAAATATTTTAAAAAAATCCATTGTTGGTGGTTGCGAAATGTCCTTCCTGGCGCCGAGGCAGCCTGGTGCAGCGATCAATTACGAAACGTCACCTCGAGGGACCGAGTTACAAGAAGTGCCCATGCAACAACCAGAATGTACTAAAGTAACACATATTTGTTAGGTTTCAAAGGGGAAGGCACATGGGGATGCAGATGCATTCCGGAAGGCTGAAGAAATCAGGAAATCACACTTTTTCTCGTCTTTCCCGGCTTCTAATGGATGTCGGAAGTCCAAAGAACCTGGAAAATTAAGAAAATCACAGTTTTTCTCTCTTTTCGTCACTTTCGGTATGCGAATGCTGCCCGTGTCTTCAGTAAAGCTGGAAGAATCAGAAAAGCACGGTTTTCTCTCTTTTCCGAATCTTCGGCATGCAAATGAATGTTGGAAATCGGAAAAAATGTAGAAAAATCAGGAAATCACGCTTTTTTCTCGTGTTCTTCGAAATTCTCGTCATTCTATACAGTTCTCCCCGGAGAATTTGAGATTTTTTGTGGGAATGCAATTAGATAACTTGGTTTTGGCTAAGAAAATGTAATATATGCATGCATATCGTCCACTCATATCGTCCAACTTTGTTCGCACCATCTCACATATTTCCCATTTTCCCGGTTTTGTGGACTTTTCAGGAGACAGAAATTGTCCGTCAGACTGTATCAGTCGGATGCAGTAGATTAACGTGATCAGTAAAATTTCTTGGAACGTTTTGCATTCAAATCCATTCACTTGATTTCGAAGTTGTACTCGTTACATCAGAATCATTCAAAGAAGGAACTTTTTATGCATGAAGCGTGTTTTATTTTGAGGCCGGGACGAGATCAAGCTTGAAAATAAAGCTTCACGGCCATTCCGTTACTCTATCGCCTTAAATTGACGAGCACCAGTTCGGCCAACGGAAATCTGTGACAAAAAACGTGAACAGCATTCGGAAACGCCTAATTCCATTCAGTTTCTCTGTTAAAGAACAGAGAAATCCATCCTAGACGGTCGTCTAAAACCCTTCCTCCGTCAACGAGACACCACAAATTCAAAAAATACCACTTTTTCCGAATCCACAGGCACACGAGAATATCCTATTAATACATAAAGGTCGGAATATCAAAACTATCAAATAATTCGATTTATGGTCAGAAAATGTGGCGACAAGCAATTACGAGAGGTCACCATGAGCAGCCAAATCACTATAAATGCCCATGAAGTAACCAGTATGAATCGGAATCACTTATTTTTATCAAGTACCAATGTCATGGCTTCAATGGACTGACATGGAAACGTCTCCTGAACCTTTTAATCCCCTCCAACACAGGCCAGCGGACGCATCATCACCAAAATTCAACGATTTTCGGTGTGCAACAACATTTTTCTAAAGTTCATGGAAATTGCTTGTATTCGTTGCTATCCTACTCTATGTACCGATATTTTTCTATTTATATTCAAAATTTGGAAAAAAAAAGAGAAGAAGACTTAAAGAATAATATCGGCCTCGAGCTCGCATAACGAGCGATTTCTCTTAGGAAATACGGGCGCAAATCGATCGATACCCCTGCAGCGGCCCTTAACGATATTACCTATCGCGTAATATCGCGCAAACTGGAGCACAAAAAACAAATTTTTCTCCGAAAAATTTACGTAATCGGCCGAAAAAAGTTACATTTCTGTATAAATCGATGCAGACGAATCGATTGGTGGTGGTTTCGAACGTCTTCGATGGAAGCTGTGCAGCTGATCGGCATAATTAGGGAGATTTGGCCGGAAATCGGTCAAGTAGGATCAGAAAAAACATTTTTCTAAACAAAATATTGGTGTGATCGCCAAAAAAAAGTTACATTTCTGAATAATTCGATGCAGACGAATGGATTGGTGGTGGTTTTGAGCGTCTCCGACGAAAATCTTGCTACATATCGCCATTATTAGGGAAATATCGCCGAATATCGGTCAAGTAGGATCAGAAAAAACAATTTTTTTGTCAAAATACTGGCGCAATCGGCCAAAAAAGTTACATTTCTGAATAATTCGATGAAGACGAATCGACTGGTGGCAGTTTTGAGCGTCTCCGACGAAAGTTGTGCAGCTGATCGGCAGTACTAGAGCAGTGCTGTGCAGATTTCGTGAGTTTCATGGACGAAATGCGGTTCTGTCTTCCTTTATCACTGCACTGATTAAGAAATGATAACAAAATCTAGTAGTTCAAGCTTCACTGATCGTTACGAGGTGATTATCACCTCGTAAAAGTAGTTAATTTTCAGTTAACTAGTGGATTTAAGGCTTGCCACACACAGCAGCCACTTCGTAGCGGGCGGCGACGGTCGACCGTTGCCGAGCCAACGGTCGACCGAAATTCACTTACCTAAACGCCGATTTATGTAAGACAACATCGCCGCCAGACCAGCACGAGTCTGACGGTCGACCGTAATTCACTTACCTAAACGCCGATTTAGGTAAGTGAACGGTGCTGACAGATCAGTACCGATCGGCTTCATTTTCACAAAAACACCTTCTCAGGCCCTCAAGAACTCATCCGTCAATTGCACAGCTCACCGCCGCGCACCGAGTCTGCCATCGGTTGTCACTGCGATGATATAGGAATGATGACCAAATCTAATTTTTCTAGCTGTCCTTATCTTTATCAGTGATTATCACCTCACCATTGTGATGTACGGGCATTCAGGAAGGCTCCTTTTCCCTATTTTTTCTTTCAACACATTTTCTTAGCACAAAATCTAGTTCTGAAAGCAATTATCGTAGCTATCAGTGATTATCAGTGATAGTCAGTGATAATCAGTGATAACAAGTGATTATAAGTTCGTATTAGTTATGTTTTACCAGCTTGCTAATCGATTGAAAGGGTGTCCCCTCAGAAAACTGGAAGCGGTCGCATGACATCTTGTAAAGCGTTCCACTTGTGCGGCCGACCGAACATGGCTTACCTAATCATACGCTTTAGGTAAGGCACTTCGCTCTCCATGCCGCACCCGATGTGCGGCCGACCGAACATAGCTTACTCAAGCACATGTGCTCGGTAAGCAGACGGTACTGACGAATCAGTACCGTTTAGCGAAATTCACCTAAAAAATACATTCGTACGCCTTAAAGAACTCGTATGCAAAAAAACAGCTCAGACCGAGCAACTTGGTAACATCGTCTAGGTAAGCCTGTGCAGCCGACCGCACAATAACAACTCAGCGTGGGCGGTATACCGAAAATCTCTGACCCAAGTTTGAGGTACTTTCTAGATCTGACCCAATGAGAATTGTGGTCTGATGAAATTTTGGAACCCTCTCCCAGCATTGGGAGAGAACAAGACAGCTAAAAAAGATGATGAATAGGTCATACATAGATATGGATGACCTGCAGGTCATCGATTTCGACACAACCGATGCCGTGCCGAACCGTTTTCCCGCCAAAATTGCCCGATTTTTGCCAAAATTGTCCGATTTTCTCCGAAATTTGCCATTTTTCGCTGAAATTCATCATTTTTGGGGTAAAATCACCTGCTGAATCCTGTCCACTGCTCCATTTCTCGCAAAAATCACTCGATTTGTGAGAAATATCCCATGTATCTCTGAATATTCACGGATTTGGGTGATTTGCCCACGTTTTACCCATATTTTTGCGTGTAAATCATCCAAATTTTCAAAAAATCGTACCAAACCCAGACACATCGATAGAGAA